>VDFB02281492.1:35090033-35607876 GCA_007258455.2 Sequoia sempervirens
GCCAAACTGGTCCTTCTGCAGTGCCAAACTGGTCCTTCTGCAGTGCCAAACTGGTCCTAGAGCAGTGCCAAACTGGTCCTAGTGCAGTGCCAAACCGGTCCTAGTGCAGTGCCAAACTGGTCCTTCTGCAGTGCCAAACCGGTCCCTGTGCAGTGGCGGGCCTGTCCCAGTGCAGTGGTGGGCCTGTCCTAATCCAGTGGCGGGCTTGTCCTAGTGCAGTGGCGGGCCTGTCCTAATCCGGTGGCGGGCCTGTCCCAGTGCTCTTTCTTCCCGGGGCCGCCATTTCCACACCATTTATCCGATTGACTCCGTTCAAAGGCAATTCTTCTCAGTTTTTCGTGCTCTTTCCAATGATATATACCACTTCATACTTTTGAGAAGTTGGCTGGGGCACCTTTTTCTTCATCATCTGCCTCCTCGAAGGCGGTATACCCTACCATTCTCTCAGTTTACTCGTTCCGAGTAAACATTCATCCGTTTCACATATCCTTTCATCATTCCGAACTCTGGTTCCATCATTCCGATCATCCGTTTACTCGTTCCGAGTAAACAATCATACATTTCACACCTCCTTTCATCATTCTGAACTCTTGATCATCCGTTTACTCATTCCGAGTAAACAATCATACATTTCACATCTCCTTTCATCATTCCAAGCTCTCGTCCTATCATTCTGATCATCTGTTTACTCGTTCCGAGTAAACGTTCACCCATTTCACATATCCTTTCATCATTCTGAACCCTCGTTCTGTCATTTCGATCATTTGTTTAAGCGTTCCGAGTAAATATTCACCCATTTCACATATCCTTTCATCATTCTGAACTCTCGTTCTGTCGTTCTGATCATTTTTTTTTTACTCATTCTGAGTAAACATTTATCCATTTCACATATCTTTTCATCATTCTAAACTCTTGTTCTATCGTTCTGATCATCCGTTTACTCATTTTGAGTAGTCGTTCATCCATCCCAATCAACCGCTTGCTCATTTTGAGTATTTGTTCGTTCATTTCTATCATCCATTTCTCCAATCAAATCATCGTTTTCCCCATCCAAATCCCCTGAACTTTGTCTCGGGTTATTATCCAAATTGACCGAAGTGTCTGATCTGATCGTCATCATCAACATCCTCTTAGGGTTGTCATCCATCCTAAGTTTATCATCATCGTCAGCCCAATCAATTCACCTTCAATCTCAAGGTGGATTCGGTGCTACAATCATCCATTTATCCTTTAATCCGATCAATCAGTATCCTAAGTCATCTAACGGGATTGGCAGTCCCTTTCGTCATCCTACCTAATCCATCATCCGACCTTTCAATCAATCAATCCAATCCTATCCAATCCAATTGTCAAAATCAATCCCATCGCATCATCCAATCATCCTAATCTGAGCTTTAATCCAATCCCGATCTGAGCTTGTCCTAAATCCCGATTTGGGCTTTTGTCCGTTTCCATCCAAAATCCTCATCCATCATCTTTGTCCTTTCATCATCATGAATTCTTATCCTCCATCGATAGTGGTCAAGGGAAACCCTAATTATGTCGATGACGATAACGAAAGTCTTGTTGATCAAGAGGTATACGACATAGATCCCTGTGACACTATCGTTGCTAGTAAGCTTTCTCCACCCGCATTCCAAAATCCAATCACCCCATTAAGTTATCCCATCATGTCTTCATCTATGCCTAATCACACTCCTTATGCTACCTTTGACAAGGGATGTCCATCATATCCATCATATCCTTCATCTACATCATCCTCTTATCCAACACTCGCATCCTCTTATCCTAGTTTGCCGTCCACATCCTCCTATCTCAATCATTCATCTGCATATACCCACTACCCCAATCTCCCATATCAATCTGCTCACCCTAATCCTACATTCGCACCTTCCTATTCTAATCCAACATCCACACCAACCTATCCTTATCCTACTCTGACATCCGCAGTCCCCTATCTCCATCCACCACCTCAAGCTTCTCATCCTAATCCACCATCTCCATCTCCCTATATTAATCCAGCACCTCAATCTTCCCATCCTCATCCACCGTCCCAATACCTTTATTACAACACGCCGCCCATATCTTCTACCAACAATCCACCATCCGTGTCATCCTATCCTAACTCCCCATGCCCATATCCTTACCTTAATCCTCCATCCAGTCTTAATCTTCCATCTAATCCTAGTCCACTAATCCATAAACCTTCATCCACTCCCACCTCGCCACGTCAGCCTAGTGTATTCAAGTTTCTCCAAGGACTTATAACAAAGGAAACATCCCCCACTCCACACATTGCAGTTGTGGAACCATGCCATCCCAACCCATCATCCATGGTCGCTAGTGACGAGACCCTTCTCCATCCAACACCTATCATTGATGATACCATCACATCTTTTGAATCCACTGAGTTCCCATCTCCTACCGTCACATCATCTGAATCTACTAAGTCCCCATCTCCTACCATCACATCTTCTAAATCCGTTGAACCCCCATCTCCTACCATCACATCCTCTAAATCCACCGAGTCCCCATCTCCTACCATCACATCCCTTGAATCCACTGAGTCCCCATCTCCTACCATCACATCTACCAAATCCATTGAACACTCACCCCCTACTTTGAGAGTCGTCGAACTTATAGACGACACCCAAATCTAATCCACTTCTTCCATTCCTAGTATCCATTTCCAAGAATATTTTGAATCCTCCATCCTTCCATCTTCCCCACTTGCAGAGTCCCCCAATGACTCCATTATCATACCTCCCGCACATGATGAATCATGCCAAGAGCCTGATCCAAAGCATGCCAACATATCCCCTCCTCCAGATCAAGGTCCTACCATCCCATCTAGTCTATCGCAAGATCACAATCCCCTATCCATTCCATCCCATCATCCTCTTGACATTCAAGATTCTACCGCTCCATCTCCGTCTCCATTGCATGAGCCTGCTACCACAAAATCAGATCCTATCATATCCCCTACTCCCTCTCTAGATACAACCCATCCAAATGTTGCTATCCCATCATCTCCTTCTCAGGATCCCCCATCATCACCTAAAAATGCTATCCCCACACCGCTTGCATATCCCCTTGGCACTCTCACATTCTTCCATGGTGGCCTCCTTGTAGACGAAAAACACAGTGTATATACCACCCATCATCTCCCACCTAATAATGGACTCGCATCATGTTTTCAGAATAACAAAAATCCTATCATGGATCGAATGCTCAAGAACATGAACTATCAAGGAAAAGGTCTAGGCCTTCACGAGCAAGGTATTTTAGAGCCCATCCAAGTCAAAGAACAAATCTGCATGCAAGGTCTTGGATCTATCCCCCAAGACTCACAATCTAAAGATGTTGGTACAACCTCTAGACATCCTCAACGAGCCTTTTCCAAAAGAAATGTTGGCTCTTCCCGTCGCTCTACCAAATCATATGCTGCAATCCCTCCTCCTCTATCGTATCGCCCCAAAACAACCGTCCATATTCCTCCTTCATCCGCTCCATCCATTTTGGGTCCTTACATCCCTCCATCCACAATCTTCCATCCTTCATCTACTGCATCCATTTTGGGTCCTTACATCACTCCATCCACCAGCTCCCATCCTTCATCTACTCTATCCATCTTGGGTCCGTATATCCCAAGATCACCTCCTCCATCTCATCCTTTCACCCATCCAACACCTATCCATGTCATCCATCATAAACATCCCTCTCGCATATCCCATAATCAGGATCAACAAAGGCACATACCTAAACATCCCCCATTTACACGTAATCCCCATAATCCTACCTCCATTGCTCCACATCATCCATCTTCTCACACCCATCCCATTGCTAATAAAGGCACTTTGGATGCTAACATAAAACTGCATAAATCCAAACATTCACAGGAATCTAAAGCTCCCCATGTCCCCTCTAAAAAACATGGTAAAGAAAAGAAAAACAAAATCCCAAATCAGAATCAAATCTATAGCTCGCAAAGAGGCCAGCAAAGCAAAGATCAAAACCATGTGGATCCCAAAGAAAAAAGATGCAATGCCATCAAATGAAAAGTATGTAAGAACATCCAAAGTTGCTAATCCAAAAGCTAACCATACCCACCTTTCGTCTCCTAAGTCTATTTTGGGTCCCTATGTCCCAAAATTCACTCTTCCATCTCCTCCATTCTCCCCACATTCTCCACCCATTAATCCTTTTATCTTTTCACATCCACCACCACATGTGCCAATGTTGGTCCTAAACTCATCTCCCCATCACGCATCCACCCCATCATTCCATCCATACACTTTCCAACATCCCACCCATTATCCCATGTATCTCCCCCATCAAATCCCTCTCATTCATCCTCTAGCATAATCCATTTCTCCTAATGAGGTTGTACCAACATCCAACAGTCAGTTCGAACATGAGCTCTTAATACCTCGTATAGAACTTGATGCTTGAGTCCTTCATCCATATCCTTATCGCCTGCCTTCTAAACCCACTTATTCACCTCCCTATCCTTATCCATCTCCTTTCGCATGCTATCCAAAAGTTCAAAAATCCAAAAATCACAAAAAAAAAATCAAAAAAAATTAAAAAAAAGAAAGAAATAATCCATCCAATGGTGAAAACTTGGCAAACAGGCGCCTTGGATAAGTACCATGATGAAAACCTGGCAAACAGGCGTCATGCGTAAATCCCTATCTGCACTTGGGGGCAATTTCCTTATTTACATTCCCTCCATCTGCTATGCTTCCTGCTACTCTTTCGGCTATGCACCCATCTTATTGTTATACATCATTTTCGTCCATCCCCTCCATCCTACCTATCTTGCACATCCTTCTTGGCATATCTCATTTATCCCAATCCTTCCATCCTCCTTGTGATCTTGATAACAATGGGGCACACATATACGCATGCTTTGGGCACCTCTTAGCATAATCTACCTCATCCGCACACTATCCCAACTGTCATTCGCACTCGTCTATCTTCCTGATTCACCCGTCATGCTACCTTCCATGCATCCTATCTTCATCCATCTCACTCTTTTATTTTCCCATCCACTTGTCTTCCATCCCTCATGCCTCCTCGCACATGACATATCTAGAGTGGGGGCATCTATCTTCCTTTGTAATGTAGTCCTTGGAGACATTGTTCATTCCATCAGAGAACTCCCTTCCATTCCCCTCTCCTCATTTCCTTATCATTATATCCCCATCTCCATCCTCATCCTCCCATCCAATCCACCCAAACAATCCTTTTCCTCCCCCCATCCTCGAGCCTCATCCCATCTCATAATCCCTTGTCATTGGTACCTAGCTATAGGCTTTCCCCCACAGAATCCAATGTCATTTATCTTATCACCATAACTTTTGCTTCTTTTGCACATCTTTTCCATCATATCATCCGCCCACTTCATCTTTGATGATTTGGATAACTATCCCATCCCTGAGCTTATATAGTCACTATCCTCTATTCCAGTCCAACAGGTCTATCTTGTCCCATCGTGTCGGTCCCATCATTTTAGGGTTATTCCATCATCTTTCATCCATCACTTGTCTTTGGCCTTCCATCGAACTACATTTCCCCTGCACTTTCATGTAGGCAAGGTCGATCATTTGATCTGCCCCCTGGGTTCCATCATCGGTCTTTCTGTTATGTCCATCCAATCCTCTATCATCTATCATGTTCCATCCATCATCGATCGATACTGTCCACTTTTCTCCTGTTCTCCATCCTATCTTGGTCATCCATCAAAATCTCCATCATGGTCTATCATCAACCTTTTGTCGAACTACGAGGGCTCTGCGCTTCCACGTAGGCAAGGCTAATCTTTGATCGGCCCCCGAGCCCCTAGGTCGCTAGGATGTGTCAGTCTTGTGTCAGTCTTGTGTCATGTCTCTCGTGTGTCGTATCATCAAGCTACACCCTTATCTAGCTGGATTTTAACAAATGAGATTCACTTGTATCATCCTATCCAATCAGTTCTGAATATCCTGCGTCATATCAATCTTTTAATTTAGTATCCATCATCGGTCTCAACAGGATGCATCCTTCCTAACAGACCTCATCAATCACATACATCCCCTTGATTGATCCTATGGCAAAGGACATTTGAAATTGATTGTGATCTTTTGATGCTTTTGACTTTTGTTTATCATTTGAGCCTCCTATCATCACTTGTCATGGTCGCCTTGATCCATCATATCATGGTGTGCTTTGACTAGTCAACATAGGGGTGTATCTTGATCTTTTCTGTCTTCTCGGTTGTCCCACGTAGTACCCACCAAGATCCCTGAGGTCTTGTGTTACGCTGGGGCATCCTTGTGTGCTTGTGGTTATCCCAATACCTGGCCCGACCAAGGTCATCGTGACTTTGGGGTGTTGGAATAGCCTTCTTGTTTGTTATGTTTGTTTTCTGCATTAGACACTAATCTGCCTTGGTTCTTCATACCCTGGCGTCTTGTGTCTTATGCTATAGCAAAAATCAGTGCTCCGACGATGGCAAATTGCATTTAGATTGCATTTCATCCTTCATCACACTCCCCTCCCAATCTTCCATCACATTGCATCATCTTCTTCAACTCCCCTTGCATCATCTCATCCATTTCGAGAGCCCACCCGTGTTCTCTTGAACCCGCATGTCCTCTCGAGGGGGCATCCTTCATCCCTAACTTTCATCTTTACCCCCATCATCTTCCTTCCTAGTCACTTCTTTGAATGACTGGGGCATCTTTTTCAATCTAACCATCTTCTTCTAGGTTCTATGTTTTAATAATCTTTGAAATGATGCTACTTTGTAACACCATCTCAAAGAGGGGAAAAATGTAGATGTCTAAATTTGGACAATTAATTTATCCAAATTCATCCCCTTTCGTCTTATTTTCATTAATTAAGTAATACTATTATTATTTAATTAATATCTTTAATTCTACCAAATCCCTAAGGTATTTAATCAATAATACCTTGTATCTTTAATCCTCCCTCCATCAATTGAATTAAATAAATATTCCATTTATTTAATTCCCTTCTTGTCACATCCTCCATCATTTTTATCTTATCTTAATCCTTCTTCTAAATCCCATCATTAGAATGTGCACATGCCTAATCCTTGATTAGGAGGTGTCACATCCTCCAACTTTTGCAAGTTGGCATCTAATCTCTCTTAGCCACCTAACCATCCTCTAATCCTTCACTAACTAGCCTAATCAACCTCTCAAGGAATTTTTAATTCCTTTTATCCTTCCAAGGAATATTAAATTCCTTTTCTCTTCCCCATGTGATCTTTGACTTGTCACATCAAGTCACATGTGAGATCTAACTCTTTTCTAATCTTCATTAATTAATCTAATCAAGTACTTGCACAATCCTAATCACCCCCTTTAGTCAACTCTCCCCATCCCCAAGGAATTTTTAATTCCTTTTTATTCATCCTAGGCTCTCCACTTCCCCATGTGAATTTTAATTCACCTTTTAATCCCCCAATGCACCCTTTGAATTTAAAATTATTTCCCATCTCCCCATGTGAATATTTGAGGAATTTTTAATTCCTCACATGTCCTCTCACCCACATGGGGACAAGGACCTCCTTTATGAGGAGATCTTGTCCAATCCCAAGGTACTTTGTACCCCTCTCCATGTCATGTCCTTCTCCTTCCACCTCATGTCCACTTCACCTTTTAGGGCTATCTCACATGCCACATGTCAAGATGTGAGGCTTGTGAGTTCTCAACTCACCTTAGCCCTACATCTTGATATTTGGTGGATCAATCTCAACCGTCCATTTCCCCTAGGATTTCCCAAAAATCCTATAAATACCCCCTCTTTTCTCTCATTTTGGAGAGATCACTTGTGCTAGCCAAACTCTTGCAGTTTTGTTTCTCAACCTCTACTTAGCCATTTTCACATTTTCATCCACTTGCATCCATCTTCACATCCTTATCTAGCTTACATCTTTCCATCCAAGGAGCATACACATCTAAGATCGAAGGGCCAACCAAAGGATCGACTCAACGCAAGGTATAAAGTTCCATTTCGTGACTTTGTCTTGTTTTGTTTCCAACTTAGGCTAATCTCGAAGTGTAGGTTGTTTTAAGTTGTTTATTTGCACTCTTTAACTTGTTGCTTGTTTTTTAACACCTATTTCGACCTATCACAGTAAGTTTGATTTGGAGTTTTTGAGAATAAAATACATTGAACTCTCAAGTTTAGCAGCAATTTTTTGTGTTTTCATGTTTTTTCTTGACCTATAACTCATGTAAGGGACCCTATGATGTCTGATTTAAGTGTAGGATGTAGAAGTTGAGAAAGCCAACTTCACAAACCCCGAAGATCACCTGCATGCAAAATAACCTGTCACAGAAAGAAGAGATGGAGACAAACAAGCAAGGGTGCTCTGAAAGCTGAAAAATGTATTCATCCAAGAGAGATAAATTACAATGATGAATCCTTATAAAAGGATATTGTGCAACCCTAAAAGAAACCCTAATAGGTAGACATTTAATAATTAATATAATTATTAAATGCCACAAAATGCAAACTAAAGTGAAATCTTAAGAGAGGAATAAAGGTAATTTAATCAACAAGATTAAATTAAAACCTTTACTCTAACACCCCCCTTAAGATGAGCAAAAGTGTAGTTAAAAACATGTGTAAGAAAGCAAAGGTAACTACAATGCAAGAAAGTAAACTTGGGTCCCGGCAACAAGGCCTAATCAGGTACCTGAATACAACAAAATCTCTATAAAGTGGAGTAAAGGAGAAAACCTAGTGGGAAAAAACTCCTCTCCAAAAAGAGATAAAGAAACATGGAATGCACTAAGAAAAGAAGGATAGGAGGTGGATAACATGATACCCCCCATAGACAGCTTCTATCATATAAGTACATATACAATGGTCTCCATAAGAGAAATAGAAAGAGACTAGAAGGCCCCCCCACAATGAAGAAACTCCTGTCGCACATATGGATGCCTGAGGTAGAATCCAGAAAGAGATCCTAAAGCGGCATATAATATTCCTCCCCTTGGGAAGAAATGGATCCAAAGGACAAAGATGAAGAAACCCTGTGAAGAGAGAAGAATCAATCTGTCTCAAGATGTGTGCCATGATAGGATGCTGAAGAATCTCGCTGTCTGAACTAAAACAAAAGATGCCAAATCCAAACTAAACTAAAGACTCAAAAACTGCAACCTCTGAATGCACAAATGATGGTGGGCTAACAGCTGGAATATGGCTGTCAACAAAGAGGAGCTGAAAATCCTCAAAGTTATCCTCCAAATCTGCAATGTGAGACTCAACAAACAAAGACGAAATGCCTACAAGATAAGAATCCCAAGTAGCCATGTCTGAAAGATGTATGATGTCCTGCTTAGCTGAATCAATAGGAGCCAAAGAAGAGGCAATATCAAACTGATTAGAAACAACAAGAGATGATGCTTATACATGTATAATCTCAGTCTGAAGAGTAGGAACTGTGAGACAATCCTTTGATTCATCGGAATATGTAAGGGTGTCTAAATACTGAAGTTCCTTTAAAGTATCATGATCAAAGGGTGTGTTCTCTCTCCAACCAATGGGTACAAGACAATCTGAAGTAGGATCCTCTAGGAATGGAGAAAGACTGAGGTCTCCATAGATCTCCCAAAGACGTGTCCAAAGTGAGTGAGGACAATCAATGCCCGATATAGCCCACACAATGTCAAAATCAACACTAGACAAAATAACTCCTACTATGTGATTTCTAATGATATCCCAAGCTAGTTTTCCCTCTGAAGTTGCTGGTGCAGGTATGAGATCATACAAATAAGGCAAAATATTAAGCCACCTACAATGTGTAAGTATACCCTTTGCCCATGACTCATAATTACCCCGTTCCAGAAATACAACTAAAGGGTGAGTAGAAAAACCCATGATAACTCTTCAAATGAAAAATTTGAGACTAACTAACCTCAATACTGATAAACCAGATCAAATAAAGCCATCCCATGCAAACAAATCATTTCCAAGTGTTGAAACGTCCAAGTAATTGACAGATGTGTGAAAAAAAAAAATACTGAATGAAATGTACCTGGGGCAGATTCTAGAAAAATAAATGACAGATCTGGAAAGATCACAGAAACCCCTTTCCAATGCCTATTCGTTTGCGAAAAACGGAGTCCGTATGCAAAAGATACGCCCCCGGGAGTGAAAAACACAGGTTCTGACTTTGATTGGCAAAAAAGACTGCAAAACGGAAAAATAAGAAAAAAAGACCTCCATCAATTAGATCGGGCGCGAATCAGACCTCTCCATTGAATCCAGAGCTGCCGGAATAGTCCAGATCGACCTTTGTTTCGTCAAATTTGGCTTCCGTTTCTCAGATCTGTGAAGGTTTGAAGAAAAAGGTTTTTTTGTCAGATCTAGGGGGTGCTTGAATTTTTGGAGCATTTTCAGCTCAAACGGACATCGCCATTGCGTCCGCAGTGGCCAAAAACCCTAAAATCGACTGTGAAATTGTCAAAATCCGAGCAGTTGATTTCTGAGACAAAAAAAATTTACTCGTACGGCCCTGTTCGCCGTCTGCACGCAGTTCGAGGTGGAAAAAAATCGTTGATTTTTTCTACAAATTTTTTTTAAAAAAAAATCAATTTCAAAAAAAATATATTGAAAAAATCGCAGTTTTTTAAAAAAAAAACAAAGTTTTTTGGGTACCCATAGGGTACCTTACCCTGCGGGCCTCGTACCATCCACTTGCGGTTCATTAATGGTACCCGCAGGGTACTGCTACGTAGTTCTCGGGCCCATTAATGTCGTCGGCCGGCGCTTTGAAGCCACGGGCGGTACTTTCACAGTCACCGGGTGTGAAATTGTCAAAATCCGAAAGCGTTGATTTCTCGACAAAAAAATTTACCGACGCCCTGTTTCGCCGTCGCACGCTAGTTCGAGGTGGAAAAAAATTGTTGATTTTTTCTACAAATTTTTTTCAATTTATATTGAAAAAATCGCAGTTTTTTAAAAAAAAGAACAAAAAGTTTTTTTGGGTACCCATAGGGTACCTTACCCTGCGGGCCCCGTACCATCCACTTGCAGGTTCATTAATGGTACCCGCAGGGTACCTGCTACGTAGGCCCTGCGGGCCCATTAATGCCGTCGGCCGGCGCTTTGAAGCCACTGGCAGTGGCTTTCACAGTCACCAGCGGTGGCTTTCAAAGTCACCGGCGGTGGCTTTGAAAAGTCACCGGCGACCTTTTTTTATGATTTTTTTTTTTTAAATCAATCAATGCTTTTTTCATATATTTTTAAATATATATATATATATATATCTAATTTTTATGATTTTAAAAAAAAAAAAATCAAAGCTTGGTATATTTTGCTTTTCATGCAAAATAATGCACTGTAACTAGAGGAGTTTTTTTTCCTGCACACTAAATCTGGTGGACCTCCAGATTTAGAGGTGTTTTTCCTAAATTTGGCAGAGTTTTCTTTTTTGCCCACTCAGCCCCTCTCCGTTGGGCTTTTCAAATTTGCACCCAATATTCTAGAGGCCATATCTTGGCCATACGGTGGGATTTTTGCATGCAATTTTTTTTTAAATGGGGTGGAATTTTGTGCTCTTTGCAGTGGTGTAGGTATTTTCCAGTTTTGACTTCTGGTTATTTCCAGAATTCTATTTTCTCAGTGCTGTTGCTATTCAGTTCTCGTTTTGGAGACTTTGACAAGCCATATCCTCTGCATCCAGACACATTTTTATGTGCCATTTTTTTTGAAACTGCATGTTTTTTCGTGTACTTCATCATGGTGCTACCAGTTTCCTCTTTTTTAAGAGAATTGTATTTTCAGCATGTTTTCCTATTTGGACATTATAGACATTATGGGCTCACATTGCATGTATTTCTCTTTTGTAAACGCACTGAGATAAAGTGCCTCAACATTGTATGTGTAGTATTGGGTTTCTTGCACATCACTTTGTGCCTTATTGTACTCGCACTATGATATAAAGTGCCATGGTGGTTGATATTTGCCCTTGTTTGCCTTCATACCTTTCTCATGCGTATGTGAATTTTGGTTTCACATCCTTTCTATTAGCTTGTACTTTCATGTTTTCACCTTCAGATGCTCTTGGTTCCTCTTCATGCACTACTTTCTGGCATTCAGTTTTAGTGTACCTGTCATGCCTCTCCTTTTTCAGCATTATGGGGGGGTTTCTACTGTTGGTGTTAATGCTTCCTTGGTTTCGATAGAGTGAGCTATGTATACAGTATTTGTTCCTATGTACTAGGCGGATGCAACAGCTGGTTACCCATGCATTTCGGTGAGATGGATCACTTACCATATGGACACTCTTACATTCCTATTTTTTGGAGGCGACCTTCCACTTTTTCATGATCAGTTCTTCAGAATTTTGGTACCTTTACCATCTGTATCTTCAAGTTCCAGGTGTTTGCCTTTGTTTGCCATCTGATTCGAGTAGTGTCGTTGGGGGCACTCATGCAGATTCTTGTCTTCTTGATCTTGATCATCATATATTCAGAGGAGGTTCTTCGGCACCGTAGCAGTCATCTTTTGACAGAGTTTGCAGCTTCTTCATGCTTCTATGATGTTCTACATGTTCTTTTTCTAGAAATTTCCTTGATTTGGAGGCTTTTCAGTCCTTCAATCACCTTTGATCTCTTTTTGGAGTATAGTTTTTCCCATGAGGTTTTCTCTATTTCTCCTCTTTATAGAGATCTTTTGTTTGTACATGGGTACCTTACTTGGCCTTGTTTGCCGGGACCCATCTTTGCTTTCATGCATCTTTTTCTTAGTGTTTTAGCTACTTCCTAAGTTCATCTTAAGGGGGGGTGTTAGAGTAATAAGTTGTTTTACTTAATTAATTTAATCATATTGGTTAATTAATTAAGTCACTTATCACTTTAGTTACTTAAGCTAAACTTAGGCACATTAATAATTAATTATTTATTAATTATTAAGTGTGCACACTAGGGTTTCCTTTTAGGGTTTCTTGATCTCCTTTCATAAGGATTGATCTCTTGTAATTATCAATGGGAGAATATTTAGCTTTCATATCTTCTTGAAAGTTTTCTCTCTTCTGTAGCTTTTTCTTGTTGAAGTTAATTGCATACATTTGTTTGCAAAAAATAAAATGTAGAAGTTGAGAAAGCCAACTTCACAGACCCAAGATCACCTGCATGCAAATAACCTGTCGAGAAAGAAGAGATGGAGACAAACAAGCAAGGGTGCTCTAAAAAAATGTATTCATCCGAGAGAGAGATAAATTACAATGATGAATCCTTATAAAAGGATATTGTGCAACCCTAAAAGAAACCCTAATAGGTAGACATTTAATAATTAATATAATTATTAAATGTCACAAAATGCAAACTAAAGTGAAATCTTAAAATTGAAATAAAGGTAATTTAATCAACATGATTAAATTAAAACCTTTACTCTAACACCCCCCTTAAGATGAGCAAAAGTGCAGTTACAAACATGTGCAAGAAAGCAAAGGTAACTACAATGCAAGAAAGTAAACTTGGGTCCCGACAACAAGGCCTAATCGGGTACCTGAATACAACAAAATCTCTATAAAGTGGAGTAAAGGAGAAAACCTAGTGGGAAAAAACTCCTCTCCAAAAAGGATGCATGATTTGAGTGCTAGGAAAGAAATAGGAGTAATAAACCTGCTACTACAGTGAGTTTTGTGAATAAAAATGTGTGTGAATGAGGGCTTAGGCCTAGGTTTTGGAAGAATCTCTATGGGAGGTCATGATGTTTTGAACTTTTAGGCATGTGCAAGGTTAATGTCCTTTGTTTAAGTTGGTTTTAAAGTCTGGGAGGTTGTGGAAGTAGCATATTCAATAAACCCTCTTGAATAGTGCATAAAACAAGGGTTTTCAGGTTTGGCATGATTTTTTCCGTACCAGAGGAATCTAGTTGTGGTTTTGGAGGTTTGGGAACCTAAAAAAATTTTCCCCAAGGTTTCAAAGTCCTCTGATAAGTTTGAGGGCATGTTGCTTTGCAAATTAGGCCTAATCAACCTAATTATGTCAAACTAGAAGGGGTGTTTTTAGGGATTTGTTCCAAATGACTTGTACTTGACATTGAGATATGTGTAATAACTCTAAAATGGGTATCTAAAACCATGAATATTTTTTCTGGTGTTTTGGAGAACATTTGAGTTATTGGGCAAAAATGAGTTTCCACTAACTTTTGATGATTATCAAGCTTTGAGGGTTGTTTGGTTTGTTCAAATAGGTCATCTTAATATTTTTAGATGCATCTTAAAGGAATGTTGTCAAATTGGTTGTGATTGAGCCTCCCAGGTCTACATCAAACCCTTCACTATTTGTTAATTTCACAACTTAGCACTTTTTGCACATTTTGATAATTCTACTACCTATTTAAACTATTTTGGCTTTCATCTCTATTTCTAAATTACCTCATCACCTATGTTTTCTATTTATGAATCCTTGAATGACATATATATTTCATTTATTTTAATGGATACATTTTTGAGGAACTAATATTCGTCTCATTACCATGCTACAAGTAAAATTATCTACCATGCTGAAGAAAATAACAGAGGAAGAGTATGAAACCTTCAAAGAAAAAGATAGAGAACGGGTGGCGATATATCATGAAAAGAAGAAATTGGAAACAATTGACAAAAACAAGCCAATTGAAGAGGAACCTCAACCGTCAAAAAGAGAAAAAAATTTGGAAGCACAAAGGGAATGAATGCGAAAGAGTCGTGCTAGGACAAATGAAGACATCGTAGTTGGAGACACACCCTCTACCACAAGTGAATATGAAGGGACACCATTAAGCACAAGAGAATATGGAGGGACACCATCTACTGCAAGTGAATATGATTGGACACCATCCATCACATCTCAAGTTGAGAGTACATCATCACTCGGATTTGACGAAGAAGGTATGCCATCATCCCCACGTAAAGATCAAGGTATCTCTTCTACTCCACTCTCGATCGAAGGTACGCAATCTAGCGCACCTCAATTAAATATTGATGGAATTTCTAATGTTGAGATGTATGTACCTAGGAGAACACCACCTAGAATTTTGCGTAGAAAGCCAAAGTTTTTTATTAATATTGATGAGAATAATTTGTAGCACATGGAAGGTAAGATTCCAGAACGCACTTGTAGAAGATATGCTGATAAGATTTGAAAAATCTTCTTTGAAAGGCTAAATGAGACTGCAAGATGTCAACTATTCATTCAAATGATGCGGGGTTTAAAGTATAGAAACATCATGAAGACTCTTGGGTTGAGAACATCGAATGCATCAAGTGAAAGCACTATTGTGAAGAATCTAATGCATGCTTATGATAGTGTCGGTAAGAACTCATGCTCAAAGGATATTAATGTCACCCGACGTGCCATTACATTGACTTTGGTAAGCTATCAAACAAAGAGATCTTGTCTTATTAAAAAGACAAGTGAACAAATGGGAATTAGTAGAAAAACTTTATCAAAAGTTGTTCAAAGGCGACAAAGAATTGAGGGCATCGATTCAAATGAATTATGGGAATTCTCGGGAAGACTGCCACATAAAGATAAAAAAAAATTTGAAGCATTGAGAACACTAATTGAAGAGTATTGGAAGAATAATACAAGGCCATCTCTAAATCAAAGGCATGTTGTAAGAAGGAGAATCGGTAGTCAGAACCATGAGCCACATCCAAAGCTTTTTTTGGATACGACTCAAACCCAATTTTTTCATAAATTTCAAAATGATTATCCTCAAATTAGTATTTCTCAAAGATTTTTTGAAATTCTTAAACCTTTTTATGTCAAGAAAAATCACACATGCACTACTTCTTGTTGTAGACTACATATTGAATCCTCTAACCATTATGATGTTTATCGTTCTATATGTTTAGATTTGCATACTAACGATGTTTTGTAGGATTGTGGCATAGAAGCCCCACAAAAATCTTCAAGAGAGTTCTTATCAAAAAATTTATGTCAAATAGAGGATGGCCAAATATTCTACAAGACAACATACTTGGATGGTTCATGTGAGCATTGCGGTGGCTTGCAACAAATGCCAGTATGTCAACATATGGAAAGCACAGATGAGGTGGGACAAAAACTAGTAGATTTTGGGAAGTATAAAATAGTGGCATACGCTATAAAAGATGGATCTCAAGCAAAAAGGTGTGATTTGGTTATTGAGAAGATTCCAGTGTATCAGTTTATGTCCATGTTTCATGAGAATCTAGTGTATGAGTATGCAAGACATACCCATAGAGGCCGATGGTTGGACACGTAATTCAAGCTATGCAAGGACACCTTTCCAGTTGGTAGCATAGTATCAGTGGTTGAATTTGCAGAGAACTACACTCTACAGCCACAGTGTGAGGAGCAGTCATAGTATTACAACTCCACACAGGTTTCGATATTTGTGCACATAGCATTCATTCATGCAGCTGATAGTACAGAGGACCAAAGGAAGGTATTGAGGGAGTATCACTTTTATATTAGCGATGATCACACACATCCTCCAGAGTTCATGCAAGGTTGCTTCTAGATGTTCTACAGTGATTGGCTCGGAGGGGCATAGCATACAATCGACATATAATATGGTTGGATAACTGTGCAACATAGTTCAAGAACGTGTGCATGTTCTACTGTTTGTGCAGGATGCATCTCACTATAGGTGTTCAGCATATGTGGAACTTTTGTGAGGCTAGACATGGAAAGGGGGAGCATGATGGTGTAGGAGAATGCATGAAAAGAGCATTAGCATGAGAAGAGTTAAATTATAAAGACAGTGCAACATTGACAGATGCAAGATCAATCGTCGAGTGGTGTAATGCTTTGATGGGTCTAGGTAATGAAGGTACGTCTTCAGTTCATATATTTTTTTGGTTGATGGATGCTACTAACATTGCACCATATGAGGATTGTTGTACACTAACAGGGTCGAGTGAGCTACACTCTTTCCTTAGCTCAAATGCAGGTTCATGGAGTATCGATACATGTAAGATGGCATGCTTTTGTTCTTCATGTACAATGCAAGCCTGGAATGATTGTGAGCCAAGGGAGTGGGTTGACAAGTTATCTTAGCCCACTTCACACGTATCAGCCTCTGACGGCATTGGAACTAACACAAATGGAATCATCGATTGACTTTGACCACGTATTAGATCTAGTTCAACCAGGTAATATATCTACTTGCTTAGTTTTTGAAATTTCATATTGTTATCTTACTTTGTACTGTATTCGTAATGTTGACTAATTTGAAGAGATATGCAACACATATCAATGTAGGGCATGTTTATGTAGTTATTGCAGATGAAGAGAATGAAGAGGGAATGGACTATTACTTGTGTCGTTGTGTTGAGGCCAAAAACAAATTGGAAGGCCCAGTTATAGATGGAGAAAATATCGAATACCCTACAGGCTCAGTTGTTGTTACTGGAACGTGGATTAGAAGGTACCCACATAAGAGTGTTAAACATTGGTTGTTTTAGGACTTTGACATGCATCGTAAGATTATTCATTACTAAAACCTTGTGGCATCCAATGTTTTTTTTACTAAATATGGGGGTAGACCTTTGAACAAGACCTTGTGGAAGGTCCGTGAGTCTGACCATGAGGCAATACTTGACACAATAAAGAGTAGAGCATACCTGAATGGTTCATTGGATTAATTTGTAAGTATATGAACAATGGTTCTTATTAATTTATATTTGTATCCATGATAATTTTTTTGATGCCAATGCTATCATCTTATTTTAATTTGTGTGTCTGTAAGTAACCTGGTAAACATTGATTGGTGTCCCCTTGAAAAAAATGCAGATTTATGAGCCATCAAAGAGAATCTTAGGTAGAAAAGCAATGCAACATCCCTATTTTGATGATCTTGAAAATCTCAATTATGATTAAATAAGCCATTACAAAAGTGTGTGCAAAGCTTGGTGAGGGAATTTCAAGTTATTCATTTCAAGTTAACCTTATCATGAGCACCTATGATGTAGAAATTATAAGAGCATCTCGAATTTCAAGATATTTTATTCATGAGAGGTGTTGTGTGCAATAGGTATCTTGGAACTCCCAGTGAAGATGTATGGCTAGGAGTGACTAAGTTGAGAGACTGCCATGCCTATCTGTAAGTGCCTTCCATCTATTTTCATTCCATTTCCATTTTGGAAGAGTTATTTCTTTTTATTCTTTTACTTTGTGTATCTGTAACTAAACTAGTAAAATTTGATTGGTCTCTCCTTGTAGAAAATGTTGATTTTGGAGCCATCGAAGAGAATCTCAACCAAAAAAGCAATGCAACATCCTTATTTTGATGATCTTGACAAATCTCAATTTTGATTTGAAGCCTTTATAAAAGAGCGTGCGAAGCTTTGCAAGGGAATCTCATGTTTCTCATTTGAAATTAACCTCTAAATGAGAACCTATCATGTAGACATTATAAGAGAATCTCGAATGTATGAGTGACATTGTAAAATATTTGTGAGAACAAAGTACCTAAGGCATTGTAATGAGATTTACTAAAATAATGAAATTTGGTGCAGGGGCACCAAGGTTATTGAGCAAATTTGGTTCATAGAAGTCTTTTAAGTTAGTTTTGTGTTTTGAGTTTTGTCAATTGAATAAGGTCATAACACATCCACAATTGATTTATAATGTAATAAGTCATGTTAGTTACAAAAAGAATAGTTAGGCATGATTGGAAAGATGTAGAATCATTTGTAAAGGCTATTTAAAGCCTCTTGAAGGCTATTTAGGTCAATATTTGAATTTGTAGCCTTTTGAAGGCAAATCTTTGAATATGGTTGTAAATGTACTATTAGTGAGATTGAGATTGTTAACCTTTAGAGAGTAGTAGTATTTATGTTGTTGAAATTTCTTTTAGATGCAAGGATTCAAAGCACATCAACCATGTGGTTAAAATGATTAAATCCTAGAGACAATATGTATCAATGAAAGAGTCTGAAAAGGAAGAGAGAGCTACAGTGGTGACTCAGGAGAAACTTTAACTTTCAAAAACAAAGTCAATTAGGCTAGCAGACGTGTGGATTGGGCCAACATTTGGTGGAAGAGGAAGAAAGATGACTGGAGCTCTAGAGGCCCACCATACAAGATTTCAGTATTCAACCACGAGAGTAGAAGAGAGAGCTAATATCATGTATCAAAACATTAAGCATGCATTCTTCCAACTAGAGGAGAAGGAGATGATTACTTTGCTTCATTTTCATTTGCATAACCATATCAAGGCATGGGAACCAAGAAGACCAAGGATGTCGAGTTTTATGTGGAGGTAATGGATGTGGTCCAAACTTTAGGAGGGGTAAGAAGGCCAATGTATGATCTTGATGAAATTGAGGAAGAACAACAAGAGAGGGACAAGAAAAATAAAATCAATATAGAGTTTCAAGGATTTGTCAAGCGAGTAAGAGAGCTATGAGAGAAGCCTCATCTAAAAGATTTTAAACTAGAGTTTGATATACCATTTAGAGAGCTTGTTTTTCATGGAGTTCCTTTCAAAGCCTCTGCTTTTATTGTTCCTATGGTAAACTGTTTGGTAGAGTTGGTGGAATTACCTTTCTTAGTAATCGCTATTAGTAAGATTGAGATTGTTAACCTTGAGAGAGTAGGACTTGGGCAAAAGGACTTTGATATGGCTATTTCTTTCAAAGAATTCAAGCGGGATGTACTCTGCATTGACGAAATTACTCAATCTTCACCTGATGGCATCAAGGAATGGCTGAACTCCATGGTTATAAAGTATTATGAAAGCAGAATGAACTTGTACTAGCGGCCAATTTTGAAGACTATTATTGATGATCCAAATAAATTTATTGAAGATGTTGGTTAGGAATTTTTGAATATGGAAGCTAGTGATTCTAATTCTGATAATTTGGAAGAGTCAGATCAAGGATATGAACCCTATAATGTAAAAGAGGAATCAAAATCACTCTTCATTTTGTAGGTACCGACTTTAATACCAACTACAATGGCAACATTGAAATTCCCCAGCAGTATTTATGTAAAGGAAATTTCCTTTGGATGCAAGGATTCAAAGCACATCAACCATGTAGTATAGATGATTAAATCCAAGAGACAATTTGTAGCAATGAAAGAGTCTGAAATGGTAGAGAGAGCTACATTGGTGACTCAGGAGAAACTTCAGTTTTCGAAAACAAAGCCAATTAGGCTAGCAGACGTGTGGATTAGGCCAACATTTGGTGGAAGAGGAAGAAAGATGACTGGAACTGTGGAGGCCCACTATAATGGATTTTGATATTCAACCATGAGAGCAGAAGAGAGAGTTGATATCATGTATCAAAACATTAAGCATGCATTCTTCCAGCCAACAGAGAAGGAGATGATTACTTTGCTTCATTTTCATTTGCATAACCATATCGAGGCGTGGGAACCAAGAAGACCAAGGATGTTGAGTTTTATGTGGAGGTAATGGATGTGGTCCAAACTTTAGGAGGGGCAAGAAGTTCAATGTATGATCCTAATGAAATTGAGGAAGAACAACAAGAGAGGGACATGAAAAATAAAATCAATACAGAGTTTCAAGGATTTGTCAAGCGAGTAAGAGAGCTATGGGAGTAGCCTCATCTAAAATATTTTGAACTAGAGTTTGATATACCATTTAGAGAGCTTGGTTTTCATGGAGTTCCTTTCAAAGCCTCTACTTTTATTGTTCCTACGGTAAGCATGTATAATAACCTTCAATTCCTCGAAGGAGAGGTTGTTGGTTGATTTGTAACCCTTTTTTTTTATCAAGAAGAACGTTATTTTCTAGAAATTTACTAGTTTTTTTAATCACTTTTCTTGTTGTTTTATGGCCTGCACAAACACTAAGATGATTTGAAACCTATTGGATGTTGTATATTGATGAATTAGCTTTCATTTACACCTATTTAGAGGTTCTAACTCTTTGTATAGTGAAAGTTATCTTGTTTTTATTGCAGCTACCTACTTTCACAGTGTTCTTGGATTTAAGGGTTTCATGATGTAATTCGACCCATTCCACTTTTTGTGCCTACTGTAACTTGTGGAATGGGTCCTCTAACTTGTAAAATACATGCCTAACCTATTTATAATGTTGTGGAGTCAAGGTTGGGTGTTTGGGATGATGTTCTAGGGCTATAACAGGGTATTTTTATGATGAAAATGAGGGTTTCAAATGGTGTTTTGACAAAATGTGGGAAGAACTATCCATGTAATGTATTATTCACCATGTGCACGGTCCGGTAAGTGTGTTTGGTGCTTTTTTTGGGTATGGCAGGTGCGGGAGATAGGAGTTTCATTAAAACCCCAAGTATTTTGCTTGAAATAGAGGGTTTGGTGTATTAGGGGTCTAGAGGTCTTGGACCTAGAAAAAAATCATGGAATTGGAGGTTTTGACACATAACATACTATTGTTTTAGGATTTTGAGTGAATATCTAGTTTTTAAAAGGTTGCCTCTTTGTAAATAGGGCTAATTTAGTACCTTTATGCAAGGTGGTCTATTGGATCTTAATGATGGTACAAAGAAACATGGTATGATCTCTTGGGAATTTGTCTTAGGGTCTGTGTTAAAGCTTGATTGATGTTTGGTTGGCCATTGGATGACCTTCCCTAAAAGATAAGCCCAGTTGATGGGATTTGGAGACTGTAAGTTAGGAAAGGGTTTATTGAAAACCCATACTCGAAACCTTCCCACAACCAACCAAAGCCTAAAAAACCTTCAAAAAGGTCTGCACAAGCTTAAAAGTTTAAGAGATATCACTGCCCCCAAATATTTCTTCAAACCCTAGCAGTAAACCACTATTTTCCACTCAAAAATGCACCATTTGACATCTAGGGCATCACCTAAAAACCATATATTCACCTCCCTTGTGCACAAAAATTTGCACACATGTTTTATAACCATAACTAAGCCTTTCCATCGAGTTATAGAAGCATATAGTGGGTGAAAGGCTTAATATGACATTTTAATGCACTCAAAACCCTTAAAATAGGGTATACAAACCGACCCTCAATAATTGGCTTCTAAAATGCACAAAATCACTTAAAATCCAACCAAACAAAAACTAAAATAGAGTTAACTCTGCTGCCCACCGAATTCCATAAAAAAGATAGCACAATCACCCTGTATGAAACCGTACAGTTCAATGAAACATCAAATCTCAAAGTGCAAAAGGGTAGCAATCTTTGACAGGGTATTACTCAAATACCATGGTGCTTAGGAAATCTTCGTCTAAACCTATGGGATTGCGTTGGGGCCATCTACAATAACCTCTCTCAATTTTTTTTTTAATCTTGAAATGGTTTTCCCGTGGTTTCCAGTTTTCAGTTGATGGAAAAAGTGTCAAATGCAAGCAGTGGAAAGTTGCAAAGTGGTGCAACTTTTGTTCTGCAACTCGTGTGGCCAAATGGGTTGTTCCAACACGTCAAAATAGGTATGTTTACACTAGGCATTCTCCTCTTTCACACCCACACACGCGGAATTGCTTCGAGCTACGTTCAACCAGATCAATCCCTTATGGGTCCAAAGTGCAAAATCGCTGCAAACTTAAGTATGTTGCTACTCGGATACCGTGATGCTTATAAATTTCTTGTCTAATCCTATGGGATCATGTTGGGACCCTCTACAATAACCTCTCTCGGTATTTTTTTAATCTCAGAGTGGTTTTCCTGTGGTGTCCCGTTTTTAGTTGATGGAAAAAGTGTCAAATGGAAGTAGTGGAAAGTTACAAAGTGGTGCAACTTTCGTTCTGCAACTCATGTGACCAAATGAACTGTTTCAACACGTCCAAATAGGTATGTTTACACTAGAAATGGTCCTCTTTCACACCCAAACATGTGGAATCGCTCTGAGCTATGTTCAACCGGATCGATCCCTTAAGGGTCCAAAGTGCAAAATGGCTACAAACTTCAGCATGGTGTTACTCGTATACCATGATGCTTAGAAACTTCTCATCTGATCTTATGGGATCGTGTTGGGACCCTCTACAATAACCTCTCTCAGTTTTTGTTATCTCAGAGTGGTTTTCATGTGGTGTCCAATTTTCAGTTGATGGAAAAAGTGTCACATGCAAGTAGTGGAAAGTTGCAAAGTCGTTCTACAACTTGTGTGACCAAAAAAACTATTCTAACGCATCTAAATAGGTATTTTTACACTAGGCATAGTCCTTTTTCGCACCCAAACATGCGAAATCACTTCGAGCTATGTTCAACCGGATCAATTCCTTAAGGGTCCAAAGTGCAAAATGGCTGCAAACTTCAGCATGTTGTTACTCGAATATTGTGACACTTAGAAACTTCTCATTTGATTATATGGGATCGTGTTGGGACCATCTACAATAACGTCTCTTAGTTTTTGTTATCTCAAAATGGTTTTCCTATGGTGTCCAGTTTTTAGTTGATGAAAAATTTGTCAAATGCAAGTAGTGGAAAGTTGCAAAGTGGTGCAACTTTCATTATGCAACTCGTGTGACCAAAAAAACTATTGCAACATGTTTAAATAGGTATTTTTACGCTATGCATGGTCCTATTTCGTACCCAAACACACGGAATCGCTTCGAGCTATGTTCAACCAGATCGATTCCTTAAGGGTCCAAAGTGCAAATGGCTACAAACTTCAGCATGTTGTTACTTGGATACCGTGACACTTACAAACTTCTCGTCTAATATTATGAGATCATGTTGGGCCCCTCTGCAATACCCTTTCTTAGTTTTTGTTATCTCAGAGTGGTTTTCTTGTGGTGTCCAGTTTTCAATTGATGGAAAAAGTGTCAAATATAAGTAGTGGAAAGTTACAAAGTGGTGCAACTTTCATTCTGCAACTTGTGTGACCAAACAAACTATTCCAACGCATCCAAATAGGTATGTTTATGCTATAAATGGTCCTCTTTTGCACCCAAACACGTGGAATCACTTTGAGCTACATTCAACCGGATCGATCCCTTAAGGGTCCAAAGTGCAAAATGGCTCCAAACTTCAACATGTTGTTACTCGAATACCATGATGCTTAGAAAATTCTTATCTAATCCTATGGGATCACATTGGGCCCCTCTACAATAACCTCTCTCGGTTTTTGTTATCTCAGAGTGGTTTTCCTGTAGTGTCCAGTTTTCAGTTGATGAAAAAAGTGTCAAATGGAAGTAGTGGAAAGTTGTAAAGTGGTGCAACTTTTGTTTTGCAACTCGTGTGACCAAATGAACTGTTCCAACACGTCCAAATAGGTATTTTTAATGCTATAAATAGTCCTCTTTCGCACCCAAACACGCAGAATCACTCCGAGTTATGTTCAATCAGATCGATCCCTTAAGGGTCCAAAGTGCAAAATGACTGCAAACTTCAACATGTTGTTACTCGGATGTTGTGATGCTTAGAAACTTCTCGTTTGATCCAATGGGATCGTGTTGGGCCCCTTTGTAATAACCTCTCTCTATTTTTGTTATCTTCGAGTGGTTTTCTTGTGGTGTCCAGTTTTTAGTTGATGAAAAAAGTGTCAAATGCAAATAGTGGAAAGTTGCAAAGTGGTGCAACTTTCGTTCTACAACTCGTGTGACCAAACAAAATATTCCAACGCATCTAAATAGGTATGTTTATGCTAGGAATGATCCTTTTTCACACCCAAACACACGGATTTGCTTCGAGCTACGTTCAACCAGATCGATCCCTTAAGGGTCCAAAGTGAAAAATGATTGCAAACTTCAGCATGTTGTTACTTAGATACCGTGACACTTAGAAACTTCTCATCTAAACTTATGGGATCATGTTGGACCCCTCTACAATAACCTCTCTCAGTTTTTGTTATCTCGGAGTGGTTTTCCTATGGTGTCCAGTTTTCAGTTGATGGAAAAAGTGTCAAATGCAAGTAGTGGAAAGTTGCAAATTGGTGCAACTTTTGTTCTGCAACTCGTGTGACCAAAAAAACTATTCCAACTCATCTGAATAGGTATTTTTACACTAGGCATGGTCCTCTTTCGCACCCAAACACATGGAATCACTCTGAGCTATGTTCAATCAGATCGATCCCTTAACGGTTCAAGTGTAATATGTTGAAATAGGCCATTCCACTATTGTTCAAGTCGTGTCTTGGTGATATGGGCTTGATGTAAGTAGGATAGGGAGTAGGAACAAGAAAATAGCATTGGTAAAGGCATTGGAAGAGATTACTAACATTGCCCCTATTCAAAATTCAAAATTGAGGCCCCTTAAAAGCAAGGCTAGAAGAGGTGAAAAGAAGAAATTGCTTGAAAATAAATTAGAATAGGTTGGAAATAGGGTGAGGTTGTGGAGTTTAATGTGTTCAAAAAGTCTGCAAGGACAGGGGAGGTCAAAAGTATGTTATGGCATGATGCCCTACTTGGGAAAACAGGGGTTTTGAATAAAAAAGAGATGTTTGAGGGAGTAAAAGTAGGTAAAGTGAAGAGGCAACATAATTTGGTGGTCAATTAAGTTTGTGTAGGAAGAATGAAGAGTGTTGGAATAGGTTTTGAGGTTCGGGTTAGGGTTCGGGGGTTCGGTTCACCAGTTAGGCCAAATTTTTTTGGAGGGGGGTTCAATTCGTTTTGGGTTCGTAGGTACAAAAATCATGTAAAAAAAAATTATAAATATATATGCAACCTCGAAGCATGCATTAGGATTAGAATATCACATAACATCATATAAACAACAAAACCACCATAAACTTGAATGTCATTTAAAACATGCATGATAAATATTCATCTTTGAAACTTGAATTGCGGTAGCTTGATATATAGAGTCTATTGATGCTCAGGTTCAATTTGTATGATTTTGAAAAAAGAAGCCAACTGAGTAGATTTACTAGCATTCTTCATAAATCATAAGAATTTGTTTAGTACACTAGCCATTTTGATGTCTTCTTGTAGTCTCAAACATTATTTTGTATCATTGTTACATTGGTCTTGAGATTAGTAGCTTAATATAGCTCCACAATACAAAATTTGGTTTACTTGTGAAGTGTAACAATGGCATAGGCAGATTTTTCTTTCAAAGAACCAAAGGGTGAGTGCACAATTGAAGTGTATAAACACATATATTTTTGTAATATCAAGGATAATTTTTGAAACTTCCATGCATTGCTAATCT
This sequence comes from Sequoia sempervirens, assembly GCA_007258455.2. Taxonomy (NCBI): domain Eukaryota; kingdom Viridiplantae; phylum Streptophyta; class Pinopsida; order Cupressales; family Cupressaceae; genus Sequoia; species Sequoia sempervirens. The sequence goes on from VDFB02281492.1 coordinate 35,116,104, forward strand.
AAAAGGAAAAGTCTTATGTACATATCCTTTGCTTAATTGAGTTGTTCCAATCAAAGGATTAAATATATTGGAATATTTTTATCAATCATTTCATAGAATACCAATTGAAAATGTATTTTTTTCTTTTAGATAAAGTTGTTTACCATCAATCAATTAATTTATTCAAGACAAACCATGAAGGACATCAATGATCAATGCTATGGCTAACCAATTAATAAGTATACACGTGAATAAGTCAAGCAAGTACATGTGAATAAGGGAAGCACAAGTAGTCACAAACACATATGCCTTGAATTATACACACGAATACATAGTACAAAAAAATTAAGACAAAGTATATGGACAAATACAAGGTATACACATGAAAATGTGTAAGTCGCAAAGTATCAATTGGAACACACATAAGTCACAAAGTATACACATACATTGTAAAGTAAACACTTCAATACATGTAACTCATATCTATTGAACTAAGAATTTATAACATAAAAATATGGACACCATCGATAAAAAATATTTGTATTAACCAAATAGCCATGTACGCATACATCAATATATGTTGATATAAGTATAAAATATAGGTACAAAATAGCCATATAGGCTTATGAGAATGCCATATAGGCATACAATGTTAAATATATCCAATACAAAATATGTACAAAACTACCATGTAGGCATACAACAAAGGGCTCTGGAATCAAAATTCATTGCTCTCCAGGCTCTCGAAATAAACTCTTGCCCTTTGTTGGTCGATCGGATGGTGATAGGTCTGTCACTCATTTCTGCTACACTTGAGGAGTGCTTCTACTGCTCCTCCTACTACTATTAAGTTCTTGGTGAAGTTTTAACTGTTACAATAAGAAGTAAATACATTAATATATAGAAATTACATTATAAAAAATGATATATTTAAAAAAATCACTTATGGCCATCTGATGATCACTCTCCTCGAGGGAAATATTTGCACGCCGATGCTGAGCGTGCTCAAGCCCTGTATAAACCATCCAAATAGAAATTAGACTACGAATCAATAATTTGGTTTGATTTTTCACTCGAACTAACATCTATAACAACGAATGTAAATTGAAATTTAGTAATTTTCCTCACCATCGAGGTTTGTATAGTGGATGAAACACCGTTATCCATTGCCCTCGTAATATTTGGAGATGTTTCCACAACTAACATTTGAAAATAAAACAACAAATTATTTAGTCACAAAAAAGTTACAATAGCAATGGATATGTTATGACTTATAGTGTATGAGATCTAATGAACAAAATTTTGAGTACTTATTAAACTATATGTTTCTGATTATCATGCTTACTATTTTCCCTATTTATATATTGTTTGAAAGGACATGTTTTTAGGCTTTTACCCATAGCATCAAGCTGCTAAATCGTTTGATTCAATGCTTTTGTAGACATGTATGATAACTATGGTGGCATAGAGAAGGCAGTGAACTATTTGAAAAAATGCCTCAAAATAAATAAGGTCTCGTGGTGATGGAATTCCATTACAAACAAATGCACATCATGACATTCCATCACCATAAAAATGCATTTCTTTCAGGCATTTTTCAAAAAGTTCATTGCCTTCATTATGACTAGTATTATTGCTTACTAGATTGTATCTTGTGTGTAAATGCGATCCTATTGTTCTTTAGTCTAATATTTCAAATCTATTCTAAAAATTCTCCTTTTGGTTAAGGTATCCCACTATTATTTTACATGATTGTGTTTTTTGTGTTATTTTGGTTGTGCATTGCATGCTCTTTTATTCTAAGGGATGCATTTGACATTATCCTCATAAGTCCTTTAAGGCATACCAAGGTTTTGTTTGTTTCTTAGTTGTCAGATGTATTTCAAAGCCTTATGAGCATATATATATGAGGTTCCTTATGATACATTTGAGAAATATTGTGGAAGAAGCCTTTCTAAGGAATAATGAGTGTCTCCTCTAAAAAAGGAAGAAACTACTTGACCAAGCCAAATGAAGAGACAAATGCTAATGTATATGTGTAGGGGGTGAAAACTAGGATTGGAGATATTTCTATTTAGAATATATTATATTTAGTTTTTTGATACTTTTTTCCACTTGGATTAGCATAAGGTAGAGTTTAATTGCTCAGTTTTATCAATTTAATAGCACAAGTGAATTGAGATGGTTCAAATGCAAGCCTATTCCCCTTAAAATTTGTTTGCTAGAAAAATTATGTAACCAATTTTCTTATGCAACCAATTTTATTGGTTTCTTTTGTATTTAGTTCAAAGGATTAGATTGTTATATTAATATAATTTGATAGATATTTTTCCAAGCATCCATAGTTTGTTGGAAAGCACCTATTTTAGGCTTTTAGCCATAACAGGAAGGAAGCACCAGTAGTTTGATAAAATGCTTTGGTGCACATGTATGAAAAATGTGGTATCATAGAAAAGGTGGTGAGCATTTTGAAGAAATGCCTCGAAGAAATGTGGTCTCATGGTGATGGAATGGAATTCCATCACCATGAGACCGCATTTCTTCGAGGCATTTTTTGAAACTACTAATCGCCTTGTCTATGCTATTGCTTACTATTATGGTTTCATAGATTTTTTCCAAGCATCCATAGTTTGTCGTGCAGGTGCACCTTTTCAAGCACATGCCTTTGTGTGAAGAAATTGCATCACTACTTATGTTGAATTTCTAAACAACTATATTGTAGTTGAAATTTTGTCATCTATGAACATCTAGTTATTAGTTATGGAATGTGAAGTAATGCTTTTAGTTTGAATGATGTCTAATGTAACGTAACCAACGTATGAATATAAACTACATAAATCTATTAAGTGCAATTCATTAGTTAAACTCTTTATTCTATTACCTGTGTGAAGGTTTGAGTAAATCCACTGGCATTGGGAGGTGTTCCCTCAAAACCTCCAATATTACCTTGTTCAACATCCAAAATCACATATTAAAATACCATTAGTAAAACAATGCTATTAACATGTAATAAATTTATAATTGTTTACTAGTTGCATACCCTATCGATAGGTGTACTGCAGAAATAAGTAGGTGGAGGGCCTGTGTATCCAGTCTCAACACTGTGACCCTACAATTTTATTAAAATCATAAAACTAAATTAGTTAATCTTGCATTTCAAAATCGAGATTTAATAAATTAAATTCAATGAACTTGCTAAATTTTACCCGAGTATCAATTCCATACGTATCATCGAAAATTTTAGCCGCCCTCTTCATCTCCATAGCTACATAAGGATCCTCCGCAACAACCTCCTGAGTGCTGGTGGGGTCATATGAACAAGTTGCCCTGCAATATTGACACACATGGGTTCGAAGGCCACCACTCGAAGACTCCCCTGGATGGTGTTGTAGAATAGGGCTAGTATGATGGATGACACTCTGGGTCAAAGTGTTGATCACTTGCAATGACTCTACGTCTGCACTCTCCTTCACGATTGTAGGAATAACAACGTGCTCACGAGGCAGCCTAGCGAGAGCTCGTCTCCCTTTCTGCATAGGATCTAGCTGTGCACCGGGCCTATCCTGAGCCAACCTCCCACCTCTCCCCTGGAATTCCCTCATATCAAAATAATTTGGTATTTTGTTCAATATGAACTCACTGTATAGTTTCCTAAGAAAATATTGGGGGACTTCACAATTGTTGCACGGTCGGTCATCAAAGACCATGTACCAACTATCATAAAAATGGTTCCTAATCTCTTGGTGGTGGCACCAATTAATAGGAAACCTCTTTGCATTGAGGCTAATATTTTGATTTGTGTGTGGGTCAGTGAATAATGAGCACAAATTAGCTTTTGTAATTTTTAAATCCTTTACTTGTTTATATGATAGTTTATCTACATAATATTCCCTAGCTGCCTACCTCCTATCTTGCCATCCAGTTATTTGCTTGCTAATTGAATCTACATTTTTTAACATATCTTTCAATTTATTTGCGAGGGTCATTCTTTATGTGGTTGAACCATTTGGATCACTCAACCTACTAATAAAATCTTCAATCTATTTTTTGTTGTTCCTAATCTCACTCATTAAATTTTGTTGAGTGCCAGGAGGGTATTGAGGGATTGGTGGAGGAGGTTGTTGTTGAGGTTGATTTTCTTCTTCAAGATTTGGTTGCTCTTCTTCTTGAGGATTTTGTGGGTTTGTGGGTTCATTTGCATCTCCTAAAAATTCAAAAATTTATATATCAAATTTAACCTAAAACTAACAAAATCAACCTAAAACTAAGAAATTCAAAACAAACAACAAACAATACTTACCTCTCCCACCTCTTCGTTGTCGTGGCACCATCCTTGCAAACAAATAGCAAATCTTGTTGAATTTTTTTTCCCAATACCTCCTCCTAGAATGCGAGCGCGAAAGTTGGAGGTTTTGGCCGCGAGCAGAAGAAGAAAACAGTTGAAGTGAAAATGAAGACTTTCACTTTTTTTTTGCTTTTAACGTGCTATAACATGAGCACGTTATATCATTTTCAAAAAAAAATTAGAAGGTGGCCATGAAATTGGTACCTAACTTCATGCACCCTCCCCATTGTGAAATGATGAAGAGTAATCTTTCTTGATAATTCACACAATTTTTTGTTGCATCTTTTGAATCTGATAATGAAAGTTGATCAAGTGATATGATTCCATATTGATTTAATGCATCAAGAATAGGTTTATCATCAACTTTGATCAAGCTGCTCAATTTTTCTTACATTCCTACCCCTCCTAAAACACAAGAGGGCAACCTTTTAGGCTCAACCCTTATGGGAGCCACATTTTACTCCACATGTTGTAACCAGATGAAACAAAATAGCAAAAAATATTTGACCTATACCTGCACAATGAGCAAACATGTTAGATAAAACAGAGCATATGATAGATGTGTTTGATAACTCTCTTATTTTCCTGGACATTTATGGTATGCAAGCTATTCTAATGCACATGAGGATTAGACTATATGTCTATGGATGTCTGCATATGTATTGATTGGTGATCCTTCATTGCTCTAACAACACTCTTCTACAAATGCAGGAAACCTTGTAGCAATAAAGGGAAAGCAACAACTAGAGGTTGGATAAGCAGGAGGGTTGAAGTTGATGCAAAGGCAACACAGCCAAGATTCGTCATTCAGGAAATGAAGGGTCCCCCTTCTTTACATATGCATTTTTCTTTCTTGTATCTATAAATGTCTAGTTTTTTCCTTAATTGCATTAAAATATTTAGTCCCTCGGCTTGTGTGGGACACTATACACTTATGATTATCAATAAAGACTACCTTTGCAACAAATGTTGACTCTCTTCTCTATTGTATGCAATTGCATAATATAATAGTGCAATCTTTTGATAATTTTTTTTATGCATATGAATGAAACTTAGCATAAAAGAATGTACCTTTTGTTTCACTTTATAAAACATAATAGCTCTACATGTTTGAGCTTGGTAGCTAAAATAGGTAACATTTTTGGAGACATCTGCTAAATGTTTGGCTGCTTAATTTATTGACTAGTTGCCCGAGCTTATCCATTGGGCACAAAGTTAATAGGAAACTTAAACAAGACTTGAAAACAGTCTTGAATATTGTTGTAACTCATCATATTAGAGCATGATACCTTGAAAACTTATTCAAACACACTGAAACAATCAAAGAAAAACTAACTGTGCAAAAAAACACTAAGAGGAACTAAAAACTTGAATTTAAACTAATGTGCAACAACACTTATTGAAACAAAAACTCCTAAACTAGCATGTACAAGGTAGATCGTACCTAAAAATAGAGTTTGAGGTGTATCCCATTAACTAGGATAGGAAAGACTTCTCCATCCATTTTTGACAATTGAAAAGCATTGTGCTCCTTGCACTTAGTAATGACAAACAAGCCACTCCATATACTGTCAAACTTAGTGTGCTTTCCTAGCTTGCTTTTTAATTCATCCCACTTAAGTGAAACATCTCCCTCTTTAAACACCTTGGGTGTTTCTTTCTTGTCAAAAACTTTTTTTGTTTGGAGTTGATGCAACTCCATTATTTTCATGGCTTTATCCCTTGTTTCTTCCAACTCCATGAGTTGTGCATATCTGACAACCATTGGATCCTCCTCAAACATCTCAAGCTAGTTTATAATATCAAGATCAGGAAGCTCAACAAATAAAGGTAGTCTTGCCTCTCTACCATACATCAGCATATAAGGGGAGTTCCCAATGGACCTTTTTGGAGTTATTATATCTGCCCACAAGGAAAATTTCAACTTGGTGTGCCAGGTTCTTTGGTTATCCTCCAAAACCCTTTTGATAATTCTGATAAGGTTCTTATTTGTTGACTCTACCAAACCATTACCTTCAGGGTGTAAGGAAAGATGAGGTGCGGGAACAACTCTCCTAATGTCAAAACCTCAGGGAAGAATGTAGAGATACTTTTAAATTTTCAATTACAGTCCAATTAAGATACACTTGAAAGAAATAATAGAAACAGAGAAATAATCATACACAGATGAACACCAGATTTATGTGGGAAAACCCTTACGAGAGAAAAGCCCACCACACCAAGAAAAGCCCCTTTGTATTATAGTAATGGAATTACATACATAGATCAAACTTATCTTTTTGATGTCAATTTACAATAGCATAATCCTTGATCAACCTTGTACAGAACATTCAAGATTCAATACACTTAGAATCGAATTCACTGATCACTCATCGAACTGTTCATCCAACCATTCATCCAACAATTCATCGAATCATCAACCGATCACAATCTTCCATCTCTGAGTATATCCATGATGCCCCTGGTCTGTCGATCTTCCTCTCAGTAATGACCACAATAGTCCAACTACTAGCAGTTCCCATTCTGCTCTCTGATTGGTTGAGGACAAACCATGTAGGATGGCCAATCGGTCAAAGATGTTCAAAATGTATTCACATGTCAGTGAGACACTAACTGTGTCTCCTCGATTCCACAAAGCCATATCGTCATTATTGCCAAGAGTCTTCACTATCGGCAAGACATTATACCGAGTTCACAAGCTACATTGACCTCAGCATTCTCATTGGCGAGACAATCGCCATTCGATGAGACATCACACTGAAGTTCAAAAGTCACATAGACAAGATTATTCCCATCAGCAAGACTATCGTCCTTCACCAAGAGATCATACTGAACCTTCATGTTATTCCAAAACCACCTTTCGCTAGGAGTCATACTGAAAACATATGTAGCAATGTCGGCAAGACTTACCGCTATCGATGAAACATCATATCGAAGCAAGCCTTTCGGCCAAGGGTCTCCCTGATGTCTTCGAGTTTGACAATGTTGGAAAGACAAGCTTCCATTGCTAAGATATCTTATCGAGTGTTCAAGTCACCTCGATGACTCCAGTCGCCATGAGTCTCCCCGATACCGCTTGTCGCCCAGAGTCTCCCCGATATCAATAAGAATGGTCTGTCGGCCAAAGATCTCCCTGAGCGGTGAGAGATAGAAGATGTCACATCGATAGACTCCATTTGGCAAGACATCAACAAGGTCTCAGTGACCTAAACATTTCACAAGGTTCCAAAGTTGCTAGTCGGCCAGACAATATGGATGTCACACCGACTTGTTTCTTTCAGAGGTTTCAGCGTGTGAGATTGAGACACATATTTCCAACACAGGGTAATAGTTTGATGATGTATTCAGGTGAATACCATTTCTGATAGCCTAATCACTTACTCTCAATCCAACAAAGTCTAAGGCATTGTTTGAAATAATTGATTCAAGTATTCCAAATCCGGTTACCAAATCATCATAAAATTTGAGAACAACAGTTTCATTGGCTTCTTTTAAATCCACTACTTCGTTCCATCTGGTAAAATAGTCAGTTGTAGTGAGGACCCATCTATGACCTGCACTCTAGAAGGTGGATTAATAAGTCTTATAAAATCAATACCCCACCTCATAAAAGGTTGTTCCACTTGTATAGGCTGCAAAGGAAAAGTTGGAAGCCTCTCTCTGCCTGTAAACAAGGCACACTTAACACATTTTCTTGTCTAAGCATGCGAATCCTTAAAAAGGCTTGGCCAATAGTAGCCAGCTCTCACTGTTTTCCATGTTGTAGTTCTTGGGGAAAATATCTCCTAGGAGTTCCATCATGGAACTCATGAAGAACCTTATCAATCTAATCATTATCAATGCATCTTAGTAACACACCATTGTGATCTTTTCTAAACAACACATCATTAACCAACACATAAGGAATTGACTGTAATCTAAAATAACTCCTTTTGGCCCTATCTAAACCTTGTGGGCACTAACCAATTTGCAGGAAATGAATCATATCTTGCATCCAACCTACACCCAATGTTGGTGCAACATTCTGAGGCTCACCATTAGTGACCAGAACTGTCTCCTTTATTTCCAAACCATTTTAAGACTTTGAAGCAAGTTGTTCACACAATCCCTTTCCCCTCACAAACTTGGTAATTTTGATGTCAATGTCATATTCCATGACCTTTGTAATCCATTCTTCCCTTTTCTCATTCAAGTCTCTACTTAACAAAAACTCTTTCACACTAGGGTGAGCAACCATTAAATGCACCTTATTGTTAGAAACCAAGCATTTAGAAATTTTCAAACTCCTAATGACTGCCAACACATGTTTCTCAACAAATTTATACCTCTATTCATAGTCTTTCAAACCTTGACTGAAAAAGGCAATGGGTTGTTCTAAACCATCATCATTTTGTTGTACCAACATTGCAGAAATGGTGTGTATGCTACCAAAGGCATACAAAATGAAATATTTTGAAAAGTTTGGATTTACCAAAGTAGGAGCTGCTGATAAGGCCTCCTTTATAGCTTCAAAACTATGTTTGGCCTCCTTGGTCTAGCTGAAACTTGCATTTTTCTTCAACATGGAAATTAGTGGTTTCAAGAGATTAGAAATATCAGGAATAAACCTTCTACCAAAATTAATTCTGCCAAGAAAACTTTGCAGCCCCTTTTTATGGTTGGGTAAAGGAAAATCCAAAATGGCACTTACTCTTTCTGGATCAATGGTGGTCCCCTGTTTTGACACTACATGTCCTAGAAGCTTTCCTTCATGGATAGTAAAAATGAATTTTTTGGGGTTGAGGGATATACCAAACTCCATACACCTCTCAAATACTTGTTTCAAATGTGAAAGATGCTCATCTGCATTCTTAGAAAACACTATTATATCATCAACATAAATGAGCACGAGATTATAGATTAGTCCTTGAAATGCCATGTCCATTGCCCTTTGGAAAGTGGCACCAACATTGGACAGGCCAAATGGCATTCTTTTAAAGGCCATGGTGCCTCATTTCATGGTAAAAGAAGTTTTATATTGGTCTTCTTCTTTAAATAAGACTTGGTTAGAGCTTGAATAACCATCAAGTAATGAGAAACTTTTTGAACCAACTACTACTTGCAGAATCTGCTCCATAGAGGGCAACATATAATGATCTTTTAATGAGGCTCTATTGAGGTCTCTAAAGTCTACACAGAGCCTAATCTCTCCATTTTTCTTTCTAATTGGGACAAGGTTAGAGACCCAAGATGTATGCTTGATTGGGAAAATGATGCCTCCCTCAACCAGCTTGGTCAATTATTTTATCATAAGAGGCTCAAGTTTGGGATTTAAATGCCTCTATTTTTGCCTAATAGGGTTTGCATTTGGCTCTAATTCTATGGTATGTTGAGAAATTTGGGGATCAAAACCCTTTAAATTTGAATACTCCCATGCAAATACATATTGAAATTCTTGAAAAAGAGCAATAAAAGCTTTCCTATCTTCTTGTGAATAGATTTTACCAATTTTAAGGAGCTTGCCTTTGAATATTTCAAGCTCTTCATAATATTCCTCCTTGATCCGCATGTTGGTCTTACTCTTTTTGAGTTGACATCAGTGCTAAAGATAGATTCCAAGGTGACTAGACCCTTGGGCAGGTTGTTAGTTCTCAACTGAATGATTTGGTCATCATATTGCTGCTTGAGCTTATCTTGGTTTACCACTAAAAATTCATCCTCTTCTAGAAAAAAACTCAAAATATGTTCATCACTCTTGAAAACTTTCCAGTGAGTGTTATTATCAAGAATAGAAGATCTAACATCAACCTTGACATACTACTGCACTTTTTCCTTCTTAATATCATTAGGTATATCAAACTGAGCCCCTATTGCAACTAGCCTATTCACATGCTTATTTTGATTCCTAGGAATAGAAACCAAATTGAAAGCATTGAATTCTTCTATCATGTCCCACACTCTATGTTTGTAGGACTTCAAAACATCATTTTTTGTAACATGCAGACCCCTTACTTGATTCACAATAAGTTCACTATCATCATATACCTATAAGCAACCAATCTTCCTCTTTCTAGCCCATTCAAACCCCTGAATCAAACCTTCATACTCAACAGTATTATTAGTACATGAAAATGCATAACAGAAAGAAAAATAATACTTGTCACCTTGTGGGGAGACAAGCATTGCATCCCCATTGGCTCCATTCTTGCTTCTAGAGCCATCAAAAAATATTTTCCATACTTCATCTTGATGTTCTAACTATTGTTCCACTTTATTTTTGAGGTTTTGGATAACTGCATCAGGTTCATGCAACATATACACACCCAAACCAACTTCTTCAATGTTGTTGCTTGGATTATCTTCCACATTATCTGTTGCCCACTCATTTAGAAGAATGTTTGGGGCATTTTTAGCTTGTGAAATTAACTCTTGAGCAACAACATGCTCACCATAATAAAAAACAACACAATTGGCATTAAAAGTCCTTGGTAATGTTGCCCAATATTAACCAATGGGCTCAATCAGGCAGGACAAATTGTGTTTCAGATGTCCAAGAAGGCCAGATGGGACATTTACATCAGGGGTTAAATCATGCATCTAATGCTAGGTCATAGGGAACTCAGTTGGAGAGCCTTCCTTAGTCAAGTTCGGCATGAAAATCCTCTAAGGAGAGAGTCGCCAAGACCTTCCAGATGTCTCGTCGACTAGAAGGGGCCGCGCTGAATGAGGCATCATCGCCATGAGGTTTGGCCGACAGAGAGTGGTCTTGCTGAAAGGAAGAAATCTGTGCTCTAGGAAATAGAGTCATTTCGGGGAGGTGTCTCGGCGACTTATGAGAGTCTTGGTGAAAAGGACATCATCAGGCGAGGTTTCACTACAACTAGTAGGCTTCGGTGTAATGTCTCGCCGATGAGGTGGAGTCTCACCAAAGCGTATGGAGGTCTCAGTGAAGCAGCTATCGTCGGCCAGAGGTCTCGTCGATCCAGTGAAGTTTCACCAAAGCAGGATGCCTTCGGCGTATGTGTGGGGGCTTCGCTAGGAGGTCTTATCAATGGGGTGAGGTCTCGTCGAATGAGGCGGCGTTGGAAAAGGAAGTGAGCTTCATTGAAGGGTCTGGTCGAAGACATGGAGGTCTTGCCGATAATCATTCACAATGTCATCAGTGGGGAGGAAGATATATTGCCTTCGACAAAAGGGTCTTGCCGAAGGATGAAGTCTCCCCGACTCTAAAGGCTATTGGCGCAGGAGTTGAGTTCATTGAGATGTCTCGGCGATAAAGAAGAATCTTCTTGACTAAAATGAGCCTTCGCCAAAGCAGGCTTCCTTCGACACGAGGTCTCACCGACTGCTTGTGGTCTCGGCGACAATAAAGGGTCTCGATGTGTGTTTTTCCTGCGGCAAGAAGTCTCATCATCGACAAAAGGTCTTGCCAATATAGCGAAGTCTCCCCGACAGGAAAATTGAGCTCGGTGAGGGGATGAGTCATCGATAAGAGGTCTCACCAATAGCGAGCTTGTTGAAGGATTTTGCCTTCAGGATAAGGTCTCGCCAACAAAGAAAAGGTCTCGATGAAATGAAGTGAGCTTGGGAAGAAAGGAGTTCGCTATGAAGTCTCAGTGACAAGCAGGTAGTCTGGTCGAAAGATGCGACGAGGAAAAGGAAGGTAGAGTCGCCATGATGTCTCAGTGAAAGTATGAGGTCCTGCCGATAGTTAAGGGGTCTCAATATGTGTTGCCCTCGGCAAGAGTCTCGCCGACAAAAAAAGGTCTCACCAAGAGAGAATGACATCAATATAACCTCTGACCGATAGGCCAAGGTCTCGGTGACAAGATGAGAGCTCGATGAATGGTGATGTCTTCGGGGAGATGTCTCCCTTACCCAGGGTGGTCTTGCTGAAACAAAAGGGGGCTCGATGTAGTGTTTTTCCATTGATGTGAGGTCTCACCGAACACAAAGGGGTCTCGGTGAAAGAAAAGAGCTTAGGGAGAATGTGAGAGCTCGTCGTGAAGTCTTGCCGACACAGGGATGTCTCCCCGAAATAAAGTGAGCTCACCAAGAGAGTTTGACATCGATAAGATGTCTTGCTGAGTGCCAAAGGTCTTGCTGAGGTTTATTCACAAGTGGACATCAAGGAGACTCCTACCTAAATGATATGATTTTTCCATAATGTTTCGTCGATCGAGCGAAGTCTCCCCGACCATGAAATGGGCTCGTCGATAGTATATTGCATTCGGCATGAGCTCTCACCGACACATGGATGTCCTGTCGACGAAGAAGCACAACGATATAACTCACAAGGAGCGGTATGACCTCCTACCGACTGAAGGAGCTCTTGCCGAATGCGGATGAATAAGTGATGGAAAGGGATGTCAGTATGACTCCTGAAGGGCTCGCTGTAGCATCTTTCTGAAAGCGATATGTCTTGTCGATGTTCTAAGCGATGACAAAGGTGATTTTGATATGACTTTTGTGGCTCGATGAGAACTATCAGTGACAGTTTTTTTCTATGCCGATAGCTGTAGAGGGGTGTAATCGCATCGGCAAGACATTTCTATTGTCTCACCGAGATGCGATTCTGATGAAGAGCTATGACCACCCAAAGAAGCTTGTGTGGCATTTGTTCGACCAATCTGGGGAGCTACAGGAGGACCGTTGGAAGCTTGATCGGTGCCAAGAAGATCAACAAGGTGAGGGCGACGTGGATCGGCTCTAAGCTCTGAAGCATTCAAAGCGGCTTGACAAGGGATTCAAAGGTGGACACGAGACCAGAAGTTAATGCGGGCATTGCAAAAGATCAAAGGGGCCATTCCTGAGGGCGATCTATCACTGATAGGGACAGGCATTTAATACAGCATTAACTCCATTCGAAAGATCTAGGGGAGATTTTTCTGAAGTCTGATATTTTGTAAGCCCTAAGGGGGCCGACAGACTTTTGTATATATGGCATTTTTTCCTTTTTGTAGTCAGTTCTTACTGGTATATTTTTTCTACTTTTGGAGACTTCTAAGAATCCTTAGGAGAAAATACTAGATTTTGTAACTCATTCAGAGCATAATATACAAATTTTACCTTAATCATTGCGGATGATTCAAATTACCATCTTGTTCTTGCAAGTGTCATGCATTTCAGGTTAATGATCAAGTTATTTTGTGAATTTCTTTCATTCCTTTATAACTTTATCTTATATTTCATGCCTTCCTTTGCAAAAGTATCATTAGTCAAATCACAAAATGTGTTTACATAATCACATATAGATTCTAGTTTGTAAAAATTATTTTCCTCTCTGGAAAAGTGTGTGAATCAAGCCGGTTTGTGACGTATTAATGCATAGCTTATACAGATTTGATGTGTAATCTTATGATCATTAACAATTTTCAAGTGTCAATCAAGGATTCCACTGCTCTTATCAGTTCGGTGTATCACCATAGTGTCTAGTTTTATATTTATGCACTCCTTCTCCATTTCCCTTTACAAAATCAGTAGTTTAGGTGATACCAAAGGAAGCCGACCTTTCTCCGGAGGTTGACCTCTGTTTACAAGAAACCCACATCTTTAGAGGTCTTCCCATGTTACACTGAGTTGTTGAACACCAGGTTCAACAAGGGTGCGACTTCAGTTTGATAACATTTTTGGCATGCCCGGTGGGACTAGTTCCACCTTACATTGTTGGTTTCGTATGCAACCAGCAAGTTTCAGACTTTACAAAAGTCATTTTGCATACTTGGTGACTCCATAAAGAGGAAATAATTTCAGAATCAGTGCCTTCTACAGTTTATGAGAAGAGTTCAGACCAGCAGCTCGTCTCCTTTCAAATATTTGCAACTATCACCACCAAGGAGACAAGATAGAGCAACAGAAAGGCCAAGGATAAAATTTGTTTATTCCAGAAGAGCCAAATCTACTCCATCTCTGAGATCTCATATTGTTGTCCCATCCTCTAATTTAATTGAGTACAAATAAACCCACCTCAGCCACCTCTAATGGATGCTCCCAGAAATTATCCTTTTGTGCCATTCGATGGAGGTAGTCCATTAAATTTGGACCAATACAACGATATACCAATGGCTACCTTAAAGAATTTATCAATCTTCACTGGGGAGGATTAGACTACCCCTATTGAGCACATAAGGGATGTAGCCTCATTATGTGGAGTACATCACATAACTCATGAAGATGTAGCTGTAAGATTGCTTCCTGCATCTCTCAAGGGTAAGGCTTTACAATGGTATCGGGGTTTACCAGTGAACTCTATTGCAACATGGGATGATTTTTGTGAGAAACTACACACACAGTTTCAAGATAAATCTGTTCACTTGTCTCTGGTGGAGCAGTTGACAACTATAAAAAGAGCTCCTCAAGAGCAAATGACATTTTAATTTTTGATTCTAGAGGACTTGGTTTCAAATTCCTGTAACAATGAGGCCATCTCCTGAGCATGCTTTTTTATACTTTCTTAAAGCTTTGAATAGTGAAATAACGGTCATGACACAGTCAATGGGTGGCGAATCTTTGCCAAGTGCCTATGCAGTGGCAATCAGGGCATAAAACTATTTGATTCAGGCAGGAAAAATTGCCCCTAGGCCACCAATGCCCATTTTTCTAGATATACAGTTTAATACACCTTTGCAGGTACCTCCTTTTACACCTCTACCAGCTGTGCCAATGCTGCCATCTGCTGTTGTTCCAGCCATTGATAAACAAGAAAGTGTTGTTTCAGGCTCGTCACAGGAATTACAAGAGATCAAAAGTATTTTACAGACTTTTGGTAACAAGTTGGTGAACTTGGAAAAACAACAGTCCTATACTAGGCCTTATCAACAGCAAAATCAGACCTCAAGTCAGCCTTTTCAAGGTCAACAACAGCAATTCTAGGGGAATAGGTAGTAGTATCAAGGTAATTACCAAGGCCCAAGACAAAATATTGCTACAAGACCTTTTCAGGCCTATAATCCAGCTCCAATTAGTGCTGTCAAAGAGCTTGTTCCTATTCAAAAGAATTTGGCTGCAAATTATGAATGGTGTTATCTATGTAATCAGCCATATAATCAAGCTACGTGCTCTAATGGTGTGATCAACCAAGCTCTTATGGTGCAAAATTTTGTAGGTGAACAATATTTTCCTAAAGAAGGGTATTCACAACAGCAAGATCAACTTGTAGATGATTTAACTCTCCTGAATTGGCAGAGAGAAGAATTTTGTGGAGTGAACCAGGATGACACATCTATTGCTGCTAATACTAGAGCCAAGAAGAGGGATTTTGAGATAGAACAAGCAACAAATAAAGATAAGAGAGTTGTTGTTCCATCAAATCAGCAAGTACCACGCATTTTGCAACGAGGTCATGACACTAGTAAGGAGCAGCCTTTACATGCTTCATCCACAGGTCAAGTGCAACCTGACCATGCTGTTGTAAAGACAGCCAAAGGTGAATATATCTGCACCCTTCAACATTGTTGAAAGTATGAAAAAAATGAATGTTTCAATTTCAATGTGGGATTCTTTAGCAATCCCTAGTCAAATAAATTTGTTACAGACAGCCTTATCAAATCTAGTTGGTTCGAATTTTCCAAATGAAGTCTCTATAGGCCAAACAAAGTCAGTTTTAACCAATGCACTTTTGGATACTACCGCACAACAAAGTAATGGTGTCAAGCCCCCTCCTTTCTATGTTTCCTTAATAGTGGGGAATAAATTGGTGCACAATTGCATGGTTGATAGCGGGGCTAGCATTTCAATAATGCCAAAAAAGATTGCAGACCAGCTAGGTTTACAATACCAGCCATTAGAAAAGGGAGCACTTCAATTGGATGGTACATCAGTAAACACTAAAGGTGTTATTAAAAATATGAATCTTACGCTACATGCCTGTCCTAATTTTTCAATCCCGCAAGATGTGTTTGTCATAGATTTGCCTCCATTTTTTGCTTTATGCATGTCTAGAGACTTCACAGCTAAAATTGGAGGGTATTTATCTTCAGATTGGTCCCATATGCTTTTTAGGACCAGGTATGGTACTAAGGTAACTATAACTTTTGAGTCCCTTTCCAAGGATCACATTGAGCCTTATGTGCCATCTGTTGTTAATGTTAATTATGTTGTTTTAGAGGATATTGAACTTGCTTCAGCGCAAGAGTTACAAGTTGTGAGTATACTTGAGGTACTCTTGAATGAATGGGTAGTTGAGAACGTGATTGATAATCCAAATGAGCTAATTCAGGATGTTGGCCTGGGCAATTATGTATTGCATGAAGCTGAGACATAAATGCCAAATCTTGAAAGAAGTGCAGAAAGTCAGTTTGAACAGTAGAATGAATTATGGGAGATATATTTTGATGGTTCTAGAAGAAAAAATGGAGCTGGAGGAGGTGCAATGCTTGTATCTCCGCAGGGTGATAAGTATTCTTCTACATTCCGTTTTACTTTCGCGTGCTCCAATAACACTACTGAGTATGAGGGCCTTGTTCAAGGTCTTGAGTGGGCAAGGAAGAGAGGAATAACCTGCTTGAAATTTTATGGAGACAGTGAGTTAATTGTCAATCAAATAAGAGGCCTGAATGTTGCTAAAAATGACACACTAAAGTCTTATAGAAACAGAGTGTGGAATATGATTGAGGAATTTGATGCCTTTAACTTAGTATCTATTCCAAGGAACCAGAACAAGCATGCTGATAGGCTTGTAGCCATTGGAGCACAGTTTGATATTCTAGGTGACATTAGAAAAGAGAAAGTATAGCAGTATGTGAAGGTTGTAGTCAGGCCATCAATTCCTGATAACAACATTCACTAGCAGGTTTTTGACAGTGATGAACAGATTCTTTCTTTTTTGCTCGAAGAAGATCAGTTCTTCATGGTGAATCAAGTGAATCTTAAGCAACAGTATGATGATCAAGTCATACATCTGAGGAAAAATAAGTTACCCAAAGGTCTTGTTACTTTAGACTTTGATTTTCAATATTGACGATCAGCTTAAAAAGGGTAAAGCTAGCTTGCAAATTAAAGAAGAACATTATGAAGAACTGGAGATTTTCAAAGGTAAACTCCTTAAGATAGGCAAAATTTGTTCACGTGAAGATAAAAAATCTTTTGTTGCCTTATGCCAGGAATTTTATGATGTGTTAGCTTGGGAATACTCAGATTTGAAAGGGTTTGATCCCCATATTTCTCAACACACAATTGAGTTAGAACCCAATGTTAAGCCAGTAAGGCAAAAACAAAGGCCCTTGAACCCTATGCTTGAGCCCTTAATGATTAAAGAGCTGACCAAACTAGTTGAGGGGGTATCATCTTTCCTATCAAACACACTTCATGGGTTTCTAACCTTGTGCCGGTTAGGAAGAAAAATGGTGAAATAAGACTTTGTGTAGACTTTAGGGATCTTAACCAAGCATCTTTGAAAGATCACCACCCGCTGCCCTCCATGGGAAAAATCTTACAAGTAGTTGATGGTTTTGAAAGATTTTCCTTATTAGATGGTTTTTCAGGCTATAATCAGGTGCTGGTTAAAGAGGAAGATCAGTTCAAAAGTGCTTTTACAACTAAGTGGGGCACCATGGCATACAAAAGGATGCCTTTTGGTTTATCTAACGCTAATGCCATGTTTCAAAGGGCCATGGAGATGGTGTTTCAAATTTTGATTAATAAGATTGTGCTAATTTATTTAGATGACATTACGGTTTATTCTAAGAATGCTAATGAACATTTGTTACACCTTAAGCAAGTTTTTGAAAAATGCAAATAATTTGGTATTTCTCTCAATCCAAAAAAGAGTATCTTTGTTGTTCATGAAGGGAAATTATTAGGACACATAGTGTCAAACCAAGGAATTACTATTGACCCTGAAAGAGTCAAATCCATACTTGAGTTGCCACTACCCAATCACAAGAAGGGTCTGCAGAGATTTTTGGGCCAAATCAACTTTCTGAGAAGGTTCATCCCTGATGTGGCAAACCTGTTACAACCTTTGACTGCCATGCTTAAAAAGAATGCAGTTTTCAGTTGGATTCGAGAAGCAAAACACAGTTTTGAAGAAATCAAGGAAGCTTTAGCATCAACTCCAACATTGGTAAATCCAATTTTTTCTAAAGAATTCTTCTTATATGTTTTTGGAAATGTTGGTTCAATCTCGGCTATGCTGGTACAGAAAAATAGTGATAATTTAGAGCAGCCAATAGCTTTCTTTAGTCAAGCACTTGTTGATTATGAAGAGAAATATACATTTGTTGAAAAGCATGTTCTCACTGTGATTAGAAGCCTAAAGAAGTTTAAGCCTCTAGTTTCAAACAATAAAATTCATATTCTGGTTGCACACTCAAGTGTGAAATATTTTTTGTTGAGTAAAGATCTGAATGAAAAAAGAGCAGGGTGGATCACTAAGGTTATGGAATATGATGTGGATATCAAGATTACCAAACTGGTTAAGGTAAAGGTCTCTATGAACAGCTTGCTACAAGGTCAATCAGTGAAAATGAATCACAAAAGGATGATTTTTTTGCTAATACAAATGAGTCTCGGGATGCTCAAGATGATGTGCCTGTGATAACAATTAATTGGGTTCAAGACATGACCCATTTTTTACAAACTAGTGAGTGTCCTTCAGGTTTGAACAAAGCTAAAAGAAGATACTTTAGACTGCAGTCCACACCATATGTGTTGGTGAAAAATTTTCTTTTCAAAAAAGATCTGAATGGTGTTCTATTAAGATGTATTCATAGTGATCAGATTGAGAAGGTACTTCATGAATTTCATGATGGAGTTTCGGGGGGTCGCTTTGCTCCGAGGACTACTGCATGGAAGATAATGAGAGTTGGTTACTATTGGCCCAACTTATTTAAAGATACATATGCATGGTCAAAGAAATGTGTGAAGTGTGCTCTTTTTGCAGGAAAAGAAAAGTTGCCTGCTATGCCTCTACATCCAATTCAGGTACAACATCCCTTCATGAGATGGGGCATTGATTTCATTGGGCGAATAAATCCACCATCTAGTACTGGTCACAAGTGGGTGCTCACTGCTATAGACTACTTCACACGGTGGACAGAAGCAATAGCTTTGAAAGAAGCAAAGGAGTCTTCAATTTTGAGTTTTTATGAGGATATAGTAACCAGATTTGGAGTTCCTGACTCTATTATATCTAATAACGCTCTTGCATTTATGGGATTAAGATTAACTGATTGGGATGTTAAACATGGAATTCATTTGAATACATCCTCAAATTATTATCCTCAAGGTAATGGTTTAGCTGAAAGCACGAACAAAATTCTCATCAGGATTATTAAAAGAACTATGGAGGATAATCAAAGGACCTGGCACATTAATTTAAAGTATGCACTTTGGGAAGATAGAGTGACTCCTAAGAGGTCCATTGGTAATTCACCATACATGTTAGTTTATGGAAAAGAGGCCAGATTACCTTTATCTACAGAGCTTCCAACCCAAGACATTGTTCACCAGTTAGAGATGTATGAGGAACAGGACCCAATGTCCGTGAGATATGCAGAGCTCATGGAACTCAAAGAATCAAGAGACAAAGCAATGAAATCTTTGGAGTATCATCAACTCCAAATGAAGATAACATTTGACAAGAAATCCACAGCCAAAGTTTTCAAGGAAGGTGATACTGTTCTCAAATGGGATGTTCTGAAAAGTAGACCAGGCCATCACACCAAGTTTGACAATATGTGGACGGGTCCATTTATTATCAAAGACTGCAAAGAACACAATGCCTATAAACTGGCCACAACAGAAGGTGAAATACTTCCTATCCCAGTCAATGGGATACACCTCAAGCCTTGTTTTGAGGCCTGATAAGTTCTTCCATTGTACATATTAGGTTAGATTTATGATTCCAATAAGTGCTTCTGCGATTTAGTTTAATTGTTTTCCATTTCCTAAGTGTTGTTCCAGCACGGTATATAGTTCCTTTTTAGCCTCTCCTATTTTGTTATTTTTGGCAACCTGTTGTGTTCTATGAGTCTCAAGCGAGTTGCAGCCATGTGCGAACTATTTTTGTTTTTCTTTTCAGATGTTTTCCTAACGACTCCATGCCCAATGGACAAGTTTTGGCTACTGGTTTTCATGTTTAGCAGAAAAACATCCAGCAAAGGTCGCCAGAAATGTTGCACAATTTTCACCTATGGGCTCAATCAGGCAAGAAAAATTGTGTTTTAGATGTCCAAGAAGGCCAGATGGGACATTTGCATCAGGGGTTAAATCATACATCTGATGCTAGGTCACAGGGAACTTAGTTGGAGAGCCTGCCTTAGTCAAGTTCGGCATGAAAATCCTCTAAGGAGAGAGTCGCCAAGACCTTCCAGATGTCTCGCCGACTAGAAGGGGCCTCGCTGAATGAGGCATCATCACCATGAGCTTTGGCCAAAAGAGAGTGGTCTTTCCGAAAGGAAGAAATCTGTGCTCGGGGAAATAGAGTCGTTTCGGGGAGGTGTCTCGGCGACTTATGAGATTCTTGGCAAAAGGGACGTCATCGAGCGAGGTTTCGCTACAACTAGCAGGCTTCAGTGTAACGTCTCGCCAATGAGGTGGAGTCTCACCAAAGCGTATGGAGGTCTCGGTGAAGCAACTGTCATTGGCCAGAGGTCTCGCCGATCCGATGAAGTTTCACCAAAGCAGGATGCCTTCGACGTATGTGTGGGGATGTCTTACCGATGGGGTGAGGTCTCACTGAATGAGGTGGCATCGGCAAAGGAAGTGAGCTTCGCTAAAGGGTCTGGCTAAAGACATGGAGGTCTTGCTAATAATCATTCACAATGTTGTCGTTGAAGGATGAAGGTCTCCCCGACTCTAAAGGCTCTCGGCATAGGAGTTGAGTTCGCTGAGATGTCTCGACGATAAAGAAGAATATTCCTGACTGAAATAAGCCTTCGCCAAAGCAGGGTGCCTTTGGAACGAGGTCTCACCGACTGCTTGTGGTCTCAGTGACAATAAAGGGTCTCGATGTGTGTTTTTCCTATGGCAAGAAGTCTCATCATCGACAAAAGGTCTTGCCGATATAGCGAAGTCTCCCCGACAGGAAAATTGAGCTCGGCGAGGGGATGAGTCATCGATAAGAGGTCTCATCGATAGCGAGCTCGCCAAAGGATTTTTCCTTCGGCATAAGGTCTCGCCGACCAAGAAAAGGTCTCGGGGAAATGAAGTGAGCTCGAGCAGAAAGAAGGAGTTCGCTATGAAGTCTCAGCGATAGGCAGGTAGTCTGGCTGAAAGATGCGACGGGGCAAAGGAAGGTAGAGTCACTGTGATGTCTCGGCGAAAGTATGAGGTCCTGCCAATAATGAAGGGGTCTCAATATGTGTTGCCTTTGGCAAGATTCTCGCTGACAACAAAAGGTCTCTCCTAGAGAGAATGACATTGATATAACCTTTGACCAATAGGCCAAGGTCTCGGTGACAAGATGAGAGCTCGGCGAATGGTGATGTCTTCGGGGAGATGTCTCCCCAACCGAGGGTGGTCTCGCCGAAACAAAAGGGGGCTCGATGTAGTGTTTTTCCATCAATGTGAGGTCTCACCAAACACAAAGGGGTCTTAGAAAAAGAAAAGAACTCGGGGAGAATGTAAGAGCTCGCCTTGAAGTCTCCTCGACACAAGGATGTCTCCTCGAAATAAAGTGTGCTAGCCGAGAGAGTTTGACATCAGTAAGATGTCCTGCCAAGTGCCGAAGGTCTTGCTGAGGTTTGTTCACAAGTGGATATCAGGGAGACTCCTACCTGAATGATCTACTTTCACCATAATGTCCCGCCAACCGAGCGAAGTCTCCTCGACAATGGGCTCGCCGATAGTATATCACATTCGACATGAGCTCTCACCGACACATGGATGTCCTACTGACAGAGAAGCACAACGATATAATTCACAAGGACTGGTATGACCTACTGCCGACTGAAGGAGCTCTTTCCGAATGTGGATGACGGAGCGATGGAAAGGGATGTCAGTATGACTCCTGAAGGGCTCACTGTAACATCTTGCCGAAAGTGATATGTCTTGCCGATGTTCTAAGCGATGACAAAGGTGATTTCGATATAACTTTTGTGGCTCGATGAGAACTCTCAGCGACAGTTGTTTTCTATGCCAATAGCTGCAGAGGGGCGTAATTGCATTAGCAAGACACTTCTAGTATCTCACCGAGATGCGATTCTAATGAAGAGTTTTGACCGCCTGAAGTAGCTTGTGTGGCATCTGTTCGACCAATCTGGGGAGCTATAGGAGGACCGTTGGAAGCTTGACCGATGCCAAGAAGATCAACAGGGTGAGGGCGACATGGATCGGCTCTGAGCTCTAAAGCATTCAAAGCAGCTTGACAAGGGATTCAAAGGTGGACACGAGACCAAAATTTAATGCAGGCATTGCAAAAGATCAAAGGGGCCATTCCTGAGGGCGATCTATCACCGATAGGGACGCATGTTTAATACAACATTAACTCCATTCAAAAGATCTAGGGGAGATTTTTCTGAAGTATGATATTTTGTAAGCCCTAAGGGGGCCGACATAATTTTGTATATATGACATTTTTTCCTTTTTGTAGTCAGTTCTTACTGGTATATTTTTTCTGCTTTTGGAGACTTCTGAGAATCCTTAGGAGAAAATATTGGATTTTGTAACTCATTTAGAGCATAATATATAGAGTTTACCTTAATCATTGCAGATGATTCAAATTACCATCTTGTTCTTGCAAGTGTCATGCATTTCAAGTTAATGATCAAGTTATTTTGTGAATTTATTTCATTCCTTTATAACTTTATCTTATATTTCATGCCTTCCTTTGCAAAAGTATCATTAGTCAAATCACAAACTGTGTTTACATAATCACATATAGATTCTAGTCTGTAAAAATTATTTTCCTCTTTAGAAAAGTGTGTGAATCAAGCCTGTTTGTGACGTATTAATGCATAGCTTATACAGATTTGATGTGTAATCTTATGATCATTAACAATTTTCAAGTGTCAATCAAGGATTCCACTGCTCTTATCAGTTCCGTGTATCACCATAGTGTCTAGTTTTATTTTTATGCACTCCTTCTCCCTTTCCCTTTACAAAATCAATAGTTTAGGTGATACCAAAGGAAGTCGGCCTTTCTCCGGAGGTTGACCTCTGTTTAAAAGAAACCCACATCTTTAGAGGTCTTCCCATGTTACACTGAGTTGTTGAGCACCAGGTTCAACAAGGGTGCGACTTCAATTTGATAACAGGTACATAGGGCTAAATATTGTCCTTGGCAAGTGATTCAAATTTAATGATTACTTTTGTTCCATATCTAGTCCTAAATATCATGTGGGACCAATCTGGGGACTAGTAACCTCCTATTTTGGTAGTGAAATCTCTTGACAAACATAAGGAAAAATGAGGTGGTAAATCAATGGTAGATATATCCTGAGGGATGGAAAAATTTGGGTAGGAATTTTAAGTAAGGCTTAAATCCTTATTGACACCTACGGTGTTAATGGTTGTCCCATCAAGTTGGACCACTCACTTTTCAAGAGGCTGATATTTCAGTCCTAACCTATCAACAATCTATTTGGGCATGACAGAACTACTTGCCCCTAAATTTACCATGCAATTATGAACCAACTTATCCCCTATTATCAAAGATACATAAAAAGGGAGAGGTTTGACATCTTTACTTGGCTACTTACAATTGTCTTGAGGTGTATTTGTAAAAACAACCTTGACTTGACCTACTAAAACAACACTTGAAACACTCAAATCAGTCAATGCAGATTGCAATAAATCTTTTTGACTTGGGATGGATTAAAAATCCCACATTGACATGGTTACATTCATTTTCTTCATGTACTTAATAATCTTGAAAGGTGCAGCAGTGTTTACCTTTTGATGAGTCCTTGCAATAGCAGGGTCTAGCTACAAATGGGTTGATTGGGACTGGTTCCCAAGCTGTTCTTTACTGGTGCCTTGTGGATTTCTTTGCAAAATGTGTGTTACTTGAGGATTGGATGGGCCAATAGCTTCCTTTTCCTTGTTTTCTCTTTGTCCAATTTCAAAAGTCCTCTTCTTGGCTCTAGTATTGGCTGCTATTGGAGAATCATCTCTATTCACTCCACAAAATTCCTCTCCTTTCCAATTTAGGAGAATTGTATCACTTGTAGGGAGATCCTATTGTTGTGGAGATTCATCATTAGGTAAATTCTACATACTTGAAACATTTTGTACCATCAGTGCTTGATTGATAACCCCATTTGAACATGTAGCTTGATTATGGGGTTGGTTATAGGGAAAGAACCACTCATAATCAGCTGCAAGGTTATTTTGAACATGTATAAGACCCCTAGTTGAACTAATTGGAGCTAGATTGTATGGATAAAAAGACCTTGGATTGAGATTTTTCCTTGCACCTTGGTAATTCCCCTGATATGGCTACTTGTTAGCTTGATATGGCTGAATTTGACCTTGATTTTGAGGCTGATAGGGTTTAAAACCTTGGAACAATTGCTTCTTAATGCTCACTAGCTCGTTGCCAAAAGGACTGAAGTATACTTTCAATCTTTTGCTGAATGCTTTTAATCTCTTGTAATTCTTGAGATGGACTTGGGACAACAATTTCTTAGCTAATAGCAGCTGGTAAAGGGGCGATTTGAGGTGTTGAAAAGGTCATAAGAGGTTGTATGTCAGGGAATATGGGAATAGGAGGTCTATTAGCAATTCTTCCAGCTTGTATGAGGTTATTTTCAACCCTTATAGCTATGTCATAAGCTAATGGCAATGTGTTTCCACCCATTGATTATATCATAATAGCAATTTCACTATTTAAAGCTCTTAAAAAGTAAAGAAATGCATACTCAACTAGAGGCCTTGTGGTTTCTGTAATTTTGTCCCATGTCCTTTGGAAACAGAAGTTAAAGTCTGTCATCCATTCATGGGGAGCCCTCTTGATAGTGGTAAGTTGCTCCACTAATGACAAGTTGTCATACTTATCCTCAAATTGCTTGCATAACGCTTCACCTAGTTCATCCCATGTTCTAATGGAGTTAACTATTAAACCTTTGAACCATTGAAGTGCCTACCCCTTAAAAGATGTTGCTAGCAGCCTCAAAGCAACATTTTCTTGTGTTATATGATGCATTGAACACATATTTGCTACGTCTTTGATGTGATCTATTGGTGTGGTTTGATCCTCACCTGTAAAATATGAGACACTTTTGAGGGCAGCCATGGGAATATCATCATGTTGGGCTAAATTTAGCGGGTTGCCTCCATTAAAAGTAATAAAGGCTTGATTCCTTGGAACTATCATTGGTGGAACTAAATTTTGTTGCCTCACAGAGGGATTTGTAACTCTCGCTGTAGGTGGAGTTGAAGTTGTTTTCCTTGATAAAAAAAGGAGCTCTCTTTGTTGTTCTTCTTGGTCTTTTGGGTAGGGAAAGCTGCCAATATTCAAAAGGAATGGAAATTTCTCTTATTTGTATTTTTCTCATAAGTTGTTGCAACACTAGATTTTTCTAAAATAGAGCTTCAAAGTCACTAGATATGTTGTTTTTAACCTTCGAAAGGCCTGATAATCACTAGATGCATATCAAAACCAACAATAACATGTAAGTTCTTGAGCTGTCTTGATTTGATAGTCCCACCGGGCGTGCCAAAACTATTAGCTCTCAAATTTGCACCATTGCTAAGTTGCAGAACTTAGCAATTTGGAGTAACATGGGAACACTCCTAGGCTATGGGTCACCTAAACTTGGAGTAGACCTGCAAATAAGGCTGGCTCCTAAATGGTGTCACCTAAACTACTACTAAACTAATGATTTTTTGAGGAAAGATTAAGAAGGAAACATGAAAATGAAAACTAACTGAAAGCTTTAAAAGGTGATGCACCAAATCACTAACTAAAACCTGTAAAACAACTCACATACATAGTTCAAACAATGATAAAGCTTCACATACATAACTCATTTCCATATGCTTCTTGCATAAACATTTTATAAGAAGGTTTTAGAGCTTAACTCCTAGAAGGAAAGATACTTTCACAACTAGAATATTCTACTTTCAACACAACCTATAACCTGCAACTTGCATGTTCTTCTTCAAAAGGTGCTAACAATGAGAAAAAACCACAAGGAAAAGATAATTTCACATGTAGTATCATCTATCAAACAAAATGCATACTATAAAACAGAAAAATGAGAAGGTAAAACAACTTTACTTCATTGATATCCAAGGTATCCACTATTATACAAGTCTGTAAAAGAGTTACAACATTGTCTTTTCCTGAAAGAGCTCCAAAATAAGCTACAATACATGTTGAAAAGAAGAAAGAACTAACTTCAAAACCTCTGGTTGGAGTTACTTATGTTTATTTTGAAAAATTTCCCTACACATATCCTTCTAGGAGATTTTGGTCGTATGCCACAAAAAAGCCAAAATAAAAGCATCCAAAACCTCTTCAAAAGGTCTCCAAAGTGAAGGAAAATTCAAGCCATGACCCAGCCCACACTAAAAGCATGAGAAACTGCCTCCAAATTCTCTCATTCTCTCCAAAACTCATTCAAAAACAACCCACACTTTCCACATGTTGGTCAACCTCTTCCAACTTCCCCATATGCATGACACAAGTCATTATTATTTAAACATGTCTCCAATTTCTTTGACTCATACTTTTGGTGTGTTTGCAAAGGAATAAGGGCTCAACTAAACTCGTAAAAGCACGTACAAGGTATGGCATTCCATTTTGCATTTAAAATAACAATTTTATTTAATGATTTATAACGATATCATTCAAATCAAATGCTTTACATGTTGAAATAAATGTAAAATATTAGAAAGCTCGACCATACATGAGTCACCATTCATGAGTCAAAAGCAAAACTTTCACAAGTCTTAAAGACTCTTATTGGGACATGAAAAGTGACTAAGGCACAAAAAGGCCATGTGCATACATTAGTTTGTTGTATATTTGTAAAAAGATAGGAAAAAATGTCTTCATTAATCATCCCACACTTAGGGTAAGAAACCTTAATCAACAAAACTAATCAAAATGCTTTGCAAAGCATTTCATTTGCTCATCGAGCTTTTTGGAAGTTTGAAGGAGCCGACATAGGGTTTCTGAGAATGCATTCATGGAGGTTTTGATACAAATTTTGGGCGCATATTCTATGAAGAATCTACCAAATGAGCTTAGGTAATCTCTTGGAAATTATTTTTTTGTCTTTTATTCCATTTTTTGAAGAAACAAATGCTTGAAATCGAGTCCATTTGTAGAAACATGATTATAATCCACTTTTCTTGCATTCCTCTATCATTTTCATGCATACCCTGGAGATTACTTGCACTTTTCATGGCGGTTTCTGAGTGAAATTTTTTCGTAGCTGAGAAAGGTAAGCTTTCCCTGCAGAAATATTGGCCATTTTCTATTTCTCTATGAATAAAAAGCTCACTCAAGCTCTTGTAAGTGAAAGAATGGTAAACACTGTTGTATTTCCCTATATATTATGCATGGTTTGCATTTACAGATGATAAATGTTTCACTCCTCGAATAAATACTTTGAGCAGACCATGGCTCGACCCTTGGAATTTTCTATTTTGTTTCAAAACCTTAAATAAAAGAGGCTTTTACTTTTGTATAAGTTAGAGCTCTATAATTTCTTTGTATCTTCATGTGTCAAGGGTTTCAATACCTGTTTTGGGTTTATTTTATGCAAATTTCAAGGGTTTTGATCTTGGCTTGGTCTTTGCATTGGTATCTCTTGTTTTACCTTCTATAGGTACAAGTACTTCGAGAGTTTGAACCTTGTGGGTACTTTGACTCCTTGAACAATTATGGGTTTTCATTATAGTGTTGTGGGCTTCATTTTGAAAACCTTTATAGCTTGAGCTCAAACTGTGGGTATGCTTGAGGGTTTTATCTTCTCTTGCACTTTCCTCTCCCTTCCAGCTATAGAACCCAATGTGCTTCATTTACCATTCTGAGTTCCACATATGCATTTACCACTCAATTGTTGACTCACCATTTTGCTGATGGAAAGTATCTGAACTTGAGCCTTTCTATAATATCAATAGAATCTGGTATATTTGTCAATGTTAAGACAAGTTCCATGATCAAGCATCGAGAATGTTGGAAATATTGAGAGCTCTAGAAGCCTCTCTTACAATTTTAGCAGAAAAAATATGCAAGAGCTTAATTGCTCCTATCGACATATATGCTTCTATCCATTGGTAAAGACCCAAAACATTTGACTGTCACATGAAATTGAAAGAAGCAGATTGACACTCTCCTACTCCAATGTCCCTCTTGAATCCCTTCTTGTTTGAAAGCTTGTGTATTCCAAGATTATGCCCATTTACATATGTCCATGAGGTCATATGGGATTATTTCACTTTTAGTGCGACTTTCCAACTTTTTAGCCTTCATTTTCTTCTTAAGTCCAGAAGTATCCCTAGGAGCAATCATCTGATTAGCATTGCATTGAATATTTGGCAATGGGAGTTGAATTTTCTCATTTTTTCCACTCAGTCTTGCTCTTTTATTAGTAATTTCCTTTCCCTTTGCAATCATTCCACACCCTTGGTCAAACATCATGGAATCCCTTGTATCAACTGCATCTCGGCATTTTGAATCTAGGTTCCTCCTTACACTGCTTAGAGGTGGTTTTCTATCTAAAATACTTCCTTCAGCATTGACCCTCTTTATTGTCCTTATCAGCTGACAATGTTGAATCATTAGTTGGAACCTGACTGAGGGACATCTCAACAAGATAACAGCCAAAATGCTTCTCTCCTATTTTAGCATGTGACGTGTCCTAGCTTTCAGCAATTTGAGGAAGAAATTCTGCAATCGCATCTTTTTCCTCCTTTTTTTCTTACTTTTTCTTGTTGAAGGTTTAACAATTTCTAACTATCAGTTATCCATACACAAGCTTGAGGTTTATCGACCAAGGAAGTAGGCATGGCTCTATCCCTTGATTTTGTAGCAAAATCAGACACTTCAATTCTAGATATTGTACTTACATGGTTGATTTCCTTACTAGGTACCACAATGGTAGGTATTGGACCACAATCCTCAACCAACACTTGTTTCGAATGATTCATGGGTGGAAATATTGTTAAAATTTTACAACCATTAGCACTAAGTATATTTTTTGGGAATGACAAATCTTGTTGTTCTATTCCTATTGAGTTTATATTTTTTGGGAATGACAAATCTTGTTGTTCTATTCCTATTGAGTTCAAATTTACATTAGTACATAATGGCACAAAGACTTCATTAGTAACCTCTTCTTTATCCATAAGTGCAACATCTCCAGGATTCTCCTTAGTAGTTGAAGCATGCTTTTTTCCTTCAAGCATTGAAACATAGAGGGAATTATGTTTGATTTCTTTATTAAGCAATGCAACAGAAGGTATTTGACTACAATATTCAACTGAAACTGATGATAAATCACCAATAGATGGAGTTGTGTAACCTTTAGAGACAAAAATCTCTGCTAAATTGGAAAGTAGCTCATTTGCTCAATTATTCTTTGATTTTATAGTATAAGTATTTCTCATTGGAAAGTAGCTCATTTGCTCAATTATTCTTTGATTTTATAGTATAAGTATTGCTCATTGTTCTTGCATTTCTTGATTCACTGTCCCTAATGTAGATAGTTGCTCCATTGTGAAAACTATGCTTTTCACTTACCGATGAATTTTCACTATGAAATGAACCATGAATGTAAACTTACATTAGAATGAAAGAAAGCAATCATGAATGCACTTTTTCTCCTAAATTCTCCTGTACTCCACATTGCACCTATCACTCTTCATTGTTATAACTCAGTACTTCTCATGATGCATAGCACTAATTTCTTGAAATACTTCAGTAGTATTGTCTTTGATTTACGTTTGTTCCTATCAATTGATTAGGTACTATTGGCATCCATGAATAAAACAAATGTGAGCATAGCTTACTTCTCCATCCCTTTATGTGATTAAATGATTGGCAGCCATAGCATGAAAAATTGTCTTTATGAAGCTCATGTGTACAATCTGCACTCTTCATTCATAATGTTATCCTATGTGCATGCTTCCAATGTTGATTGCAAGGAGGCAGATCCTCCACTTCCTATAGCATCACTTTGAGCCCAGTGTATTTATTCTATTGCTTCATACAATGATAATTGAAAATGCCAGTTACCTTTTCTCATTTGCATCAATGTGTTTACCTTCCTCATGCATTACTCCTCTTCTCCCAATGCATTGTGGCCTTGACCATGCATTTCAATCATCACTTATACCTGCTCCATGTGATTCATGTTAGCTTATGATAGATCTTCATAGCTCCTACTATCTCAAAACATGATAGCCCTGTACATATGAGTTTAAAACAACAAAACATCATTGAATCTTTGCAAACCAATTTTGTGTCATGCTCATATTGGTTAGGATTAGAAATATGTGTTAATTTTGAAGTCTTGCAAACTCAAGTAAAATAGGCCCACTAAGAAGATTGAAAGACATATCTCGTAGAGTAAGATTTCCAAGAAGAAAAAGTTGTTGAGGAACATGACCGGTAAACAGGTTTCCCTGTAAAGATAACTTAACCATTACAATGCAATCTCTAATCTGCTCAGGAATACTACCAACCAAATCATTCCATGAAAGATCTAACACCCCATAATGTTGTATGCTATGACAAATATCAATTTATTTGAATGATTTCTCAATAATGTTTTAGTGGCATTATGGTTGTTCCTTCAAAAATTGCTCCTTGATTATAAGGAATACTGATACGTTGTTTCACTGTAATGATGATTGAAATGACTTATGATCTCTCTAAATTAGTGAAAGCATTTTATTTTGCATTGCATTTCTCTTCTTCTCCATGGTTGCCCCTTTGATCAACATGATGGCAACCTACTATTCAATTCATTGTGAAATGATGAAGAGTAATCTTTCTTGATAATTCACACAATTTTTTGTTGCATCTTTTGAATTTGATAATGAAAGTTGATCAAGTGATATGATTCCATATTGATTTAATGCATCAAGAATAGGTTTATCATCAACTTTGATCAAGTTGCTCAATTTTTCTTACATTCCTACCCTCCTAAAACACAAGAGGGTAGCATGTTGGGCTCAACCCTCGTGGGAACCACATTTTACTTCACATGTTGTAACCAGATGAAATAAAATAGCAACAAAGATTTGACCTATAGTTGCACAATGAGCAAACATGTTAGATAAAACAAAGCATCTGATAGATGTGTTTGATAACTCTCTTGTTTTCCTGGACATCTATGGTATGCAAGCTATTTTAATGCACATGAGGATCAGATTGTATGTCTATGGATGTTTGCATATGTATTGATTGGTGATCCTTAATTTCTCTAACAACACTCTTCTCATAAATGTGGGAAACCTTGGAGCAACAGAGGGAAAGCAACAACTGGAGGCTGGATAAGCAGGAGGGTTGAAGCTGATGCAAAGGCAACTCAATTGGTATTCGTCATTCAGGCAATGACAGGTCCCCCTTCTTTACATATGCATTTTTCTTTCTTGTATTTGTAAATGTATAATTTTTTCCTTATTTGCATTAAAATAGTTAGTCTCTCAGCTTGTGTGGGATATTATACACTTACGATTATCAATAAAGACTACCTTTGCAACAAATGTTGACTCTCTTCTCTATTGTATGCAATTGTATAATCTAATAATGCAATCTTTTGATAATTTTGTTTATTCATATGAATGAAACTTAGCAGAAAAGATTATACCTTTTGTTTCACTTTGTAAAACATAATAGCTCTACATGTTTGAGATTGGTAGCTAAAATAGGTAACACCTCCCAAACAATTAAATAAATCAACTACAATAGTAGTAGCTCCCAAAGGGAAAAGTAAAATCACAATCTCTAAACTAGGAAGATAAACCACCAATAAAACATCATTATCAAAAGCTCCCACTAAATTGTGTAAGCAAGCTAAATCTATAACATCATTATAACCATCTTTGAAGATTATTTGTGGCCTCCCTACAATTAAATATCTAAACTACAATATTAGGGACTTCCAGAGGGAAAATTAAAACCATGATGTCTAAACTAAAAAGATGCA
Source organism: Sequoia sempervirens (assembly GCA_007258455.2). Classification (NCBI taxonomy): domain Eukaryota; kingdom Viridiplantae; phylum Streptophyta; class Pinopsida; order Cupressales; family Cupressaceae; genus Sequoia; species Sequoia sempervirens. Next base: position 35,148,456 of record VDFB02281492.1, read on the forward strand.
CCGCCATCTATAATAAAGAATCAATCTTACACCACCAACAATTTAATTGTATAAAAATCATATCATACCAAAAACCTAAATGTATAAAGAAACCCCATGACACTGTGATCAGCACTAACAATCTACCTGCATTAAACTCTCACTGAATCTCACATATATGTACCATATAGTCAAAAAATCTATCTCCCATAACACAATGATATCAAGTAACAACATCTCCCTACCTCCTAATGAAATCAATCCAATAAACCAAATGACCAAACTATGTCGCTAAACAAAATCTGCATGCACACTAAAATATCTATGGGTATAGAGAACCCACTACTGAGATATATTTTTAAATTACAAGTATATACAACCTAAAAAACTGCATAACTAGTAAATTTTATAATGGAATATACAAACTCAATTATACATTGGTAACCATGTCAAACATGGAATATTAGAGATAATCTTGTAATTTTCCATGATTCAAACACAAAATCACTACTAGATTTGATTTTCCAAAAACTCGTAAAGCACAACAATCAAAGGAACTAATAAATAGATCAAGCATAAATATAATTGAACATATCACATATAAACATCTCCTAACCAAATATATTGTGAGGTTCCCAAAAATAATTGTGTTTCGTATAATAAATCCAAAATTGGATGTTATAGTAACAAGATATAATTTTTTGTAGGGAAACAAAACTAGTTTCTAATTGATGTCTTCTATCAAAAAAATAAAGTTTAGAAAAATAATGATACCACAGTCTAGTACTCAAAAAGATTATTTTTTTCAACCATAGGAACATGAAAATTTGACTCCCTAGGTGAAAGTTATGCCTCCCAAAAAAATATATCTCCATTAGGCACATTAAAGCACAACCTTAGTGTTTGTTAGATGGTAGGTTAGTGACTATTCGGTGGTAGTTTTTGTAACTAAGCAATGAATAGGTGGTGGTTACAGTAATGCCTCCTGAGTAGTGGAGGGGAAACATTCATTAGTAGTGGTGGCACTAGGGGGACCAATTATGGTGTGACTAGTCTAGCATTAACCTCCTATCATTTATGGGAAGCAGAGGCTTTGGCTCCATGTAACCAAGGGTGACCCTCAAATCCTTCTTACACTTTTTATTTAAAATAATAATTTTGTAGACATGTCATATGAACTAAAGTGGAATATTTTGTTAATCTAACTACTATAGGCTTCCACTTGCCAGCCTAGTGATAGTGATACATATGGTATGGAGAAATGAAATAACTCATTGGATAAAGAATCCAAATTGTAAGACCAAATACCTTCTATACGAGAGGTACAATATAATATAATTGCTATATTACTAGAAAACAATGAATACATAATCATATAGAAGGATGGAATAAATGATATGACCTCGCTATAAAGGTAAGAATCAAACCCTTTAAATGAAAAACTAAGATCATGAAAGTTTCTTAATCATATGACATGATACACAAAGTATATGACCCAAGTAAACTTAAGTAACAAGGTGCAAATATTTCATAAAGTAGGACTACTTAGGTAAGATATTTATTTTTATACTAACACCGTCCCTTAAGTGTAATTTAGTTGGAATGATAAAAATGTAAAGATACAAATATGGGTTCCAACAAAAATACCATGGTAGGTACCCATATACATATAAATAAATCACAAATAGAGAAAAGGCAAAAACCTCATAGAAAAAAATCCTCTCCAAAAGAGAGAAAAATATAAAAACTGAAGGAGGAATCAAGATGACCTCCCAAGGATTACTTCCATAATAAATACAAAATATATCCCCCCATAGGAGAGGAAAAAGTGAAGAATTATAATCCTCCAAAAGACTATCCTAGAAAGAGTAGGAATATGGAGAACATCACTGAAGCACAAAGAAGATGCAAAAAATTATCGTTCGAAGAATGACTACTATAGTGTTTAAACTGAAGAACCTCCTCTAAAATTAGGATGAAGATCAAGATCAAATATAAAAAATATAAATGAGTGACCATAATGACACTACTCAAACAATGATTAGATGGCTAAACAAGACAACAACATGATGGTCAAAGATATCAATGACACATTAATCTACTTGAGTGACCCCAATGGCACTATTCAACCAGTATATGGATAATATGACAAGTATTAAATGTAGGTGCTAATAGTCTCAAGAACACTTATCAAATTAGGATGAAAATTCTCTTCCAAGAATGCAACAGTGTTTATATGGTATATGGTTCATCTCATCAAAATGCATGGGAAATCAATTGAGCTACATTCAATTAATATGTAGGAACAAAAACTAAATACATATCTCACTCGAAAATAAAACCAAGAAATCATTGGCACCAATAGCCACTGAAACTATCTGTTACAGTGTAGGAGAAGAAGGATAAGAAGCTCCATCAAAAGATGCACACGATATTACCTACAACTAGAAAAATATATGTAAAGAGTGGACACATTCACATAAAGGTAATTGTGATAAATCATACATTCCCAAAAACTCCTCCATTATTCAATAAATCATACATTCCCAACCAAGAAGGCATTAGAGGAGAGGGGCCCATAGTGGAGCGGGCTTCAATAGTAGAGATAGAAGTAGTCCTCAGGGCCTCATAATAGAACATCTTAATATTCAATTGCAAAACACTTTTTATCCATAAAGTATACAAACTGACAACTCATGTGATGCCACATGGACACAACAATAAAACATGACTTAGTGATTCAACTCACTTTCCCTATACTCGTTCCAACTCTTGGTGTTGGCTACCCAATGGAAAAACGTCACCCTCCTCCTTTCTTTCTCTGCTCAAAAGCTCCTCCCCAATCTTAGTGCGTCTGTCTATTCGTTCCATCTGTATTAGACTGCCTCCACTTTTGGAATCTGGTAGAGAATTGAAGACACAAAGCAGAAACAAGAATTAAGTTTCATGCTGTCGCCTTGTCTTCAGCTTCCCCTAAACTGGTGCTCACGTCGCCCTCTATCCACAAACTGGACGATAAATCCCTAAGCTGCGAAACCTTCACCTTCATAAGCTTCCCCAAAAACCATCCAAAACTGGTTTAGGCGAACTCCCAAAAGGATTCGATGCCTCCTCTTTCTCTAAAACTACTACTTTTTCAAATAGAAAACTGTTCACCCTCTTGGCAGCCACTCGCACAAAAACAAAGCACCAAAACATAAATAAAAAGAGCGAACCAAAAATGGGGAAGGCGGATTGATGCTCCTACATCATAAGTGCAAAAAAAAAGAGAATTTTTTAATTTAATTTTAAAAAGTATTATTATAAAAAAGTATTATAAAAATTATTAAAAAATAAATGTTTGGGTGAAGGAGTTAATCCTCATCACCCTATTAGAGGGACCATAGTCTAAGGTGTTTTCTCTTTACCATGGTAGGGGGTGGTATCTTGGGGTAGTATGCCTCTTAATGTGGTAGGGACCAAGGTACTACAACCCTACATGGGCAAGTACTCATGGACCACCAAAATAAATAAATTATTTTTTTAATTAAAAAATATCTTTTATTTTAATAATAAAAATATATTCCAAGCATTAATAGTGGAAATAGAGGTAAATAACATAATAATAATAAAAAAATGGTTATAGGAATAGTATTTGATGCTATATTAATGGTGTATGTATAGTTGTACATGTTTATATGGTTATATAGATTGATACAGTGGCAACCTAGTCTCCTCTAAAAAGTGTTTTTTTTTTTTATGTCCCTAAACCTTATCATTCCTTATATGAAATTAGGGTTTTTTTAGGACTTTTAAGCACAATCATGAAGTCCATTTCACTCCAAGAGGTACCTTGCAAAATTTCTAAATAAAATATTAAAAATAAGAAAGTGTTTGCTAGTTTAAAGCTCTAATACCATGTTGAAGTAATGAAGAAACCAATGGGTACAAAAATTCATCAAAAAAAGCCAAAAAACCTTCTATAAATGGAAGTTGCAATAAAAATTGCTATACTACCATTAAAAAATGAATTTTAATATAATACAATTTAATGAAATGGCCTTGCTATAAGGTTAAGGATAAAAACTCTAAGACATGCTAAGATAATGTCATGTTTCTAAATTCTATGAAATGCAATAGAAAGAAATAAGAGAACTTGGGTAATATTAAGTGACAAATTATGTGGTAAGAATCAAACCCTAAATAAAACCCAAAGACAAAATCATATCATGACAAGTGTCTCTATTATATGCATGAGACACAAAACTTAAATGAATTAAGTACGCTTAAGTAATAATGTGTGAACAGTTCCTAGAGTGAAACTAGTTAGGTAAGATAACCTTTTTCACACCACTAGGTTCAAAATTCAAAGATAATATAAAGTAATTAAAAATAATAGCAAGGGGATTAGTGATAAAAAATGAATTCATCAAGGACATGAGGTCGAAACCACAAGATGGCATGTAAGCTACAAATAAAAAAATATTACTAAAAAATCCTCCTACACATGTAATAGTACAAGTGAAGGAGATATAGAATATTAATAAAATATTAATAAAACCATAAAGATATAAAAATTCAAGGACCACAATAGTAAAATTTACCATAGTGATTAGGAATCAATTTGACAAATAATTTTTTTGTATAATTTCTACCTCATTTGTGTGTACTTGACCTATTTACCCATTATTAACAATTGATGAGAAATCCCATATGGGTCCCTATCGTGTTGGTGGTGTTTCGTGTTCAACACTTTTTAAAGTGTTTATGTGTGTTGTTGTGTCTTTTTTAACTCACTATACTATGGGCTTGTGGAAGGACTTGGAACCTAAGAACCAAATCATAGGTTTTTGTTGAGAATATGCGTCTCAAACTCACTAGTATAACCCTAGTTCTATCTACAATCAGCAAAGAATTTCATGAGTGTTAAGTTCATGCTTGCACCTCTATATTGCTAGGAGATTGTAAGAGAGGTGTGGTAGCGCAGTTACCGCCATACCACAGGAGCCTTTCAGCTGTCGAACAGTAGTGTAGTGGATACCGCCATATCACGGGTGTCTCCTCACTGAGGTGTGGTAGTGCGGTTACCACCATACCGCAGGAGCCTTTCAATTGTTGAGCGATAGTGTGGTGGATACCATCATACCATGGGTGTCTTCAACCTGTCTAGAGGTAGCACGATATATCGCCACCCCACAGGAGCCTAATGATTGTACAACGGTAGCACAATGTATGGTGAAGAGCGCAGACTTGGTTGATTGCTGAGGTGTACGTTGATTGGTGGAGGCCATTTGCTGACATGGAGATGTTTGTTTGATGAATGGGAAGTTAGAGAGTTGCTCAACAGGGGAAACTAAACTGAACCATCGATACAAAGAATGAATCAATTCATGGTTGTTGCAATACATTGCAATGTATTGGAACTGTGAGAGGTTTGATGGTTGGATGGTCGAATGATCAATGTGTGTTCTTCATTGTATGTTGTATATACATTGTAATAGTGAGACATAACAAAGTGATTAGAATTTGTTATGTACAAGGCTAATTAGGGAAATGTTGCTGCTGTGAGATTAATTATCTAAAAGGAGAATTTGTAACTTGTATATAATTTAATTACTATAATGTAAGAGATTTTTCTTTGGTGTGGTGGGTTTTTCTCCTATAAGGGTTTTCCCACGTAAATCTGGTGTCCATTTGTGTATATGTTTATTTCTCTGTTCTAGTATTCCTTTCATGTACATCTTAATGAACTGTAATTGCAAAAATTAAAGGCATATCTGCATCCTTCTCTAAGGTTTGATATTAGGAGAGTTTGTTTCCGCATCCTCCAAATTTCCTTACAAGTGGTATCAGAGCCTGGCTAGTTGTGTTATCCTTGTGGGTAGATTGGGTTTTTTTGTGTCAATTTTGTTCAGTAGGAGTCTTGTAAAATTCTAGTAATTTAAATTACAGATTGTGATGGCAATGACAAGTACATTAGGAAAGATTGAAATTGAGAAATTCAATGGCAATAATTTTGAGTTGTGGAAACTCAAAATGGAAGATCTGTTGGTTGATCGTGATCTTTGGCATGTTGTGTCTGGAATGAAACCTTCTGGCATGAAGCAAGAAGATTGGGACCTCATAGATAGAAAAGAAAAAGGGTTGATAAGACTCTATTTGGAAAACTCTATTCTTCTAAATGTTCATGAAGAGAAGACTGCATCTTCTTTATGGAAAAGACTGGGAGCTATTTATCAGGGAAAGTCCTTGGTGAATAAGTTTTTCTTAAGGAAGAAGTTGTATTCTTTGAAAATTCAGGAAGGAGCATCTATTGCTGATCATTTGAATGCTTTTAACATATTGATTGCGCAGTTAGCATCTGTGGGTGTGAAGATTGATGAAGAAGATAGTTGTATGCTATTGTTATGTTCTTTGCCAGATTCTTGGGATCACTTGGCAATGGCTATTGGGAGCATGACAACCACTTTCAAGATAGGAGATGTGGTTGCTTCTTTGATATCAAAAGAGATGAGAAAGAAATCTTCTGAGATGGCGAAGGAGGCTCTTGATGTTCGAGGAAGATTGAAAGAAAAAGGCAAGAAGAAGGACAAGAAGTCCAGATCGAAATCAGAAGGGAGATCAAAGTCTACTAGTAAAAAGTCCAAGGTGAAGTGTTGGAATTTTCAGAAGCCTGGTCATGTCTGAAAGGATTGCAAAGAGGAGAAAAAGAAGAAGAAGAATTCTGACAATGATTCTTCTCAAAGCGATGCAGATGCCTTCATTGTAGCTTTGGCAACTCGGGCATCAGATGATGTCTGGATGATTGATTCTGGAGCATCTTTTCACATGACATCTCATAGAGACTGGTTTACAAAGTATGAAAAATACAATAGTGGAAAGGTGTATTTAGCAAGCGATTCATCTTTGGAAATTGTTGGTCGTGGAAGAGTCAAAATTCAGTTTCCTGATGGAAGAATTAAGGGAATTGATGGCATAATGCATATACCAGGTCTCGCTCAGAACTTACTCTCTGTAAGTAAGCTAAATGATGTTGGAGTGCAAGTCTCATTCTCAAGCAATGGTTGCAGAATGACTAAAGGATCGATGGTGCTGGCTAGGGGTGCTCGAATTGGTACTCTGTATAAGTTGGACGCACTTGTTGTTCAATGTAACAATGTCTCTGCAAAGTCATAGAAGGATTTTTGTGCAGAAAAGGAGACTGAAGGCCCTACAGGGGAAAATTATTTGGAGGTGAAACTCCCAGCAAAGAAGACTATGCTCTGGCATCAAATGCTCGGTCATATTGGTGAAAAAGGTTTAAAAGCCTTGAAAAATAAAAACCTAGTTGAGGGGCTTGATGATTGTAATCTGGGATTTGAATTCTATGAACATTGTATATATGGAAAACATCATGTTTCTTTCTACTCTAGTCCTCACAAATCTTTTGGTATTCTAGATTATATTCACTCTGATGTTTTTGGTCTAGTAAATGTTCCTTCGTTGTCGAATTCAAAATATTATGTATCTTTTATTGATGATTATTCGAGGAGGGCATTTATATATTTTTTGAAAAGTAAATCATAAGTGTTTAGTCATTTTAAGGAATTTAAAAACCTTGTGGAAAATCATATTGGAAGAAAAATTAAATGCTTAAGGACGGATAACGGTGGTGAATTCTGTTTTGAAGATTTTGAAAGGTATTGCAAAGACCATGGAATTAAGAGGCATAAAACAAAACCTTACACTCTACAGTAAAATGGAGTTGTTGAAAGGTTGAACATGGAATTGATGGAGAAGGCAAGAAGTATGTTGAGCAGTGTTGGCTTAGAGAAGAAATTCTAGGGTGAGGTTGTTGTAACAACATGTTACTTAATAAATTGTTCCCCTAACTCTGCTCTTGTTGATAAAACACCTTTGGAAGCATGGTCTGGAAAGAAGCCCTCTCTAAGAAATATTCAAGTCTTTGGTTGCGAAGCATATGCATGTGTCAAATGAAAAAAGATTTAAATTGGGGAACAAGGTTGTTAAATGTATTTTTATTTGCTATAGTGTTGGCATAAAAGGATACAAGCTTTGGAATCCTAATAATGAGAAGGTTTTGTACAACAGAAGTGTTATTTTTCATGAGCTAAAGCCTTCTACTTTGGATCTGCAGTCAAAAACAAAATTAGAAAATAAAAAGGATGTAGTTGAAATTCCTTTAACACCAAATAAAGAGGAATTCAAAATTCAAAATGTACCTAAAACTAAGGAGAGCTCAAGTAGTTATGAGGGTTCTGAAGAAGAACACCAACCTCAGCCTCAGCCTGTGAGGAGGTCAACACATGAAAGAAAGCAACCTGATAGGTATGGGTTCTCTATGTTAGATTCTACTTGTGCCTGTGCTTTGATTACTAGCACTAATGAGCCTAGGACTGTTAAAAAGGCAATTAGAATGCCTAATTCCAACTCTTGGTTGGAAGCCATGAATGAAGAAATGACATCATTAGAAAAGAATGACACTTGGAGTTTGGTGCCCTTGTCTAAAGGCAAAAAAGTTGTTGGTTGCAAATGGGTATTTAAAAAGAAAATAGGTCTGGATGGCAGTGTTGAAAAGTATAAGGTGAGGTTGGTAGCAAAGGGATGTTCCTAGGCAAAGGGAATTGACTATGGGGAAATTTTTTCTCCGGTAGCAAAGTTGACATCTATCAAATTTCTTTTGTCACTTGCAGCAGCATATGACTTGGAGATTGAGCAAATGGATGTGAAGACAACGTTTCTTCATGGTGATCTTGAAGAAGAAATTTATATGTCCCAACCTGAACACTTTGTGGTAAAAGGTAAAGAAAATCTAGTTTGCATGTTAAAGAAATCTTTGTATGGTTTGAAACAGTCACCTAGAATGTGGTACCAAAAATTTGACATGTTTGTTTTGTCACTGAGTTTTGTAAGATCAAAATCAGATCATTGTGTGTATTTCAAAATTGAGAATGATCGGGTTCTTATTATTGCACTCTATGTTGATGATATGTTATTCATAGGGAATAGTAAGTTTATAATTTTTTATCTAAAAACTCAGTTGTCTGCAAAGTTCGAAATGAAGGATCTTGGTGTAGCTAGGTATATTCTGGGAATGGAAATAACCAGGGACAGAAAGAGCAGAAAGCTTTGGCTTAGCCAGAGTAAGTATATTAACATTTTTTTGGAGAGATTTTGTATGACTGATTACAAGTAGCTAGTTCCAATTTTGCAGGGAACAAAGCTATCTATTCAAGATTGTCCAAAATATCCTACTGAGATGGAGGACATGACCAGAGTGCCTTATGATAGTGTAGTTGGAATTTTAATGTATGCAATTGTCTGTACTAGGCTGGACATTTCCCAAGCAGTGGGAGTACTTATTCGGTTTATGGCTAATCCTAGGACACATTGGGATGATGTGAAAAGAGTGTTTAGATATCTGAAGGGCACTTTGGAATATGCTTTGTGTTATCATGGAAATTTAGTTGAGTCATAGAGGACTCTTAGCATTAATGGGTATGTAGATTCTGATTAGGCAGGGGACATTGACAACAAAAGATCTACCAGTGGATATAGTTTCATGATGAATGGTGGTGCAGTTAGTTGGATGAGCAAGCGGCAGGCTGTAGTCGCTTTATCCACTATAGAGAATGAGTACATGGCAACAACACACACTTGTAAGGAATCCATTTGGCTTAGGAGATTCTGTTTAGATATTGGTTTTGATGCATGGAAAATTATTATTTGTTGTGATAGTTAGAGTGCCATTTTTCTGGCAAGAAATCCTACTTTCCATGCCATCACAAAACATATTGATGTGCAATATCACTTTGTACAAGATATGGTGGAGGATGGAAATGTTTGTATAGAAAAGGTGGATACTCTGAAGAATGTTGTTGATTCATTGACAAAGCCAGTGAGCACGGATAAGTTCAGATGGTGTGCAAATTCGATGGGCCTTGGGGTCCAAAATATTCAGTGACTTCAAAAGGGTACAATGAGTTCTACATCAAGTGGGAGATTGTTGAGAATATGTGTCTCAAACTCACAGGTATAACCCTGGTTTTATCTCCAATCAACAAAGAATTTCATAAGTGTTAAGTTCATGCTTGTACCTCTATACCGCTAGGAGATTGTGAGAGAGGTGTGGTAGCACGGTTACCTCCATACCGTGGGTGTCTTCTCACTGAGGTGCGGTAGTGTGGTTACTGCCATACTGCAGGAGCCTTTCAGCTGTCGAGTGGTAGTGTGGTGGATACTGCCATACCATGGGTGTCTTCAACCTGTTTGGAGGTAGCATGGTATACCGCCACCCCATGGAAGCCTAATGATTGTGCAATGGTAGCACAGTGTATGGTGAAGAGTCGAGACTTGGTTGATTGTTGAGGTGTACGTCGATTAGTGGAGGTCATTTTATGACATGGAGATGGTTGTTCGATGACTGGGAAGTTAGACAGTTGCTCAACAGGGGAAACTGAAATGAACTGTCATTACAAATAATGAATCAATTCATGGTTGTCGCAATACATTGCAACATATTGGAATGGTGAGAGGTTTGATGGTTGGATGGTCGAGTGATCAGTGTGTGTTCTTCATTGTATGTTGTATATGCATTGTAATAGTGAGACATAACAAAGTGATCAAAATTTGTTTTGTACGAGGCTGATCAAGGAAATGTTGCTACTATGAGATTAATTATCTAAAAGGAGAATCTGTAACTTGTATATTATTTAATTACTATAATACAAGAGATTTTTCTTTGGTGTGGTGGGTTTTTCTCCCGTAAGGATTTTCCCACGTAAATTTGGTGTCCATTTTTTTATATGTTTATTTCTCTGTTCTAGTATTCCTTTCATGTACATCTTAATGAACTGTAATTGCAAAAATTAAAGACATATTTGCATCCTTCTCTGAGGTTTGACATTAGGAGAGTTTGTTTCAGCATCCTAAAACTTTCCTTACAAGTGGTATCAGAGCTTGGCCAGTTGTGTTATCCTTGTCGGTAGGTTGGGTTTTTTGTGTCAATTTTGTTCAGTGGGAGTCTTGTAGAAGTCTGGTAATTTAAATTATAGATTGTGATGGAAATGACAAGTACATTAGGAAAGATTGAAATTGAGAAATTCAATGGCATTAATTTTGAGTTGTGGAAACTCAAAATGGAAGATCTGTTGGTTGATCATGATCTTTGGCTTGCTATGTCTGGAATGAAACCTTCTAGCATGAAGCAAGAAGATTGGGACCTCATAGATAGAATAGAAAAAGGGTTGATAATACTTTATTTGGCAGACTGTTATTCTAAATTTTCATGAAGAGAAGACTGCATCTTCTTTATGGAAAATACTGGGAGCTATTTATCAGGGCAAGTCCTTGGTGAATAAGTTGTTCTTAAGGAAGAAGTTTTATTATTTGAAAATGCAGGAAGGAGTGTTTGTTGTTGATCATTTGAATGCTTTTAACATGTTGATTTCTTAGTTAGCATTTGTGGGTGTGAAGATTGATGAAGAAGATCGTTGTATGCTATTGTTATGTTCTTTGCCGGATTCTTGGGATCACTTGGTGATGGCTATTGGGAGCATGACAACCACTTTCAAGATAGAATATGTGGTTGCTTCTTTGCTATCAGAAGAGATGAGAAGGAAATTTTCTGAGATGGTGAAGGAGGCTCTTGTTGTTTGAGGAAAATCGAAAGAAAAAGGCAAGAAGAAGGACAAGAAGTCCAAATTGAAATCAGAAGGGAGATCAAAGTCTCCTGGTAAGAAGTCCAAGGTGAAGTGTTGGAATTGTGGGAAGCCTGTTCATGTCTGAAAGGATTGCAAAGAGGAGAAAAAGAAGAAGAAGAACTCTTCTGACAATGATTCTTCTTAGAGCGATGCAAATGCCTTCGTTGTAGCTTTGGCAACTCGAGCATCAGATGATGCCTGACTGATTAATTCTAGAGCATCTTTTCACATGACATCTCATAGAGACTGGTTTACAAAGTATGAAAAATACAATAGTGGAAAGGTGTATTTAGCAAGCGATTCATCTTTGGAAATTGTTGGCCGTGGAAGAGTCAAAATTTAGTTTCCTGATGGAAGAATTAAGGGAATTGATGGCGTAATGCATATACCAGGTCTGGCTCAGAACTTACTCTCTGTAAGTAAGCTAAATGATGTTGGAGTGCAAGTCTCATTCTCAAGTAATGGCTACAAAATGACTAAAGGCTCGATGGTGCTAGCTAGGGGTGCTCGAATTGGTACTCTATATAAGTTGGATGCACTTGTTGTTCAATGTAACAGTGTCTTTGCAAAGTCACAGAAGGTTGTTCATGCAGGAAAGGAGACTGAAGGCCCTACAAGGGAAAATTATTTGGAGGTGAAACTCCTAGCAGAAAATACTATGTTCTGGAATCAAAGGCTCAGTCACATTGGTGAAAAAGGTTTAAAATCCTTGAAAAATAAAAACCTAGTTGAGGGGCTTGATGATTGTAATCTGGAATTTGAATTATGTGAACATTGTATATATGGAAAACATCATCATGTTTCTTTCTACTTTAGTCCTCACAAATATTCTGGTGTTCTAGATTATATTCACTCTGATGTTTTTGGTCTAGTAAATATTCCTTCGTTGTCGAATTCAAAATATTATGTATCTTTTATTGATGATTATTCGAGGAGGGAATTTATATATTTTTTGAAAAGTAAATCAGAAGTGTTTAGTCATTTTAAGGAATTTAAAAACTTTGTGGAAAATCAAACTGGAAGAAAAATTAAATGCTTAAGGATGGATAACGGTGGTGAATTTTCTTTTGGAGATTTTGAAAGGTATTGCAAAGACCATGGAATTAAGAGGCATAAAACAAAAACTTACACTCTATAGTAAAATGGAGTTGTTGAAAGGTTGAACAGGACGCTAATGGAAAAGGCAAGAAGTATGTTGAGCAGTGTTGGCTTGGAGGAGAAATTCTAGGGTGAGGCAATTGTAACATGTTACTTAATAAATCGTTCCCCTAACTCTGCTCTTGTTGATAAAACACCTTTGGAAGCATGGTCTGGAAAGAATCCCTCTCTAAGAAATATTCAAGTCTTTGGCTGTGAGACATATGCATATGTGTCGAATGAAAAAAGATCTAAATTTAAGAACAAGGTTGTTAAATGTATTTGTATTGGCTATAGTGCTGGCATAAAAGGATACAAGCTTTGGAATCCTTATATTGAGAAGGTTTTGTACAACATAATAATTATTATTTTTGAGTTGAAGCCTTCTACTTTGGATCTACAATCAGAGACAAAATCAAAAAATAAAAAGGATGTAGTTGAAATTCCTCTGACATTGGATAAAGAGGAATTCAAAATTCAAAATGTACCTGAAACTATGGAGAGCTCAAGTAGTTTTGAGAGTTCTAAAGAAGAACAACAACCTCAGACATAGCCCGTGAGGAGGTCAACACGTGAATGAAAGCAACCTAATAGGTATGGGTTCTCTATGTTAGATTCTACTTGTGCCTATGCTTTGATTACTAGCACTAATGAGCCTAGGACTGTTAAAGAGGCAATTAGAATTCCTGATTCAAACTCTTGGTTGAAAGCCATGAATGAAGAAATGGAATCATTAGAAAAGAATGACACTTGGAGTTTGGTGCCCTTGCCTAAAGGTAGAAAATTTGTTGGCTTCAAATGGGTATTTAAAAAGAAAATAGGTCTGGATGGAAGTTTTGAAAAGTATAAGGCGAGGTTGGTAGCAAAGGGATATTCCTAGGTAGAGGGAATTGACTATGGGGAATTTTTTTCTCTGGTAGCGAAGTTGACATCTATCAGATTTCTTTTGTCACTTGTAACAACATATGACTTGGAGATTGAGAAAATGGATGTGAAGACAATGTTTCTTCATGGTGATCTTGAAGAAGAAATTTATATGTCCCAGCCTGAGCACTTTGTGGTAAAAGGTAAAGAAAATCTAATTTGCATGTTAAAGAAATCTTTGTATGGTTTGAAATAGTCACCTTGAATGTGGTACCAAAAATTTGACATGTTTGTTTTGTCACTGGGTTTTGTAAGTTCAAAATTAGATCATTGTGTGTATTTAAAAACTGAGAATGATTGGGTTCTTATTATTGCACTCTATGTTGATGATATGTTATTCATAGGGAATAGTAAATTTATGATTTTTGATCTAAAAACTCAGTTTTCTGCAAAGTTTGAAATGAAGGATCTTGGTGTAGCTAGGTATATTCTGGGAATGGAAATAACCAAGGATAGAAAGAGAAAAAAGCTTTGGCTTAGCCAGAGTAAGTATATTAACACTGTTATGGAGAGATTTTGCATGACTGATTACAAGTAGCTAGTTGTTCCAGTTTTGTAGGGAACGAAGCTATATGTTCAGGATTTTCCAAAATCTCCTACTAAGATGGAGGACATGACAAGAGTGCCTTATGCTAGTGCAGTTGGCAGTTTAATGTATGTAATGGTCTGTACTAGGCCAGACATTGCCCAAGCAGTGGGAGTACTTAGTCAGTTTATGGATAATCCTGGAAGGACACATTGTGATGTTGTGAAAAGAGTGTTTAGATATCTGAAGGGCACTTCAGAATATGCTTTGTGTTACCATGGAAATTTAGTTGAGTCACATAGGACTCTTAGCATTCGTGGGTATGTGGATTCTAATTGGGAAAGGGACATTGATAGCATAAGATCTACCAGTGGATATATTTTCATGATGAATGGTGGTGCAGTTAGTTGGATGAGCAAGCGGCAATTTGTAGTCGCTTTATCCACTACATAGGCTGAGTACATGGCAGCAACTCACGCCTGTAAGGAATCCATTTGGCTTAAGAGATTGTGTTCTGATATTGGTTTTGATGCAGGGCATATTATTATTTGTTGTGACAATCAGAGTGTCATTTGTCTGGCAAAAAATCCTACTTTCCATGCTAGGACAAAACATATTGATGTGTAGTATCACTTTGTACGAGATATGGTGGAGCATGGAAAGGTCTATTTAGAAAAGGTGGATACTCTGAAGAATGTTGTTGATGCATTGACAAATCCAGTGAGCACAGATAAGTTTAGATGGTGTGCAAATTCAATGGGCCTTGGGGTCAAAAATATTCAGTGACTTCATGTATTGAAAAGGGTACAGTGAGTTCTTCGTCAAGTGGGAGATTGTTGAGAATATGTGTCTCAAACTCACTGGTATAACCCTGGTTCTATCTCCAATCAGCAAAGAATTTCATAAGTGTTAAGTTCATGCTTGTACCTCTATACCACTAGGAGATTGTGAGAGAGGTGCAATAGCACGGTTACCACCATACCGCGGGAGCCTTTCAGCTGTCGAGCGGTAGTGTGGTGGATACTGCCATACCGCGGGTGTCTTCTCACTGAGGTGCGGTAGTGAGGTTACCGCCATACCACAGGAGCCTTTCAGTTGTCAATCAGTAGTGTGATGGATACCACCATACCGTGGGTGTCTTCAACCTATTTGGAGGTAGCACGGTATACTGCCACCCCACAGGAGCCTATTGATTACGTAGCAGTAGTGTGGTGTATAGTGAAGAGCGCAGACTTCTTTGACTGTTGAGGTGTATGTCAATCAGTGTAGGTCATTTGCTGACATGGAGATGGTTGTTCATTGACTGGGAAGTTAAACAGTTACTCAACAGGGGAATTTGAATTGAACCGTCGGTATAGAGAATGAATCGATTCATGGTTGTTGCAATACATTGCAACGTATTGGAACTATGAGAGGGTCGATGGTTGGATGTTCGAATGATCAGTGTGTGTTCTTTATTGCATGTTGTATATGCATTGTAATAGTGAGACATAACGAAGTGATTAGAATTTGTTATGTACGAGGCTTGATCAGGGAAATGTTGTTGCTGTGAGATTAATTATCTGAAAGGAGAATCTGTAACTTGTATGTAATTTAATTACTGTAATACAAGAGATTTTTCTTTGGTGTGGTGGTTTTTTCTCCCGTAAGGGTTTTCCCACGTAAATCTAGTGTCCATTTGTGTATATGTTCATTTCTTTGTTTGAGTATTCCTTTCATGTGCATCTTAATGAACTATAATTGCAAAAATTAAAGGCATATTTGCATCCTTCTCTAAGGTTTGGCATTAGGAGAGTTTTTTTCTGCATCCTCAAACTTTACTTATAGTTTCTAGGTTTCTCTTAAAAAAATAGCCCCCTACACCACACAACCTTCCATTTTTTCTATAGAAGCCTTCAATTCATAAATAGACTTAGAACCAAGGGAATAATTCTTGTGGTCCCATGTCCCCATAGATCCTCAACTCCCATTATCACTTTTTTTCCCATCTTTTCAATCCTTTGGGCTCTAGGTCTATGAATAGACACGAGTCCAGGAAACTAAGTCTCAAGGTTCCAAGCCCTCACGAGCGTAGTCATCAATGTTTATACCCTATATTTTTATACTTCCTTAGAACCCTAAGATCCTTATTCTTTAATCCTATACTTTATCCCATTCTTATGATTATTTTCTCATCAGTTCCCAAATCTTCTTGAGACAATCCCCATATCATCTCATTGTCAATTCCCGGTCCATGTTTCGTTCTCAATCCCATGTCTCATTCCTTCCCCACTTCCTCAGGTCCTAAGTTCTTGATCCTTCCTAGGAACAAACATCTGACTATCCCTAGTGCTAATTCCCCTTGTACCTCCATTCCTTGGTCCCTCATCACTCTCAATCCTAATTCATTCTTTATAAATGACCTTGGACCTCTTCAATAATGATCCTTAGGTCCATTTTAGACTTGAACTCTTTCTAGGAACTAGAACATTAATAATTTTGTACTAAATCTTGGCACATGTGCATCTAAATGTCCCAAAGACTTTTAGATTGTCATTAATGCCCTTGATTGACTCTTGCATGATCCAAAAGGTTTTTTCCTACTCAACGAATTATCATTTTAGCTAATGGTTGCAGTTTCAATGATCTTATTTGTAAAGGTACAAGTGACCATACCCTCATTAATAAGGTTTTTTGAAGTCTCAATTGTTGGAATGTTGTCATTGATGTTAAAGAGAATGATCGATATATTGTCATTTATGTCAAAGCGTATTGACAAGATTATTGGTTTAAGTGTCATTGATGTCAAAGGAAAAATGAGGTAGACCATTAAAGCCAAAGGCCACTAAATCGCCATCCTTTAACTATCATTCTTTTTCGGTTTTGTGAGAAGCATTTATTATATCTTCATTATATTCTTGTTGGCTAAATTCTTATGTATAGGAGTTGTTATCACTTGAATGTGCACCCTTTTTTGAACCTTGTTCAACCACTCGGTGAAACATTGGAAGACCTCTCAAAGTGTGGGCTTTGAAAACAAAGATCAACCTTCGGAGAAGGCCGACTTCCTAAATGGTTATCACCTACCTAAGCTATTCTATTGTTTTGTAAAGGAAAAGGGGGCGAGAAAACATAAACTATAAAAATTGATAATGAAATTAAAAGGTGATACACCAAACTAAACTAGGGCCTAAAGCTTAAAAAACAAACACTTGTTTACAATTCAACCAAATTAGACTTGCACAACCTACTTTTGTATATCCTTGTATAAGTACTTTATAAAGAGGCCCTAATTCTAAACTCTTAGGAGGAATAAATCTTCATACCTAAAAGAAAACTTTCATTCTTGACACAGTTTATAACCTACAACAAATACACTTTTCTGCAAAAGGTGCTTAGCATGAGACAAAATCACCAGGAAATGAACAAGACTTCACTAGTAATTTGATCAATCAATTAGATGCACACAATAAAACAAAAGAGTAGGAAGGAAAAATACTTCAGTCACTGATTTCCAAGGTTTTCACTAATATTCATGTCCATAAATGAGCTACAAAGTATGCCAAAATCTACAAAAGGACTCCAAAAGTCACTAAGTACAAAAAATGCATAATAAGAACTGAATAAAAAATATTCAACAAAGTGACTATATCTCCCACTCCCAAGAATTTGCACCAAAGAAGGAACTAGAAACTTCCTTGGGTCAAATGCCTCCAAAAAGCAAAGAATCTAGCAACTGAATCTCCTCCAAAAGAGCTCCCATGTGAGGAAAAAGCTACAAAAGGACTCCAAAAGTCACTAAGTACAAAAAATGCATAATAAGAACTGAATAAAAAATATTCAACAAAGTGACTATATCTCCCACTCCCAAGAATTTGCACCAAAGAAGGAACTAGAAACTTCCTTGGGTCAAATGCCTCCAAAAAGCAAAGAATCTAGCAACTGAATCTCCTCCAAAAGAGCTCCCATGTGAGGAAAAAGCTAAGTTTGACCATGCCAAACATTAAGGCATGCAAAACCACCCCCTAGATTCTCTCATAACCTCCAACAAGGTGAGTAAAGGCTCCTATATGCTCTCCACCTGTTTGACCAATTGCTTCAACCAAACCTATATTCTTACATAAAGCATAAATTCTCAACTAAATCATTCAAATCATTTACACACCACTTTTGCATTAAAATACTAACTTTGATTAAGTGATTTATAAAAACATCACTTTGATAAAGTACTTTACATTTCAAACAAATGCAAAATTACAAGTAGTTAGACCATGTGATCAAATGCAAAAGAAAATAAAGGCCAAAAGACTCTATATGCATAACATGGGATATTGAAAGACGCAAAACATAAGACTTAAAGTCTTATCCCATGGGTATATTAGTTTTCTTACATATTTTTTAAAAAGAAGCTAAAAAATCACCTTGAACAATCAACCTCCTAGGATTTTGAAACCCTAAACACAAAACCAATGCAAAATATGCAAAAGTCATTTCATTTTCACTTATCAAATTCTGGAGTCTTCCTCCCAACAGCCATAGGGCTTTGATGACATTGTTTCACGACATACTTCTACAGTTCAGAGATCATTAAACTGCATTTCTTGTCGATTCTCTTAGAGAATCACTTGTAAGTTGTTTTTTCAAACCAAAATTGAGTAATAACCTCCATTTTTATTGATTCTTGAGCCTTCTTGGTCACGGCTTCTATGGCTTCCCTTACACATTTTATGTGTTTTATTTTTTGTTGATACCTCCATCTCTTGGTTGCCATGGAGATCTCCATTTCGAGCTTTGGAATGCATTTCATCTTGTAACTCCACTCTGTGATGGGCACAGCCATGATTTCTTTTTACATGTATATGAAGCGTGGTGGAGCAAGGTCAAATCTGGGTAAGCTCATGTTGTGCAAATAAACATCTCCTTTCATTATCTAAGAATTAACATGTTGTATTGAGCTCCTCTTTATGCAAAAAAAGATGAGAATATTTGGATTTTCTATGTATTTCACATTTATGGGTTTCATACCTTCACTTGTTTGGGAAAATCTTTACAAAAGATTGAAATTTTTTCTACTTTCTAGGTTTAGAAACCCTTCATGGCCACGACCATCTATGTATTTTTGAGTGTTTCCATGTATTTTCCTTGAAGAAACTTGACACTTTCTATATATTTTGTTTCTTTTTACAAAATATAAAAGGCCCTTTATTTCAATTGTCACATCCACATCCACATTTCTTGGGTTTGAAACCCCTTAATGGTTGCGGCCATTCACCATGTTGTTTGTATTTTATAAGGATCTCTTTGCATTTTAAGGATTGAACCCTAGTCTCTTATGCATTTGTTCACCAAAAAACCCCAGGTGGGTTCCAAATTCTTTTAATGGCCATATCTTGTTACACATGTAAATAAATTTCTATTGGGTTACTAAAACCCAAACCCTTCATTGTTCCTCTACAAATTCTCTTCATTTTGACAAGGCCATAGTTCAACCTTTGTGCAACACAAAAAATACTTTTGATAACCACCATGGAGACTCCTCTGTATTTCATGGAAATATAGTTCATTTATGATATGAAACCCTAGTTTGAGTATTCACAAGTCCTACCTCTTTTTGTGGCTATTATGGGCTCATGAACATTCTAAGTCTCATTTTATGTATTTGATTTTATATTGTGCACAAGGTTTTTTGTGCTAAACTCATGAGGTTGTGGCTTATTAACTGTGATTCGACCCCTACACTTTGGAAAACAAAACAAAAAGTCTCCTTATTCTTTTGGCTTGGCCTCACGTGGCCTCACCCCATTACTTGACATCTCTTTTTTTATGTTCAACACAGGAAATGAATAAAATACCCAGGGTTAACAAAAGACACATCATGTCTCACCTCTAAAATGTCATCTTGATGTTGTCCTTTCACTATCTCTTGATAAATCCTTCATCAGAATCAATAGATTGCATAGTCATAATCACTTGACTGTCATAAAAACATTGACTCTAGAAAACTTACCTAGATGGATTGTCAATATTGTCTTAGCTCTCTTTTTGAAAGGACTATGTCTATTCTCCTTAATTTTGTCTTTCAAGACAAATTGTTATCTATAAATGCCTTCGCTATTTTGAATGCTTTCTTATCACAAACAGTGCTTTTTGAAGTCATCCAAGCAAGTCTTCTCATCATCTATGGATTGCCCTATTTTCATTAAAGTCATTGTAGCTTCAAACTTTGTTTGAGCCAATTTGAGTATCTTTATGATCCACATTATCTTCACTTGCACTGTTCTCTTTAGTTTTCAAGATATCTATGGTTGATGCCTCTTTTGCAGTGATCATTGTTAATGTTCATCATGCTTTATCTCCTTCATAGAGCTTTGAATATCTGCAATATCATGCCTCAAAATTGTCTCCTCTTTAACAACATGAATGCTTCTTTAACACTATGTTATGTGCCTCTACCTCACTACATTCAAAACTACTATCCTACTAAAAATGTACTAGGTATGTTGTGACTTTATTTTCATGTTCATTCATCTAATTATGTATCCTTATGTGCTCTTATAACTATAAGGTGCAAAGGTGAACATGAATGCATCAAAATAGTATATTTACATTGTATTGCTCCTCCTTTCTTGTGATGGCAGCCCACTGATTGATTACTTTGTGCTTATGAAATCACTATCCCTTCATGTTTTGATCATTTTCAACCATAGCATAATAGGTTGTATTTATGGAGATTTTGTGTAAAATTTGCACTCTTTAATACATATGATGTTCTTGTGCCTATGAATTTCAAACTGGAAACATGGAATCTTTGAAAGCCAACTTTTATACTATGTTCCTATTGGTTGAGACTAACCTTATTAATAGGAGAGAACTCTTACTAATAGGGTATTTATTCTAAATCAATATCACCATGTTAATGAAACTTGCTTTCAAGGATTACATTGGCGATAAAAATGATGACTATCCCTCTCTTAATAAAAACAGAGGGCTGCATGTTGGGCTCAACCCTTGTGGTATCCCATTTTACTCCACATGCCTTAATCAGATGAATCAAAACAACAATATGACATCACCTATACTTGTACAAGAAGCAAACATGTTAGATAAAAACAAGCATATGATAGATGTGTTTGATAATTCTCTTGTTTTCCTGGACATCTAAGGTATGCTTGGCTATTTGAATGCACATGAGGATCAAATTATATGTTTATAGATGTATGCACATATTTTTACTGGTTATCCTTCATTGCTCTAACAACACTTTTATTACAAATGCGGGGAACCTAGGAGCAAGGAGAGCATCAACTAGAAGCAAGACAAGCGAGAGGGACCAAAGATGATGCGGAACAAAGCAATCGGGATTCGTCATTCCGGCAATGATGGGTCCTCTTTCTCTTTATGCACATTCTTTTCTTTTTGTATCTATAAATGTATAATTTTTTCCATTATATGCATTTAGATAGTTAGTCACACGGCTTGTGTGGGACACCCTTCATTTTTATTATCAATAAAGACTACATTTTTTTGAAAATATTATGCACTTCTCCTATGTTATATGCATCTGCATAATGCAATGTAGTATTGTAGTCTTCTAATTTTGTTTATGCACATGAATGTGACATAGCAGATTTAAAATGTACCCCCTTTTCACTTGTAAAATATAAACAACATTACCTGTTTGGGTTAGTAGCAAAAATAGGTAACAGGGGCATTGGTTTTTATGAAGAATATTTATTATTACTTATTGCTAGCGGACTACACTTATTCTATCCTGACCAACCACATTTTTATATGTTAAAAGACATGTATTTAATTCATCCATGAATGAATAAATTAATATGAAGGAAGTGATTAATCTTAAGGAAGAGAAGAAATAATAAGCCAACAAATATAATGACCAGTAGTGATTTATTATAAGAAAATTATCAATTAAATAAAGAGCAATATTTATGAAGACATATATAATATATGGTGGATGAGCAATGATGAATATATCTCAAGAAGTAGATTAATGTTGAAGAGTTTAATAAGCAGCAATTCATTTGCTATAAGAGTAGCAAATGATATTAAGAAGGCAACTAATGTGTATCAAAAGGAGGTGAGATTCATTATGAGCAGTGATTATGTGTAAAAAAGGTAGTGATTAAAATTAAAAAAATAGAAATTAAAGATTAAAAAGGGAAGCATTTAATATACTAAGTCAATGATTATGATATTTGTTGGTGTGAATAAATTTCTTGTACCTAGATAATTCACTCACTAGGTAATTAGGGGACATATTCACATGTTAATTTTACTTAGGAAAAAGATTATTTCTAGAAGTCTTAGTTGGCTTATCTAGAACTTATCTTATCTAGCTAGTAATGCATCATTTCCTAGGTGATTAGTTTGTTAGTTGTCTCATGTCATAAGATTATGACATTTGTCAACATCATATTCATTACTACATTTCATCCTTGCCTTTATAAGGAAGGCATCTCATGTACATTTGCATCAATCAATCAATAATCATATTCAACCATTAATCAATCTTGCATTGTGAAGCACACATTCTTGCCATTCTCTCTCTTGTGGAAGTGGTTTTGGTCGCAACTGTTCTTGGGGGTGTTGGGGAGTCACCATTTACTCCTACAATATTTAAAGAGGCTATGATCCATATTTAAAGATAGTAATTAGCAAGTTTAAGAACAATGATTAATAACAAAGGAAACAATCAAGGTGTATGAAGAGTCGTGTTCATTTGGAAGGACATCATCCTTCATAAGGGATGCATCTCTTCATAGAAACATGAGGATATAAAAAGAATAATATTTGCGAGTAGAAGGGATGTGTGTGAAGAGTAAAAATAATATCACATATGCACAATAAAGAAATGTATGAGTGGGAAGAATTATGAAGGAAGAATATATGCAGATGTTGCATGAATAATCAGTAATAGAAGAGAAAATTTATGAAGTATAACAATGGACATATTAATATGTTATATGCATATTTATAAAAAAGAGCACATGCATATTTGAAGAAAGAAGATTATAAAATGCATATAAATATATATCATAAAGACCAAGAAAGAGAAATAAAGTGCAAGGATGGGGTGAATAAAACATATATGAATATCATTCAATGTGAAAAGATAAGAAGAGTATAAGGTGATAACATAATTAATAAGAAGAGGGGAATTATGGAGTGAATGGAAAGAATATTTTTATGAAAGAGTTAGATATGCCCATCATAAACTGAAGGTGCAACATCCAAGAAGGTGGAACCTAGTTTTGTTTTAGAAGTTGGTGCTTCATAAATGAGAGATTGGTGTCTCCCACTAAGTTAGTTCTTAACAGTGGTGGTTAGTGCCTATGAATTGAGGGGGTCGGTATCTCCTGTGGGTCGGTGCCTAAACATTTTGTAAAGAGAATTTTATATAATCAATATTTTGTTGTGGTTTTCTCTCATAAAGGTTTTCACATAAATCATGTGTTCTTGTTATTGATATTGTGCAGTTGAGGATATTGTGATTGTTAATTTGAAGAAGTAAAAGATTTTATTATACTAATTCACCCCTCCCTCACTCAGTATAATTGTGTGCTCTTCAATTGGTATCAAAGCGAGTTCCTTCAAATAGTTTTAACCAGTAGAAGAAAGATCTTAAGAGCACATATATAATAAAGAAAAGAAAACAAGAGAAAGGGTAATATTAAGTAGAGTGTTGATCAGCAAACACAAACACAAACAAAACCAAATACTAGTAATGACAAAAAAGTAAGCAAAAATGATGGGGAAACAAAGGGAACACAAATGGAAACAGAAATAAAAGATGATATCTTTGAAAGAGAAAAATACCTTGAGTGAAAGAAAATAAGAGATTAACTTAGAAGAAAAAGAGTCAAAATAATATGATGGGAATGTTGATATGAACTTGGAAGAAGAAAATGATGAAGATAGATGAGTAGCTGATATGGAAGCAAAGGATGATGAAGACAAAAAGGAAGGACAAATAGTTTTAGAATAAAAGAATAGTGAAAAGTGAGGAGGAACTCTATTATGCTTATAGAGAAATCAAGAAGCTAAAGAAAAGAAATACAAAATAAGGATTACAAATTCAAAAGGATAGTGAATTTAAAGAAAAATTGTCACATGATCTTAAATAATCCAAAAATATGATCATTGATCTAAAATTTCAAATGGAAGAAGGGGAAATATTGAAGAAGAGGTAAGAGTCCAATTGAAAGCAAAGGAAGAAGATTGTGAAAGATTAGAGTCTGAGATAGTTTCTTTAAGGAACTAGAAAAGACATCCTCCAAGTTCAACAAGAGCTTGAAGTTTGATAAGAGTATCAAGATTTTGGATGATATATTAAATGATAAAAGGTCACCATTCAATAAGACAGGACTTGGAAATAGAGAAAATCAAATGGCCAACAAAGATGAATCCAAAGAGGCACCAAAGAAGTCAAATATAGAAGAATGAAAGAGGTATGAAGAAACCCTAAAAAGATCTATCAAAAGTGAAAGTTGCAAGAAGGAAAATCAAGTTCCACTAAAAACAAGTCCTCTTAAAGGTAATGCAGACAAATTTAGAAAGTCCTTCCCAACAAGACATTGATATATGATGAGGTTCCAAATTTTCTTTCATGGTTATTGTTTTTCATGCAATCATTTTGGTCATAAGGCAAGAGATTGAAGAGCACATATGAGATATAATTATGGTTGGAATAAAAGTTCTTATGGGTGGAGAAATAGGAATTATAACTCATTTTCTTTGTTAGTAGATTATAATTTCACTTGCTACAAATGCAATAGCTATGTATATAATACATGATATTGTTGAAGTGATTTTGTGAAATCACCTAGACAGCACAAGATGGAGAATACCATGACTAAATAAAAGTGAAATCCTACTAAAGTATGGAGAAGGAAACAAGAGAAAGATAATGAGAAGAAGAATGTATGAGTGTACAAAGTTAACTTCATGCAGAAATTTGAGGAGAAGCATGAATTCGTCCGGATGCGGTATGCATGGTGGGAAGCCTTTGGAATAGGTGACATCTTCGCTAGCAAATCACTTTGGGCTCTAGAAATTTCTAAACTTGGAATGTGAAAATGACCCTTTTTCAAACTCAAATTGCTATTCATAGGTTCTTTTAGCTTCATGGAGAAGAAAATTTAGAGATGGATGAGTTTATGAAGATTCTTTAGGGAGAGTTATTGGAAAAAAGAAAATGATGCCATTAATGTCAAAAGGATTACCTTCTTCATTTAGCATCCATGGATAGAGAAGAAAGAGTTGAATATGTGTAGAGAATAATGAGATAGCTAAACTAGCTCTTGATTTGTTAAATTTAAGAAGATGGTACAAACTAGTTTTGGATAGCTTTAGAGAAAATGATGCCATTAATGTCAAAAGGATTACCTTCTTCATTTAGCATCCATGGATAGAGAAGAAAGAGTTGAATATGTGTAGAGAATAATGAGATAGCTAAACTAGCTCTTGATTTGTTAAATTTAAGAAGATGGTACAAACTAGTTTTGGATAGCTTTAGAGAAAAATATGTCACCCAAGCAATATAGAAAAAAGGATAGAGTAGTAGAGAAAGGGGGAGAATAAGAGAATTTTAGATAGGGGGAGAAGTATATTCTTATTGCAATAGATATGAGTAACTAATCATAGATAATATGAATGGATTTTTTCCATGATCTACTTGTACATGGAAGTATAATGAACATCCCTTTGCCATTGATGTCAAAGGGGGGGAATTAGAGAAAGGGAGAGAATTATGTTGCAATCAATAATAAAGGGGAATATTGTTGGAAATGTTGTCATTTATGTCAAAGTGAATGATTGAGATATTTTCATTGATGTCAAAGTGAATGATCGAGATATTGTCATTGATGTCAAAGCGTATTGATAAGATTATTGATTTGTGTCATTGATGTCAAAGGAAAAATGAGTTAGATTGTTAAGGCCAAAGGCCACTAAATCACCATATTTTAACTATTATTCTTGGTTGACTTTGTGAGAAGCATTTATTATATCTTTAGTATATTCTTGTTGGTCGACTTCATATGTATAGGAGCATTTGGTTTTTATGAACATTTATTACTTATTGCTTGCCTACAACACTTATTCCATGTTGGTATACCATATTTTTATATGTTAAAAG
The DNA here is from genome assembly GCA_007258455.2 of Sequoia sempervirens. NCBI lineage: Eukaryota > Viridiplantae > Streptophyta > Pinopsida > Cupressales > Cupressaceae > Sequoia > Sequoia sempervirens. Next base: position 35,174,839 of record VDFB02281492.1, read on the forward strand.
ACATATACTTAATCACTCATGAATGAATGAATTAATATGAAGTGATTAATCTTAAGAAAGAGAAGAAAATAAGAAGGAAACAAATATATAATAAGCATTATTGATTTATTATAAGAAAAGTAGCAATTAAATAGAGAATAGTATTTATGAAGATATATTTAATATATGGTGGAAGAGAAACAATGAATATATCTCAAGAAATAGATTAATGTTGAAGAGTTTAATAAGAAGCAATTAATTTTCTATAACAGTAGTGAATGATGTTAAGAAGGTAGCTAGTGTGTACCAAAAGGAGTTGTAATTCATTGAGTGGTGATAAATATGTAAAAAAGGTAGCGATTAAAATAAATAAAATAGAAATTAAAGATTAAAAAGGGTAGCATTTAATATATTAAGGCACTGATTATGATTTTAAAGAGGCTACAATCCATATTTAAATACAATAATTAACAAGTTTAGGAACAATTATTGATAACAAAGGTAGCGATCAAGGTTTATGAAGATTCATGTCCATTTGGAAGGACATCATCCCTCATAAGGGATACATCTCTTCGTAGAAACATGAGGATATATTTGCAAGTAGAAGGGATGTGTGTGAATAAAACTAATATCATATATGCACAATAAAGAAATGTATGAGTGAAAAGATTATGAAGGAAGAATATATGCAGATGTTGCATGAATAATTAGTGATAGAAGATCATATTTATGAAGTATAATAGTAGACATATCAATATGGTATATGTCGATTTGTAAAAAGGAGCACATGCAGATTTGAAGGAAGAATATTATAAAATACATATATTTATATAGCTTAAATACCAAGCAAGATAAATAAAGTGCAAGAATGGAGGATTCAATAGAACATATATGAAGATCATTCAGTGTGAAAAGATAAGAAGAGTATAAGGTGAGAACATAATTAATAAGAAAAGGGGTATTATAGAGTGAATGAAAAGGATTTTTATGAAGGATTTAGATATTTCCATCATACTCTAAAGGTGAAACATCCAAGAAGGTGGAACCTATTTTTGTTTTAGAAGTTGGTGCTTCATAAAGGAGAGATTGGTGTCTCTTGCTATGTTGGTTCTTAGCAGTGGGGGTCGGTGCCTACAAATTGAGGGAATCGATGTCTCTTGTAGGTTGGTTCCTATAAATTTTATAAAGAGAATTTTATATAAGCAATATTTTGCTATGGTTTTCTCCCATATGGGTTTCCACGTAAATTGTGTGTTCTTCTTGTTATTGATATTGTGTAATTGATGATATTGTGATTGTTAATTTGAAAAATTAAAAGATTGTATTATATTGATTCACCTCCCCTCTTAGTATAATTGTGTTATCTTCATCAACCACCTTGTTCAACTGTTGATTGATCCCAACCACTCATCCATGAGGTTCCATAGGATTGCACGCCTCTCACAAACCATATCTATTTTTGTAACATATGTATTTCATCATATCTAATTTTCCCACATGCATTTGGGAAACTAGAAGGAATTCTATAAGTTTCAGGGTTGGCCATTTTTATTTTGATTCATCAATTCTAAACTAGTCTAAGGTTTCAACTCACACTAGTTTATCTTTTCTTGTGAGAAACATATCTTTGAAACTAGGAGGTTAAATTTAAAGTGTTATCTATAGAAAAATGTCTCCATGATAGTCTATATTTATCTAGAAGGATCTTCTAGTCATAGCTATGTTTTCTTCTTTGATACATTTATTGGCATAAATGTAATAGTATGCTTAATGATATGATATTAATTTAATACATAATTTTTAAAAAAGTCTTTTCTATATTCCACATGGATTTATGTAGTTCTATGATGGATTGTTAAGTATGATCCTTTATTTATATCACATATAATTTAATCTATGTAAATACATAAATCATTTTAATTTATGGTTTTAGTGTTATTTTATTTTGATAAATTGTGACTTTGCTACCTTGTGGATAGGCATTGGTCTTGAGAAATATTGATTCAATCATACACCTTGAAAGAATAAATTATTTCTTAGTAGACTAGGAATTAGTTTTAGTGTTTGTATAGTTCATGATTGAGTAGTTTAAATAGGGAAGTATCATATGTGATATTTATCATATAAATAATTTATGAATTATGTATTTACACCCACATCATGATATTTTTGCAATGATGGTGTTGTAACCTATATAAGAGGTCATTTGTGTAGTTGGTTTACCTTTAACCTAGTTACAATTTTTGGGTTAAACTTACCCTGGATATATATTGTTAAAAATTTCACACCCTTGAAATTTCAACTACATCATGTCCTCACTTTAGCCCTCTAATATTGAACATTTCAATTACAAAATTGTAACACTTGAATCATATGTTTATAACAATTTCATGATAATTTAATCTATTTTTTCCAAGATGGGAGCACAATATGTGGACATCCACAATATGAGATAGTGTCCCATGAAAAATTGTTGTTCTAGTAGTCATTAGAGCATTATTTTCAACTCAAAATTCAGAAGTAATGCTCCTACATACAATCAAACCAAGAAAAAGCATTTTGATTGGCCTTTTTGATGAGCACACGATTATATTGAGAGGGGGTGAATCAATATAACAATAACTTTTACCAATTAAAACGTTAACAATCACAATAACATTATTTAATCAACATAAATAACCATGCACATGAGAAGAACATAATAACACATGATATTTACGTGGAAACCCTTATGGGAGAAAACCATGGAAAAAAAATTGCTTTTATTAATCTTCTTTTTATAAACTTTGTAGGCACCAACCCCTCATTCAATTTGTGGGCACCAACCCACTAGAGGCACCAAACCCTCATTCAATTTGTGAGCACCGACCTCTCAATTGAATTTGTAGGCACCAACCTACTAGAGAGACACCAATATCTCCTTTAGGAAGCACCAACTTCCAAAGAGAAGTACCACCCTCTAAGTTACCTATTCAATGGATGATGGAAATTACAATATTTTTTCTTTCACTCCATGATTCCTCTCTTTCTCATAACATAAATGTACTTGTATGATTTTTTCTCAATCTTAATCATACATATATTTTCCTTCTTAATTTTGTATATATTCCCTTGTACAAATCTTCTTATAACCTATTCATGAATCTACTCCAAAAGGTGATATATTGTATGCTTCAAATCAAGTATATGGTTTGTGACAAGAACTGTAACAAGTTTGCTCTTGATTTGTCTTATAAATTACCCCAATATGTTGATAAGAATTGCCTCAATATGCTGATCAGATTTTCCTTGATATTATTCTTCAAAAGAGGATTATGAAGTCTACACCTAAACTAGTATAGAGTCTCTTTTAAATATTTTTATGCTTCCTTTCATATTTTCTCATTTTGTTTTCTTTAAGTTGAATGATATTTCATTTTTTGACTTATCTTAAAATATTCTTTCGATACTTAATATAGTTATTTCAAACCTGCATGTATTCCACTTTTACATCAACTCATATTCTTCTTTTATGTCTGCATATATTCTTCTTTTATAAATTTTTTCTCTTCATTTGCTTGGTGTACATGATATATATTTTATTTAACATACATCACACCCTTCCTCACAATATCTCTCAAACTACATATATATCTTCCTGAAAGGAGATAACTATTTGAATAGAGTTAACCTTTAAAAAGACATGTATTTTTTAATTTTTCAAACTAATTTTTACCTTTAATCTAATCGTTGTTTTTTCATTAACCTTTAAAATAATCGATGTCCTTTGTCTTAATTGAATTGTTGCCTTCATTAATCCTTCACTATTTGAATAATATTTGTTTCCTTTAAAATAGATATAAACTTTTAGCTTCTGCACTTTTCTTGAATAATTATGCTGCTTGTTAAGAATAATCATTTTTTCTATGAATCACGTCTTTTTATAGTTTATAGTTATTGCTTTATAAGACTTTGTCTTTTCTTTAGTTTTCTCTTAAATTTGTCTTTTTTCTTAGTTGTGTCTTATGTGTTTTTTGTCCTATCTGATTTGTCTTATATTGTATTTGTTTTACATGACTTTTCATTATGCCAATAGTTGCTTTATACTTTCACTTTAGTTGTTGCCTTTGCCTTATTGAATATAGTTGCTACCATAATATGAATCACTTGTCATGATATATATTAATCATTGCATACATTATAATCACTACTATTAATAACCTTGTATATCTTCCTTTCTAATCATTGTCTCTTTATTGCATTATCATTATTGTTCTTATATTATACCATTTATTATGTCATTCATTTTTCATACTTTATGACATTTGCTTCTCATGGAACCTTATGAATCATGACTTGTCACTTGAACCTTTCATGGACTGTCAATTCACAATTGTCACTCTTGAACTACACAGTCAACAACTCCATGATTTCATAAATGAATATTTATATATATATCTTTTATTCGCTCCATGTTGCACATAATCAAACAAGGCATTATAACTTCCATACTTTTGACATCAATAACATTATCAATTCAAACAAACTTGTTCATATGCTTGACATAAGTGACAATAACAATCTCACCTTTAACATCAATGACAAACATTTCCAACAATCTTCCCCTTTGACATTGATGGCATAACTCCCCCATTCTATATCTCTCCCCCTTTGACATCAATTGAAAATGGATATTCATGAAACTTTTATTCATAAATGGATCATGGGAAATTGTATACATTCTTATACTTACATCCAATGCAATAAGCATATACTTCTCCCCCTATCAAATATTTTCTAATGCTCCCCCTTTCTCTAATACTCCTCTTTCTCTATTTCTCGATCCTTTGTTTTCTAAATTGCTTGGGTGACTTTCTTCCTATTTAGTTTTCCAAGAGAATTTGGATCATCTCCTTAAATCTAACAAGTTAGAAACTTGTTTAGCTATCTCATTTGAATTCTTTGTGCATCTTTGATTCTTCCTTCTCTATCCATGGCTATTAAATGATGATCATCCATTTTGATCTCTTTGTGAGAGTCTTCTTGCTCTTTTCTATCTTCTTACATGAGAAATTATTCATTTTGACATCAATAGGATCATTTCATTTTCCCAATAATTCTCCCTCTTTCTTGAAATCAATGATAGTGAGATATTTATTCCTTTAATGTGAAGATGAACATAAATACAACCATATCTTCACTTTATCTAATGTTCCTTTTTTAAAATCAATGGTAATGGGATGCTCATAACTTTCATAAGGAATGTGCAACAATTGATCTATCTTTGAATTATCTTCTCCATAGAGCTTTAAAGTTATTGCAATGATTAGCTCCCTTTGATTCATGCTTCTCTTCAAGTTTCTACATGCAGCGCAATTTGCACAAGTGTAGATTCTTCCTTATTATTTTTCTCTCAAAAGGTATCTTCTCTTTTCACTTCCTTTTTCTCCATTTTTAATACCTTCTATAGACTATAAATAATCTATCCCTTAATACTAAATGTTGTTTACATTGAATCCTTCCTCTTTTATTACCTTCAAGACAATATACTCTTCTCTATTGTTATAATAGATTTGAATGACACTTTAACTCTCTATTCTCTCAAGTCTTCAATCTCATGGAGACACTTGTAAATGTCATCTTTATGTGCATGGGTTATGTTGCGACTGATCATGCAAATACTGTACACTTGTACACGTCAATGGTTTTTCCCGTTAACACATCAAGGTTTTCCCACTAACACATCAAATGAAAAAAATGACTTTGTAAAACCCTAACTCTAGAAGCTTCCAAAAAGCTTGTTATAAGCGGTTGGGATGTATGTTGCGGTATGGAATTCGTGAGATTGTAATTTGTTTTGCAATGGATAATAAAATGATCGGATGGTTGAGTTTCTATGGATGTAGCCCATATTGGGTGAACCACATTAAAAAAATTTGTTGATCTCTTTTGTGTTATTCTTCATTGTTATTTCTGGGTTACTTAATCTGCATATAATTGTTAATGTTCATTGCTCCAATCTACTTGAATCCTAATAGGTTCAAGGTATGCAATCTTTCATCTTCTAGGATTTTGAATTTATTTCCCACAATTATGTAGATATCAATTCATTACTTTCCCTTGATACCAATCTATTGGACAAGTGGATTCTTCTCTTTGAGTTTTGTGATACTTCATCTTTTGAATTATTTGCTCCATGGGACTAAAGAATACTACCATACTTTCCCCCCCTTGAAGTTGTGCTTCTCTTTATGAACTAGGAGCTATCTCTTGTGCATGTAATGAAGTTTGCACTATCATGATTTATCCTTCTTATTATCTTGTTCTTGTTTCCTTCTCCAAAATTTTATAGAATTTCCTTTTTTTTGGTCATGGTATCTTCTATCTTGTGTTGTCTAGGTGGTTTCAAAAAGTCACTTCTATAATATCATGCAATATTTCCATAGTTATTACATTTGTAGCATACAACACTATAGTTCACTAAAGGAACATATGAATTATAATTTCTACTTGTCCACCCATAAGAACTTCTATTTATGTTCCATCCATCATTATATCTTACATGTTTTCTATAATCCCTTGCTCTATGCCTAAAATGATTACATGAATAGCAATAACCATAGAAAGAATGTTGGAACCTTGATGTATGCACTTGCCTTGGAGGAAAGGACTTCTTGAAATTGTCTTTGTTAACTTTAGGAGAAGTCTTTGTCTTCTTGCTACCTTCATTTTTTATAGGGTTTTTGAAAGTATCTTCAAGGCATTTTGTCTTTCCCTCATTTTTCTTCTTAGGAGTCTCTTTGGAATCTTCCTTGGATGTTTGATTTTCTTTATAGCTAATTCTTGTTTTATTTGATGGTCACCTTTACCAGTTAATGATGTTATCTTAGATTTTGGTGCTCTTTTCAAACTTGAGGCTTGTGTTCAACTTGGTGGTTGTCTTGTAATTTCACATTCTAACCTTTCGCAACTTTCTTCCTTTTCCCTCAATTGGATTATTATAGTGCTTTGTTGGATTGGCGGGGACAATGATTCAATGTCAGATTGGGCCCACTCGATTTTGGATTGAACGGATGAAGATTATCCTAACCACTTTCACTAACAGAGTCACCAAATAGACCAACCCTCTTATTGGTTGCCTCATTAGCTATGGGCCTAATTCAACTTCTTCAATTTAGATTTTCAAATTGATGATTATTTGATCTTTCAAAAATGATTACCTTTTTCAGATTATTCTTGTACTTTGGCATTTGACTTACACTCTTCTTGAAATAGCAGCATGTGCTTTAAATTCTTCTTCCTAAGTCTCTCAATCTCATTTATAGCTCGATAGAGTTCTTCCTCAAAAATTTCTTCATCTTCACTGTTCATATCAACATTCTCATCACATTCTTTTGACTCCTCTTCTAGGCTCATCTCTTCTTTTCTTTTACTCACAAGATGGTTTTCCCTTTTTAAGATATCATCTTTTGCTTCTATTTCCTTTTTTGTTCCATTTATCACCTTATCAAGTTTGCATTTGATTCTTTATCATCAACACCCTTCTTGTTATTTCTTTTTTGCTTATTTCCTTTTCTTTTTATCATGTGTACTTCTAAAATCAGTCTTCTAGCGATTAGGCTCTCTCCGAAGGAACTGGCTCTAATACCAATTGATGAGCACACAATTATACTAGGAGGGCGGTGAATCAATATAACAACTTTTATTGATTAAAATTTTATCAATCACAATAACATCATTTACTCAACATTAATAATCATGCAAATGAGAAGAACACAATAACACATGATATTTGCACGGAAACCCTTACAAGAGAAAACCATGGAAAAAATATTGCTTTTAATAATCTTCTTTTTACAAACTTTGTAGGCACCAACCTACTAGAGGAACCAACCCCTCATTCAATTTGTGAGCACCAATCCACTAGAGGCACCAACCCGTCTTTCAATTTGAGCACCAACCCCTCAATTGAATTCATAGGCACCAACCTGCTAGAGAGACACCAATATCTCCTTTAAGAAACACCAAATTCTAAAGGAAAGTACCACCCTCTAAATTGCTTCTTCAATGAATGATGGATATTACAATTTGTATTCTTTCGCTCCATGATTCCTCTCTTTCTCATAACATAAATGTACTTGTATGAATTGTTCTCAATCCTACTCATACATATATTTTCCTTCTTAATTATTCATATATTCCCTTGTACAAATATCCTTATAACCTATTCGTGTATTTACTCCAAAAGGTGATATATTGTATGCTCCAAATTAGGTATATGGTTTGTGTAGACATGCAAAATTTACATTCTGCATTTGATCAGGTTCATTCATCAACTGAACTAGATGTTGCATTAGATCCATTCATCACCTTCATCCATTCATTTAAATAATCTCATTGCCTTAGGTTATTTATTTAAAATCAAATAAGCATTATCATCAATCTTTTAATAAATCAAACATCCATTTAAATCAAACCCAAATCATATTCAACCATTTTCTGATTTAAATAAATCAAATATTTAAATCCTAAAATTCAAAATCATCTAAACACCATTAAGCTAACCTAATAATCATTAATTTAATCTAACCATGATTAAATGCTAATCTCACCCACTTGCACTCTCTAGATTTGGCCACTTGCACATGAAATTGCATTTAATTGATTTATCAAAATCTTTATTTTCAACTTGGCATAAAGGGAGAATATTCTCCAAGTTTGAATCTCCCCCCAAGTGGACATGTACACCCAACAGAGCATTTATGAGGCCTCTTACATGTCCCCTTCCAAAGTCAAAATCAACATTTATTGTAAATTTGAATTCAAATTCTCCCTCTCATGGGCACTCTTCCCAAATCTTGCACATCCATCAACCAATCACATGATGACAAGTTTCCTTCTTTCATTGGTCCAATCTTAGTCCCACATTGGTCCCTCTTCAACACTCAGCATTTGAAAATCTTTAAATACAAGCTTCATCTTTGAGCAAATCCTCCACAACTTTTATGCAAGGTTACTCTCTTAATTTGAGAGCTCATCTTGCTCATCATCTCCATTTGCATTTCATCATTTTAGCTATTGATCAAGGATTGGGAAAGGGTCATAGCACATGTGACACCAATCCACTATGGAATAAAGTTTTGATCATGTTTGTGTATGCTTGCAATCAATTATTCTTATTCTATTTAGTTTTGCATATTCTAACATGGTTAAGTATTTCATAGGGATATTAAATTTAATGTGTTTGAAATGACTAAAGCATGATATTATTATGTTAAGATTTCTGACCATTTGCAGATTTGATGTCCACAAATTGGCACTAGAAGGAGGGCAATAAATCAATTATAGACATACATAGTTTAAATTTTGTGTTGACATGCAAAAATGTTATGAAATCATTCCATTTTTGGAAAAAGGTTGTGGTATCTAGTTTTTCACCTGTCAAGGGTTTTTTTAGCTTAAAAGAAGTTTTCTAATGCCTCTTCAATAAATCCATTTGGAACATATCCTGCAATCAACGTATTCCATGAGCTAATATTTTCTTTTAGGCATTCTGTCAAGCAGTTCACATGCCTGGTCTATCATATTTAATTACATTGATTTGAAATACGTAGAAGCCATGTATTTGGATTTCCAATATGAATTTTGGTATGACTGTGTATTCATGTACGCCTTCTAATTCCAGGTTATGATAAAGCTTCTGTGTAGGAATTGAGGTTGTGTAAAAGGTGGATTGAAATAGCGCTAAAATCTTGTCTCTCTGCTATTTGTGTATTTTATTGTCTTTTGTCTCAAATACCATAGTTGTTCATGTGATGGAGATACCTCTATGCTTTTTCAACTCCATCCAATCTGATGTGGCATGGCGTGCAGCTCTTCGAACCTTGACAACACCCGCTTCATGAATAACTCCACCATAAAGCAGTAAATTTTCTTTTCATGGAATACGTCCTGGAAGGTTGCTTTGGTTTCACTGGTTCTCTCTTACTTTGTGAGGGAGAAGCGTGCGCTGTAAAATTTTAAGGATAAGATCTGGTGTTGTTTTATACGCAGTTATCTAGGTGAACACAGTCTCACAGTATATGCATTTAGTCACTTTTCATCTTTGTCGATGCCCATAAAGGACGCATTTAGTAGAATGTATCTACTTATAGATCTTACTGTTATAAATATGATGTATGTGCGTTACTAGCTGTTGTAAGTACTAAGAGTTGAGTTTATTGAAGCTTCTCCTGACATGCTACCGTCCTTATTCCACAATCAAAGCAATAGTTGCCCAAACCATACATTCTGTTTGAGACAATTAAGTAACAGACCATAAGTCCTTTGATATATGTGGTCAGTGATCTTACTCCAGTCATGTGAGTCTTCTCACATTCTATCCATTCTAAATCTTTAGAAGTTACCGTCCCCTGCAACTGATGATGCTCGGCTTAGATTCTCAATCACCCTATATTGTTTTAGCAAGAGTGTAAATTGCATTTTCATGTTCAACACTTGCTTTTCCACAAATTATTGTAGTAGGTAAAGGTTTAATAAGTTGTTGCATTATTTGCATTGTCAGCTTCAATCCTCTTTTTATAGGCAGCGTGTTCTGAGTAGTTGGTGGCAGGTCTTGTCTGATCTTATGGCATCAATCAAAGCATTTGACTAACATATCATTTCAAAAGGAGTTCATCAGAGACATATTTTTCAAATGCGTGCCTTATAATATCAAATCGTCTATTTTAGTCATGATGAATTCACATTATTTGGCGTACAACATTACAGATGACCTTTATTTTATCAATTTTGATTAATGCACTAAGAGTAGAATCGATCCTATTGCAGATTTAAGCTTTATCAATTTGAGTGTATCCATTGATGTATTGCTATTGATGTCGACTGCTCTACATTCTTGTTCGAAATTCATTCAATGTAGGGGAAATAGTGCTCTTGAAGTGTAAGAAGAGTTTGACTTTAGTCACAAAACAGTTTTCTTTTAAATAGATCTCTAGTGAGATGAAGTTGACACCTGTCTAAATGATGGGTATGATCCACATCTATCAAAATGATTTCTCTTGCAATAACTTTGGAGATGAATTGTTTGGTGCGGCGTTATTTTGTCAGGCATAGTGTCATATCTTTTGTTGCACCATTTTATCTAACTACAACATATTAAAGATTACAGCATTTCCATTTACAGTACAACTATTGTTTGACAACATCAACAACAAATTATGGCTTAAGCAGACTTTGGCTTGCTTCTCCAGAGGGGCTCCGACTTTGGACTTGTACAGTTGTGTCTCCTTTTACTACGCCATTCAGGAGGAAGCAACGTATGCATTTCTGAGCCTAAGGGCATATTCTTCAATGACCGTCGTTCCAAGCCACCGCATGCTATTTTGGGGAGCTCGACTTAAGTTCTAAGGCGTTAATATTGTTCTTTTTTTTAGCTCTATTGAATACCTTATCACCTAAACGCCATTGCTATTGGGAAGAAAGGTTTTAATGGGAAAACAATGCTCAAAGATGAAATATTCTCTTCCACGTACCAACTTGATGCTTCACTTTTTCTAGATGGACTTAATGCTTAGAGATAAATCATCTATTTACTGTTTTTTGCAGGAGGACCTTTAAGGCGATGTCTGAAGTCCATGTTGAGCATTTATGCGCATCTCTTTGAAGATTTTTGGTATCATAATTTCTTCTCTATATTCGTACAGTCTATGATGTGTACTCCCTTGAGACATTTAAGTGATTTGACACCATGTAAAGAAAATTTCCTTTAAGTTTGATTCACAAATCAAATTGGAAAGAGAGGGCGCCTTCATAAGCAGATTTCAACGACAAAGAATAGCATTTACTGTGGGCAGACTTTAACAAATGGGAGGAGGCGCCTATGTTACCAAATAAAACATTTAAAGCCTCGTTGATATATTCTTTTATGCTACAATTGTATTTGTTAATTGCTATTAGTGTCTTTAAAGGAAAATTCTCATTGACTTCTCATTGATGTTGCTGATAGGTGTAAAGGAAAAGCAAGGAGGAAGAATTTTCATTCACCCCAAAGAACTTCCAACATTGAAACATTTCTAAATAATCTTTGAATGAATTTTGAAGGAATCAAACATTAAAAAACTCGAAGAGCATTTTTTAATGCTTGGGGAAATCCACCTTATGCTTTAATTTTCTGTTTTAGACTAACTCACATCTTTTTGGGGCTCTAAAAAGAACAATTTGATTTTTTCCATTCGTAAAAGGTTAAAATTCAAGCTTAGACACTTACTAGATTTTGTTTTGGGTTAAAAATTGGACAAGCAATCTTCATATTTCATTTGGTGCTTAAAATGAATCAAACAATTGCTTTGGAAGGATAAAATGAATGTGTGTTTGCTTTGTTTGTGGTTACTTACTTAAACTAAAGTCATTGAAAAGGATGTATGCACTTCTCTCACGCTTCTAAGCGATCTTGAGAATCAAAAGGCCTTTTTGGTGATTTTGGCGTAAGATAAAGTGATCACCTCCACATTTCGATTTGGGCTTAAAATTGAACAATATCTTGTGCGAGTGTGAGTAGGGGCATTTTCGCGTATATTCTCTTTCTTTGTGCCGTCAAAGATTGATCGAGTTACAGATTGTGTTTTTTTGCTTTATTTTGTTTATCTTAGAGGGCCTGCCTTGGGGAAAAAGTACTCACCCAAGGGAACAACTCAACCGGTAACACTCTAAAGCCAAGAGTATTTCCAGCCGGGATATAAATGTGGGTATTGGTTAAACGCCATTATCACGTGGTTGGCTCTGACAAGATGGATCCGAAAGGGGACTCTTGCCATATGGGTCAATCTCCACGAACGGAAAGTCCGAACTAGAACCCTTGTTTTGTAGTGGCCTATTTATCCATTGAGCGAGTTTATCAAAGTGGTGCATTGGAACTTAGATTCCAAGAAGTTACTTGCCATGTCCGATCTTGGTTGAAAAATAGAGGTTAGGATTTCATCATACCTCTATACTTTTCCTTGGTTGCATGTAAAATCATCTCTTCTATGAAGGTCATGAGGCAAGCCCACTAAGAAAAACGTACCCATTAAGCTAGGATGTCATATTGCTTGTTTGAAAACATAGTGCGTTTATCGAAAACATTGCAAAACCAACATTCAACATCATCATCAAAATTTCAAACCCCTTAGTTAGAGCAAATACCTTTGACAAAGCCCAAGAACTATTGCTTACCCTGGGGATTATGTCCTTAGAGGTTCCTAAGTAATTGGGTTTACATCTTAATTTGCTCTTACAAAGGTCAACATTAGTCAACCCTTGTCTTGATTTCTTGGAACTTCCACATAGCACTTTGTGGGACGAAAAGAAGTTGTGACATGGGACATTCAGTTTGAAACCTAATCAAGAAGCGTGTTTGTGGTAAAAAGTACTCATTAAGCAAAGAAAACAAATTGGACCCCACACATGTGCTTGATATCTTTTGGTCATATTGGTCTTTTGATTGCTCTTAGAGAAAAGTGTGTTCTTCAATACCTTGGCCTAGTAAACAAAGTCTCTCTAAGTCTCTTAGGATCAAATCAAACACTTCATCCATCTCACACATTCATCAAGATCCATCCATCCAAAACAACTTTAGAGCTTTTGAAAACATCATTCTAGACTTAGGCACCTCATCAAAATCAAAATCACCTTGTTTAGTTAGGTGTGTGGGAATGCACCCTTTCTCATACATTTAATTAAATCAACCATCCTTTGAACAAGTTCATCCTAAGATCACATCCAACATCTTAGGGTTTACAAGTTCACCATCCAAATCAACCAATCAAAATCAAGCCCTAAGTCTAGCATTGATCAAAAGTTCCTAAATGTTCAACACTCATATCATTTACACATTTCATCCTCCATCTCGTCATTGGTCCTAGGAACCTTAGAGGTCACTTTTGCAACAAGGTCAAAACACAAGAAGAACATGGAATATAAACTTGATCCATACATCTTGGGTAATCCAGATCAGTTGAATCTTCAAAGCCTTGCAATGCCTATCAATTATCAAAATCCATGCATAGGATCATTTCCTTCAACAAATGTCAATGGTACAACAAGTGTGAGTATGCCCAAGTCAAAGTTTGGAACACATTTCCCAATGATAGATCTAAGTCCAAACCTACAAATCCACCAATCGAATAATCAATGCATGATCCTTGAAACGAACAACGTCATTCCACCAAATCCCTACAAACCAAATGTGGATGTACCAAGTGCAAGTTTTCGAAACATGAATCCTAACTCGAAAAACTTTGGAAAAATGATTCCCAATACCAACAATGTTCATCCTATCATGCCAAATCTGAACATCATCCCAAATCAGAACATTATCCAAAGTCAATTTTCCCATAATCCCATTCAAAAACCGCAAGTAGGCATCCCAAATTCGCTTAAACAAAAGCCAAATCAACTATCTCAAGTGAGTCAAGATCAAAATCAGGAACAAATTTGGTGAGATCAAATTGCGGAACTTTCCAAAATAGTTGAGGCATTGCACCAAGGGAAATCTCCACCACCATTACCCATATCAACACCATTCCTTGGTTTAGGGCTCCCCCCTTTACCTAGCACTAATAATTCCACCCAAATCAATTCATCTAACGTCAATCAAACCATCACGTCAAATCATTCAAATATACCATCGACATCACACCAATGGATGGTATCTAATCAAACAACAACATTGATCCCAAATCAAAATACGGTCTCCCAAGGACCTATCACCTCAGTCAATCCAACCATCTCTATCACTTCGATCACTCCAACCACCACTATCACACCCAACACATCTCAACCCCTCACTACCATGATCGCTCTGAGCGTATCTCAAACACTCATCATTACATCTAATGCAATTCTGAATCCACCACCACTACCACCAAAACCAAACGCAACAAGACAATATGACATTGCTCTAAAAGCTCACCAGTCATACCAAAAGTCCATCCAACAATATCTAGCCACGCAACAGGCAAGAAAAGCTCAACAAGTGCAACAAGCTTCTCAAGCTACTCAACAAACACAAGCACAAACACAAAAAATAACATTTGATGAAAACAAAGATGAGCACCTTGAAGATGTTTCCACCCCATCCAATGATCAAATCGACATACATCAAGAGCCACTCTTTAATGAGATTTTTCAAAGAGTGTTAGGATTATTTGATCCTATTGACATAATGCACAATCCATCGACCTATGATCATGTTGAAAATGTCTCTACATCGCCTTATGAGGTAGAGGACATATCTCAAGAATTTATTCCAAAGCATGATCAAAATCTTTCACCAAGGTCTAGCAATGGTCCCTTCCAAAACATGTTGATCCCCTTTGACCGCATGGT
This sequence comes from Sequoia sempervirens, assembly GCA_007258455.2. NCBI lineage: Eukaryota > Viridiplantae > Streptophyta > Pinopsida > Cupressales > Cupressaceae > Sequoia > Sequoia sempervirens. The sequence continues at coordinate 35,190,163 of VDFB02281492.1, forward strand.
TACAGATACTAAAAGAACCCTGAACTCGACACTTGAGGATATTGAACTACTTAACATGTCTAATGACGACATCCAAGAACCCTTGGTAAGTAATCCATCCTTTGAAATGGGCCCATGTCAAGAACTTGATCCAAAGCATGTCGAAAGCAACTCTAAAATCATTCAAGATCAAGAATTCGTATCTTCAAGATACTATAATGATCTAAGGGAAACTCTCCTATCTATGCAAGATGATCATACTCCTCCATCTACCCATGAGATGCTTTCTTTGGATGGAAACATAGATGATCATTATTCAGAACAGGATCTCTTTATTCCTGACATTATTGCACAAAAAGAGCAGATTCTTAACTGCTACAATCAAACAGAGTTGTCAACATCAGGATCAAATATGTCCCAAACTCAGAGTAAGGAAATCATGAATAAAGATATCCATCATTATCCGCTCAAAGAAACAAGTCAGATAGAACATCCAGAGTTAGCAGAGCAGCAAATGGAAATAATGTCGTCTACAATGATCATTGATCAGAGAATGCATTTTGAACAAGAGCTCTTCGAACAAGCAAAATCAAAGCATGAAGTTGCTACTACCACTATACTGGGGGCAACTATGTCTCAAGAAAATGTCAACATAGGGAGCATGAAAAATCCTTATGATGAAACCAGTGTCAATACCACAACTAGCCATGTCATGAATCTTCATCCACCCATCACCCCATCCATGAATTGGGACCAACGTCAAAAGAAGAATTTGAATCAAAGTACGAAGAACGTTATCAAATCAAAAGAAACTGAGAAGCATAATGGACAAATCAAATACGCATGGATACCAAAAAATAAAAAGAAAGATCATCCCTATCAAACTCCATCAGTCAAAGAAACTGTTGGGCAAACTAAAAGAGGGAAAGGTATCCATCAAAGATGTCTTCAAAATCAAAAGCAGGCTTTTCAAGCAACGTACAAAGTGTATCAAGCAGTTGGTTCTAATTCCACGCACACTTCCATATCCACCCATCATTGCTCATCTTCCCATGTTTGGAGAGTCAAAGATTCCAAACTGTCAACCAATCCACCTCTTATCCCTAAACACACTCCATGCATGCCTTCACGCATGATATCCAATTCTCATATTGACCCTGTATTGGCAACAACCCTTCATCATAAGGATTCAGAAGGAACTTTATTGCGATGTATGCACAGAGACAGAGTTAACCCCAATATCGACGAAGCAGATCAAAAATCCCAAAAGTTGTATTCAAGTGCACATATCTTAGCAAAGCAGCTCCTTCAAGCAGGATATCGATGGCACATTATGACAGGGGCATCTACGTCAACACCACCAGGTGGGTCAGCATGAATCTTTCGAAAAAATCAAAAAAAAAAAAAACAAAACAAAAAATCCAAAAAAATCAGAAAAAGGATTAAAAACAGTAAAGATAAAAATAGTCCTCTATTGAAAACCACTACGGTGGCGCTTTGGGCAAGACCATGATTAAAACCTGGCAAACAGGCATCATGTGTGGAATCGAGCATCTACGTGTGCCACTTCAGGTGAAAGCATCTCATCCCATCCATAATAAATCGAGCATTCCATCCATCTTATCCATAATAAATCCATCCATCCATGAACCATTTATCCAATCCATTTTCATCCATCTGCATCCATCATCCAAGTTATCTTGATCTTGATGAAATGTTGGGGCACACCTTACGCTTGCTTACGACAAACATCTTGACATGGGTCGTTTTCATTAATCCTATCCTATGTAGCATTATCTGAGCTATGAACATTATCCAAATGAGCATTCTTTATCCGAACATCTTCTATTATCGCAAGATAATCCATATCCATCCATCCATACACCTATTCAAGCATCCACCCATGACACTCCATACATTGCTAGACATTGGGGGCAGATATGTACATCTTGCTTTGAGAATAAATCTTGATCTACATCCTCCAACTTATGTGGCGATCTGAACATTGGCAAACGTGAAATCAAATTGGTCAAACCACTTGTGAGAAAAAAATCTGAGTCACTAGCCCATGGAATTTTTTTGACGAAAACATGTCCTTATCAAGCTTCATCTTCAATCGAACATTAATCCAAACAATCACTATCAGTCGCATCTAATTTACACGTCAAACACCACATCAAATCATTCAAACATCTTTTGTTCTAAACCAAGCTTCATCAATCATGATCAATCAAATCCAATCAAAAAATCATCATCTCAGGATATCCTCGTGTTGCTAAACACTATCCTTGCATTGTTGTGCATCCTCAACAATGTTATCATCATCAATCCTCATCATTCAAATCCTTGCACTGTCGTGTATCCTCGACAATGTTATCATCATCAATCCTAATTAATCAATCACTGCATTGTTGTGTATCCTCAACAATGTTATCATCATCATCAATCCATTGATCCGATCAATCAACCTTGCCAAGCAGTGTATAAAATCCCAAGCGAACTAGCGATATCATCACATATCCATATCCAGAATTTAGCCGAGTCATGCGAAATCCAAAACATTCCAAAAATAGAAAAACATCAAAACATTGAAAATCTGAACTCACGTCGTCTGAGGAAGCAAAATGAGGCGAGGCTAATCTCTGATCAACCCAGCGACACAAAATCAAAAACATTAAAAAAATTCAAAAACATGAGAAAATAAAAAAATCAAAACATTTGAAAATCAAAACACCAAAAGCGGCCTCAAAACATTCCAAAAAAGCGTCAAAACATCAAATATTTGAAAAAAATCCATCCATCTCACATCTACGCTTGCACCCACAATAATCAATCATCCATAATAAACTGATCATCACCTTCATCATTTGGAAAAACAAACAAAAACAACCACAACAATCAGTAAAAGAAAACTTCAAACACAAAATTAAAATCGAAACAACAAACTTTTAAACAAAATCAAACTCTTGATCATTCACAAACATGTCAATTTATATCAACAGCCTATCAATCAACTTATCAAACCATCATCATCCTATACAATGCATGTCCTAGGATATATCTTTCCAACAATGGGCATCATTTTGGATATCACTTTGGATTCTTATCCTATCAAAACACATCCCTTTGGCTGAAGGTATGAAGAACATTGGCTTGTTTGTGTACTTGATCTTTTCTTTGATTTATCTTAATGTGCTCATTCCAAGGACCTCTCGATGATATCCAACGAAGGATTTAGAGAGATAGGAATGGGGCAACGATCATTAGCTTTTTTTTGCTGTGCTTGTTGGGCGTTCTTGTAAAATAACTTGGCGAATACTTGCTTTGTTAGATATGTATGGAGGATGTTTCAAGAACTTGTTGACTATGGCATTGATTGGTTATACCTTTCGTGTTTTGGTCCGAGGTGTTTAAAACTTCTAAAGTACATCCTAGCAAGGTTTTCGTATGTCAGGTGTGAACAAGAATACTCCTATCTATTTGTTGAGTCAAAGTCCATCACACTAAGTACAACATCATACTAGTCCTTTATACCTTGATGCACCATGCTTAGGCGTGTTATCAAAATAAAGTAAGTGACCCTTTTAAAATCCCAATCCTTGATAAGCAAATCATTATCCATCTATCATCATCATTTATCATCATCATCATCGTCTATCATTGTCATCATCTCTAAATAAAGTCTAGGGATCATGGACTTGTTGGATCCTCTTGTCATCATCTCATTTCCACACTAACATCATCATCACCAATGCATCCATCATGCATCCATCACTGCATCCAAAACTGTCGAGAATACCATATCATCACATATCATACATAATAGGAAACATCGATCATTTCGCATGCATTGCATTTACATCATCATCATAATATAGATCTGTTAGTCTAAGCATTTGCATAAATCATCCGTTGCATAATCATAGCATATCCATCTCATCCATCTCATATCATATCATCATTTAAGTTGTTTAGGATAATATAGATTTGTTATTCTAAGCATCTTGAAATCATCTCATTTGCATCATCGTCCATTTTGAACCTCTTTATCGCGAGATCGACCCTCAAATCAAATATTTTCGCTCGATCTCTCGAGGGGGCAATGTACCAATGTACTTCTTTCTGCTGGGGCATCTGAAAAATCATGAAATTTTTTAATTTCGATTGCGGCAAGTTTATTCTTTGAACCAACGCAACAAGTACATTGCTTCAAAGAGGGGCAAAATGTAGACATGCAAAACTTACATTCTGCATTTGATTAGGTTCATTCATCAACTGAACTAGATGTTGCATTAGATCCATTCATCACCTTCATCCATTCATTTAAATAATCTCATTGCCTAAGGTTATTTATTTAAAATCAAATAAGCATTATCATAAATCTTTTAATAAATCAAACATCCATTTAAATCAAACCCAAATCATATTCCACCATTTTCTAATTTAAATAAATCAAATATTTAAATCCTAAAAGTCAAAATCATCTAAACACCATTAAGCTAACCTAATAATCATTAATTTAATCTAACCATGATTAAATGCTAATCTCACCCACTTGCATTCTCTAGATTTGGCCACTTGCACATGAAATTACATTTAATTGATTTATCAAAATCTTTATTTTCAACTTGGCATAAAGGGAGAATATTCTCCAAGTTTGAATCTCCCCCTAAGTGGACATGTACACCCAACAGAGCATTTATGAGGCCTCTTACATGTCCCCTTCCAAAGTCAAAATCAACATTTATTGGAAATTTGAATTCAAATTCTCCCTCTCATGGGCACTCTTCCCAAATCTTGCACATCCATCAACCAATCACATGATGACAAGTTTCCTTCTTTCATTGGTCCAATCTTAGTCCCACATTGGTCCCTCTTCAACACTCAGCATTTGAAAATCTTTAAATACAAGCTTCATCTTTGAGCAAATCCTCCACAACTTTTATGCAAGGTTACTCTCTTAATTTGAGAGCTCATCTTGCTCATCATCTCCATTTGCATTTCATCATTTTAGCTATTGATCAAGGATTGGGAAAGGGTCATAGCACATGTGACACCAATCCACTATGGAATAAAGTTTTGATCATGTTTGTGTATGCTTGCAATCAATTATTCTTATTCTATTTAGTTTTGCATATTCTAACATGGTTAAGTATTTCATAGGGATATTAAATTTAATGTGTTTGAAATGACTAAAGCATGATATTATTATGTTAAGATTTCTCACCATTTACAGATTTGATGTCCACAGTTTGTGACAAGAACTGTAACAAGTCTACTCTTGTTTTGTCTTATAACTTACTCCAATATGTTGATAAGAATTGCCTCAATATGTTGATCAGATTTGCCTTGATATTATGCTCCAAAAGAGGACTCTAATGTCTACACCAAAACTGGTATAGAGTCTCTTTTAAATCTATTTATGCTTCCTTTCACATCCCCTCATTTTGTTTGCTTTAAATCGAATGATATTTCATTTTGAATTATCTTCAAATCTTCTTTCAATTCTTCATATACTTATTTCAAACCTACATGTATTCCACTTTTACATCTACTCCTATTCTTCTTTTATGTCTGCATATTCCACTTTTAATTTTTTGCTCTTCATTTGCTTAGTGTACATGATATATATTTTGAATACACCACACCCTTCCTCACAATATCTCTAAATCTACATAAATTTCTTATGAAAGGAGATATCTATTTGAATAGAGATAACCTTTAAAAAGGCATGTCCTTTTATTTTTCAAACTAATTGTTACCTTTAATTGAATCGCTACTTTTCATTAAACTTTAGAATAATCGATGTCCTTTTCCTTAATTAAATAATTGCCTTCATTAATCCTTCATTACTCCTTGAATAATACTCGTCTTTAAAATATATGCGAACGTTTAGCCACTACACTTTTCTTGAATAATTGTGCTGCTTGTTAATAATAAACATTTTTTTGTATGAATCACATCTCTTTATAGTTTATAGTCATTTTTTATAGGACTTTGTCTTTAATTTAGTTTTCTCTTAAATTTTGTCTTTTTCTTAGTTTTTTCTTATGTGTTTTTTGTCCTATCTGATCTATCTTATATTGTACTCGTCTTATATGACTTTTCATTATGCTAATAGTTGCTTTAGACTCACTTTAATTGTTTCCTCTGCCTTATTGAATATAATCGCTGCCATAAAATGAATCACTTGTCATGTTATATATTAATCATTGCATGCACATTATAATCACTGCTATTAATAACCTTTTATATCTTCCTTTCTAATCATTGCCTCTTTATTATATTATATTTTTGTTCTTACATTATACTATTTGTTGTGCATACATTTACCATATATTATGTTATTCGTTGTTCATACTATATGTCATTAGCTTCTCATGGAACCTTATGAATCATGACTTGTCACTTGAACCTTTCATGGACTGTCATTCACAATTGTCACTCCCAAACTACACAGTCAACAACTCCATGATTTCATATATGAATATTTATATATATCTTTTATTCGCTCCATGTTGCACATAATCAGACTAGGCATCATAACTTCCATACCTTTGACATCAATAATATTATCAATTCCAACAAACTTGTTCATACACTTGACATCAATGACAACAATTTCCAATCTTCTATATACCTTTGATATCAATGACAATAGCAATCTCATCTTTGACATCAATCATGATGATAGTCTTCCTTTGACATCAATGAAAAAGATTTATAACACTCTTTTGTATAAGATTTTTGATTTTTCACTCTCTCTTATTCTAGCTCTATGATTTTTGAGGAAACTCTATCATTTTGCAACCAACATTGTGTATTTTATTTTCTTGAAGATTTTTTAACACCATATTTGTGAGATTATGAAGAACAATAAGATTGAGGAAACAACATTCTTCTTCGGGGTTTGAAGAAACTTCCAAGTGATTTTGTTCCAATAGATTATTGTTCCCTTTCTCCTCATTTTATTATTTTCATTTGAATAATTTCAAGTGTTATCATAGTTTTTTTGTTGTTTTCTATATCATCGTAAATTATATCTTCATTTGAAACATTTGTATTTTTATCTTTTTAATAGTATAAAAGTATTGGCTATTATGGAGTTTGAAAGAAAAAAATACGGGTTTGACTAAGGCAAGCTCCCCAAACAACCGCCTAAAATATTTTATTATCCTTTCCCTATTTGTAGGTTTATTTTAGAAAAAAGAACTATACACTAATGTATTTCCTAACTTCTCTATTTAGTATTTCAAGGTTAGTTATTTTGAATATCTACATAAATAGTTTCATTTTCATTTTTGTCATTTTAAAAATTTGTAGGTTTTGTAAAAAAAATATTCTCATTCTATACATGTAGATATCTTTTTGGACCTGACCATGCTTCTTGTCACTTGTCTAGACTAGGCATTAGTGCAATATGAGGAGATATAATCAACACATTGGCGTCTGAGGTATAGGCTTCCATAGAGATACTACAAGTTCCTTGAGATTTGTAATTTTCATTCATGTTGAAATAAATTTGTAATTCTCCTACAAAGTGATATTTTCACTAGTTTCTTGTAATTGAGTATTTTGTATTATAAATTTCTTTTTTAACTACAAATTATATATAAAAAGGATAATTGAAACATTTTTAGTTGTAAATTTGTTGATTAATTCTAATATAATAGGTGGATTTTCTTTGAAAGGAACTTAATCACCTTTTGTTAGGGTAAAATTTCCATGTACCATATTTTGGTGAAATCGCCGCTTTAACACAATTTTTTTGGTCTCTAAAACCAAAAAATAGAAAATCCTAGAAAGGTCTTTTCCCCTCTCTATATGAATGGTATTTCAAATTGTGCATTGTAAACTATTTTACGAGTTTTAAAACTCAATATCTCCATTAAAGTAATGTAGTTTGGAGAAGCCTTCAGACTTGCAACATAGCATACTCACACCAACTCACACCACCAAATTTTACACATGAACAATTTATTACTAGGATGTTGCAATCCTCACCTCCTATAACAGTAGATCGTGCTTCCCCATTTGACAATTCTCCTCATATTGGTACATGTTTTGATCATGAGGCTACTCTTCAAACCTCTAGTATTGAATGCACAAAAGAGACCAACATTTAAATCAATTCCATCAATTCTTAGCCAATGACACCCTTGCTAAAGTGGTGCTTATCCCCAATGTTATTCGAAACATGTTAGTAATTAAAACTCAATCTTTAGAAATTCTTAGAGGATTAGTGCACATTGTCTAGGATAATGTCCCATCCTAAACTTCATTTTTATCATAAATGTAACAAATTCTTATTCAAACATTACTAGTGTATAAATTTCTATGTCAATTCCCACCATGCACATGTGACAACACCCATAGTCACAGTTTATCCACCTCCTTTAATTGGATTCTCCTTATAATTTCATGGAAGGACTCTTGGCATTTCTCTACCCCTTGTGTCCACTAGTTTAAACTTATTTTATCTACAAAATTTTACCAATTACACACATACCACAAACCTTATCATTAACTAGATTTTGCAAAATATTGGCCAATTGCAAATCTAACTCACCTCTATCACTACCAAATCCATGCAACCTCATATTTATCCATATTATATATGAAATCTCTATATTTTAGAATTATCACCACTCCCTTACCAACAAGATTTGAAGTACCAAGGTTTAAAAATACAATGGAAAAGGGGACCCTTAAACTCATGTCTCTACTTTCACTACTCTTTGCAACAATTTTTTCTTTCAAGATTCTTTGTTAGAAAAAAGTTCGCATGGTTGTTGAAATAAACTACATTGGATTGGTCTTTCTCGCTTCTTGACAATTCTATTTAAATATTTTTGAACAATTAGTAAATAATTTCCTCCAACACTTCTAAGAAGACATTTGATCGTAGGTCACATTTACAAATCTCATCCATTGCAAGCAGGGATCAAGAAAAAAGGTAATTGATTTTACTTTTTGATATCAACCTCTCTTTTATTGAATATCATATGCATTGATAGACTTTGATGTACAATTCATCTTCATTAAAAATCTATAGTCAATACTATGTGCTAAAATTATCTTAATAAATTACAACTCATTTGCACATCTCTACACAACCTTGGGAGACTATCAATAGTCTATAAGTTAGTATGGGGACTCTATGAATCCCACTTATACCCAAGGCAGTGCATTTTATTCAAAAAATTACAAGAAAAATAAAAAAATATCCAACAAAAATCAAATGTTACCAATCATTTTTAAACTTTTGATGTGCTTGTTGTAGTGTCTCAAAAGCATAGATAGTTTACTAAGCTGTCTAAATATTTAAACAAAATTATGAAAAAAAACTACTATTTTTTAATTTAGCTTCCTCCTATCAAAACTCTTCCAAATAATGAACCCCTTCTAGCTTAATATGATTGGAAGGCATTATGTTAGCTCCATATATTACTTGGACAAGATATTGAGAGATGTATGCATCCTCAACACTTAGTGCAAGACCACATTGATTCAAGTTCTATCCATCTTCTCAGTCGACTAGATAAGTCAAATAAGTTTCTTGCAAAGTAAAGCAAAACTATAAAATCTATACTAATCTTTTCCCTGTCACCAAAAAATGTATAGTTGACATTTTTATGCTCACTAGAGTCTCTCTTATGGACTTTGGCTTGATTTTTCCTAGATTTAATGTTGTAATGTGGTCAATACGTTCACATTAGATCTTGGACCCTTATGAATCATTAAGACTTCTAGTATGTCTTGTAAAGGTGTTGTGAAGTGTTGTAACCCACTTTCACACTTTTCTAGGACCCTTTCATCATAATTCACTTAAATAACTCCTTTTTATAACTTACCAAGTCTTATTTCAAAGTGTTGTAAAGAGTTGTAACAAACTCTCACACTTTTCTAGACTTGTCATCACTAATTCAACCCTTTCTCATGTTTAAGTGTCCCTTAATGCACTTTCCAACCGTTCTTAAGTGTGTTTTTGAGGATATTTTCATTATATAACATTTAATGCCCTTTAATTCTCGACACCCACTTAAATTGTTTAAGTGGGACTAAGTCGCCAATAGGGGCGACTTAGTTTTTGGCACAAAAATCAAAATAATTTTAAATTTCTAGCGAGATTTTGTTCTCTAGCCCTTGAGGTCGGCTTGTGATGTGTTATTTTCGGGAAATTTAGTACGATCAAGTATAAATAAGGGTTTTTATCCTCATTTTTCATGTCCTACAATCTCCTAATCTCTTGCACTCTCATAACTCATTAAGCATTCAATCTTTCAAGCATTCAAGCAATCTAAGCATAATCAAGTCATCCATTGGAGCACTTCATTGCATATCTTCAGATTTCTACATCAAGGGTTTGGTAAGTTTATGACATTGCATGTTGTTTATTTATCATTCTCTTCTCATTTCATTTCATTTCATTTTATAGGGTTTGATTACCAAAGTGGGGTTTGACCAAGGCAAACCCCTATATTCTAACCCTTAACCATTTTTCCCTCTTTGCATGTGTGTTTGCAAACTTTGTAGGAAGATTTGTCAAAGAAATAGGTGTTGAAAAGTGGTCAACAAGTCATTCAAAGTCATTCAAGTCAACAAAGACCTAATTGAAGCTTAGAGACTCTTTTTATCCCATTTTCTGCAAAATCAAGATTGGACACCTATCAGAAAAAGCAAGTGCAGACCTAAAGCTACATCGCCTGTCTTGAAATTCCTGAAATTTGCAGGTGGACTAAGTCACCACTAGTGGAAATTAGTCCCACTACCAGGCCTAAAAAGTGGTTTCTGCATTTTGGATACCCATTTGGCAAATTCCTATTCCAACAAGTTTTCCCTGAAATTGGACGAAGTCACCCAGCTTGGTGTAAGTGTCCCAGTCAACATTTTCAGTCAATTCTTTAGGATTCCAAAATCTCTCCACATCAAATTTCAGATTCCAGGTGCACCTCTCTAGTTTTGTTCAGTTATTTTATTATTTACTTGCATTTTTTAGGTGTTTTTGCATATCACAGTGTGTTTTCCAGCACTTTGTATTTCTTAGGTTTTGCATCATTAAATCATTTTCTTTTCAAATCAGTGCATTAGTATATCATAATTAGATACATTACATCACATTTACATTAATCTTGAGTGTTGACATTTGCATGTTGGACCCAATTCTTCTCCTTTTAGGTGAAAAACCCTAGAAGGAGCTTAAAGCATTTGGGTAATCCAAAATCATTGTCCACATTCCCCCACCCATTCTATTATTTTCATCAGACTCGATCCTTCTCCTTTTGATGCTAAGCCTACTATTATATTTAGTAATATGGTTAATATGGTGGATGCTCGCCCCCAATCATCTTGGGCATGTGACATTCCTATCCTAACCATATCCTTTCCTTCAAATGACATTCCTATTGACATAGAGAATGGTCCTCTATGCATACCTACTTAATTCAACGAGAGAACCATTAATGGAGTTCTCATTGACTATGCTAATGAGTTAAATGTTATAATATAGGAGATTCTCTTTATCAACCAAATTCATCAAGACAAGTATGATGATTCACAAGTATGCATAAGAACACATGATGGATTGTCTCTTCCAACTATGGGTTCCATCACTTTGTTGGTTTAGGTTGGACCCATGTGCATGTAAACCATATTCTCTATCATTCTTGAATAAGACTTACTCTATGTAAAGTTAGGCATTCCATGGATAACTTCTATCAAAGCAGTCACTTTAGTAGTTCAAAAATATCTAAAGTTTCCACATAAAGGTGCAACATGTACACTATCCAACACACTAGATACAAACCACTCATCTTTTGCAGAGGCTTCTATGTTTACCACTTTTGTCCTTCACATCTTGGACCCTTGCAACCTCATGGAGATCGTTTATTTAAATCCTATTCAAAATTCAAAGTGAGTCATTCAGGGTCCTCTTCTTCAACACCTTCTTCTTCTTTACCCATAGTTGCTTCCCCTTTAGTCACCCAACACTTGTAACATCTTTCTATCCCTATGCCTACCCCTCTAATGGATAAGGAAAAACATACTCAATTGGGATGACCCGGTAGTCCTCCTAAGGTATTATAGGCTCCAATAGTACCTCATGTTCCTTCATATCTCAATACAATAGACTGAGGAAAGGCACCCATGCTGCAAATATCTTTCCCTTAGGTCCTTTATCCATTATAGGCAGGGATAGAGAAAAGTTATTTTTTCTAATAATAACACATTTGGACTATAATGTTTTGTTGTGCTAACCTATTAGAATTGTAATGAAAACATGATGAATTAGGGTTTTTAGGTTGTGGAGCAAAGGACAAGTAATTCAAGTTAGTTCCTATTGAATTGATAGTTATTTGTGCTAAAAAAACTTACTTCATCTTCTTGTGGCCTTCAAGCAATGTGTGAGACTTCAAATTTGAGCCTAGAATACAAAAATGTTGAGTTTTTCCTTTTTTGTAAGCTTCAAGTTCCTTGAAAATATACATAAATATTTGAATACAAAGGCTCCCGACTAGGAATTTGAAGGAGAAAATAGGTATGTTTACAATGAGTTTTTATTTAGTGTTTCTCAAATAGTTTGATATGTGATGGTTTTAGAATTAATAGTAGAATCACATTATTTGAGTGTTGAATTAAAAGGTGAGTTGGTTTATCATGGAGATTAAATTTATTTGGCTCTATTTTTTAGAGGGGATAGGTTAAAAACTTTTTAGTGTTATTTTAATTATAAGAAGTGACATATAAGGTTTGGTGATTTAAGAGAAACCTCTTATCTTTTTCTTGTTTAAGCAAGTAACGCTATAAAAAAGAGTTGAAAGTTGAAGGCCCATGTGCTTTAATTTTGGAGATACAAAGATTTAGTTTAAATTTTATTATAATAGATGCATTATTAGTTGAATCTAACACCTTCAATATCCATAGTGTTCAATTGTATTATGCTATCAAATGTTTGTGCTCTCAGGTCTATCCACATTATACTTAACAAATATTTTGAAGATTGTAAAGATTCATCTGGCTAGTAAGGACTAAATAGATATCAAAGGTTGGAAGCATTAGAGTATGGAGGAATTTTATCATCTCAAGATAGCTTCTTTCTCAAAGATGATAGATTGTACGAGAAGCACCAATTTCATAATTGTATCCCTTCATGGAGGAAAGGGGGCTTGACATTTCTTGAAAAAATTTATGGGTGCATTTTATGTATTCACTGTGGTTTAGTTTCTTTTGCATAAAAAAGGATGGATTAGTTCCCATAGCACTAAAGGAGGGATATTGACACACTCAAAGGAGATTTATTCTCTCATTGTGCAACACTCAGAGGAGATTTATTCTCTCATTGTGCAACACTCAAGGATGGATTTTGACACACTCATAGGAGATGTGAAATTTCGAGGGAAAGTTGTTCTCCCATTTTGCAAGGACAATGGGAATACTTTATGTTCTCTCTTGTTGTACATATTTTTTGTAGGTTTGATAGTCAAGGGCTAATGAAGTCAATTTGATTTTTCTTGGCTAAGGAGGAGAATTGGTGGAGGTGCTCTATCAAAGCTTCTAGAAGGGATACCACATTCAACTCTTGCAATGTTTCATCCTTTGTTCAATTGATGTAATAAGGGGGGAATATTGGAATATTACAACATTAGATAGTTTAGTATAGGTTATATTAAATAATAAAATAAATTAACATTTAGATGTTAATTTATAAATAAACAATAGATTAGTTTTTATATTAATAAACAATAAGATGATAATTATTTTCTTAGTATTTATTTTTGTAAGTTGGTTGGTTTGATACAAGAAATGTAAGACTATATTATCGAATGCAATGTAATAAAAATTCATCTCCAAGAATAAAAAATCAGTACATCTTTTTATTTTTGCAACAATGTTTTTACTTTAACAATTAGTTATCTTTATATGCTCTACCATTTTTCAATACCTTGTCCCATTCCAATGCACCCACCATTAGATTTTTCCAAATGTTCTCTATCAGGTCACTATTTACATAAAAGAAAAATTGAACACTATCCAACTCCACCATACCATAAGAAAAAGTTAAATCCACCTTCTCTACCACCTCAAAACCATTCTACATTTGTTCTCTCCATAAAAGAAGTATCAACCTCTTATTCTTATATCCCTGATGTTGACTTCTTTGGAATGTTTGTATGGGAGGATCTCATATACCATGTTGATGTCTCGCTTGATGGTGACCTAAGAACCAGTTTTAGGACGATATTATTTTACAAATAGAATTTGTCCAGAAAGATAGATTTCAACAGCTAGGAAAGTACCTCCAACAGAATAAATATTGAGCACATTGTATTAAGAATTTAAGACATATTGCTCTATTCATTTTTATGAAATATTCCTCCATTAGGCTAACATGCAATTGATCATATGCCTCAGTTTAACGAAGTAAAATTGTCGACAGGAGAATACTGTATTATCTCTTAATGTTCTCTGACAATGAATGATATGGTTCAAGCACAAGCACAATTTAGGTGGTAAATCAAGTTTCATCTTTGTAAGGTCCGTATGGATTAAGCACTGAAATTGAGTGTCTACTTTAGCCATAAAATGGCATGTTGGAGTGGGCACAACAGTGAAAAAATCTTGTGCGTCAGTTGGGAAATACAGGTTTGAATCCTGCAGGGGGAGCATGTGTGCCCTATAATATTATCAGGTGCACAGAGCGCCAAGCATCATGGCCCTTAAGAGGACCTGACCTTACTGTTAATTATGCCGTCTTTTCTTGGACATTTATTATTATTTGCTTGGTATTTTTGCAGGTCATTACATGAGGTGATATGAAGCTTTTGACTTGGATGTCCAGGGCTAAGCATGTATAGCAAAATAAACATCTTTAGATGATGATCATCAACCACTGGTCCAGACATACGATAAAGGGCACAGTTTAAAGGTTTAGGAGAGTGGCTATTTCAGGTCAGTCCACACTTTGCCAAGTATATTGTTTCTTATATATCAGATTGGAGCCCTATTTTTCCCGAAACATCTTGAGGAATTTTCGGTGAATGAGGGAAGTGTGAGGTAGGTGCAACAACTTAATGAAATGTCAAAAGATAATATGAAAGAAGATTCAGTTACTCTCCAAGAGATCGAGTGTTGATGATGACCAACTATGGATTCTTCCAGAAGTTAACATTATGCCTTTGTCTACAACAAAAATACCCATGCCTGTTAATTCATATTTTCTTTACTTAAAATTGTTAATTTTCATATGGCAATTATATCAATATTTTAGGTTCTGCCCAAAGAGGTTGGTACAAACAGTAGGGAAGAAGGAATATTACACCATAACCAGGTTCCATTTCCACTAATCTTGGCACCTTGTAACAATCATGAGAGTTCCTAGAGATAGGGATCAGACCTTTGATAACGCGTGCACAACCATGTGTCACCATGGGGGCACTTCAAGGTAAGACATGAACATAACTTACAGACCCAAACCCAAAATATTGCCAGCTGATGCCTCTCTTACGCCGCCTCTGCTCATACCTGAGATAAACAAGCAATCACACAAACATAGAGCAAATAATGCTGCATTAAGCAGCTAAGATTGATGTATCAGCATGGCAACTCTGACAAGGCTTCCAGTGGTAAGGACTGGAAACTGGGTTTATGTCAGGAATTCATTTCATTTCTTTCAGAAATGGATGTTGAGCCTTCTTTCTTGTCAACAATCTCCTTCTCATCTATAAAATTCGCAAACAATTGCAGTATATGAAAAAATCGTGATATTAAGGAACTTGAGGTAAGAAGAGGACCATCTCTGGCATTTGTATGCCTGAAGTACTGAATGAATTGAAAGATCTTACAACCCAAAAAGACAACAAAGGCAGTAAATGATACTACTCCGGTGATCAAGAAAAGACCCCAAAAGCTTTTCAAGTGAAGCTGAGAAGAATCAACTTGTGTGTCTTGTGAACCACAACGATTTCTACTCAACCATTTATCATGAATTCTCTGAAGCTCACCACTTTCTGAAAGTGTCAGGATGGCTATTGACATGTCAATTGCTAATGGAGACTCCTTTGGGAAAGCCTGTTCAAAACCAAGAAACAAAAGATAATGTTTAGTGAAAATTAGCAGCAGCTTATCAGCTGAAAAATCCATGTACTTATCGAGAGAGAAAAGATTATTTATAAGATTCACTAAGATAGAAAATTAAGAATAATTGCTTACAAAACCCCATCCTCCTTTGGTGAATTCCAGACCAACAGTTCTAAAACTGCATTGGGTTGAGAGAAAGAGTTGGATAATTGGTAATTCATCGATGATTGCTCCTACCCCCCCATCGTTTGGTCCTTGGGACAATGCTTTGGCATAACTTGCTGCAGAATCAAGAGGAACAAGTCTGGATTTATCTATATTGAGCACCTCTGATAAATAGTTTCCAACATAGGACCCTGCTTGATATCCAATTGGTTCATTACTTTGAGTCAAACTTTCAATTCCATTAATTGTTGGTGAAAGCTGTCGTACTGTGAGAATTGAAGTCAGGTTTGCAGTATAGCTGGAATTGATGATTAGAACAACAAATAACCATATTAGAAGCACTGCTCGTCCAAGGGCACTCACAACATTTTCTCCTGCATCAGCACAAAATTGTCTTGCATTAACTTTCCCTTCACTAGGTATTAAGATTACAAATGCAATAATTGAAACTCCTTTATAATGTTCATAATTGTGAACTCCTACTCAGTCATCACTGCAGTTGTTGCTGCAAAACTGGAAAGACATTAAAGCAGTACAATATAATGAAACCCTAGAAACACAAATTACATTTAGAAAAAATGCTTCTGGAAAACCTGTGATTGAATATTCTGAATCACCATTCTGGTCAATACTCTGTGATCCATCATCAATCTTCATCCTGATGATAGATCATACAATATAATCTTGAACTTTGAAGTAAAATTTTCTACCACAGGTCTTCCAGAAGCATTTGTTCTATTTGTACTGGACCGTGGAAGCATAAAACGATGAAAAACTCCTACAAATTATATAAATTTGCTTTAGTATTCGTCACATCTGACACATAATAATAGAAGTGAGGAAAAAACTAAATATAAACATTTAGATTACTCACTATGGGCAAAAAACAATGTTGAGAAGCTGAACCTGCACAAAAACATAAAGCAAAGAGTAAGTCGTTTCATCTTTTATTGTGAAAGTGCAGCACCACTCTATACTATTGAATCATCCAACCAATTATTGTGGTGAAATGCTACAACATTAGTCCTCTTACAAACATTTTTTGCCTGAAGTTATCCCTACTTGAATGTGAAAGCAATCTTTACTGAAAGATAAATTAGAGAATCCATTTAATCAATTGCATTAACTACTGATATGAGGGGTCCATTGGGCCGGGTTGACTGCTAGAGGCAAACATTGCCAGGAAGAAGACCAAGGTTCAAACCTTAGCTGGCTTAAAGTTCCAAAATGTCATTGTAGGAGGCATGTAATCTCAAAAAGGAAGTTTATAAAAGTGATATAGCCATCAAATAAAATTATTGATACCAAACTAATACATTCAACAATAGGAGGCCAAATCATAGAAACAGAAATCTGCAAAAAAAACCCGATTAATCATGATTTTTAAAAAATCTGCAGGCTGGACGATTTTTTCCCTGATTTTTTCCCATTTAAAACTGCAAAATCGCCAAAAAAACGCGTTTAAAACCTACAAAAAATGCAAATAAAATTGTGCTGATTTTCACTCGAAAAAAAAACGATGAGATCATAGCTTTTTGCTTACTATTATGCTTTGATAGATTTTTTCCAAGCATCCATAGCTTGTTCGAAAACACCTGTTTTAGGCTTTTAGCCATAGCAGCAAGGCAGTGAACTATTTGATAAAATGCTTTGGTAGACATGTATGAAAAATGTCGTAGCATAGACAAGGCAGTGAACTGTTTAAAAATGACCGGCATTCCATCACCATGAGACCACACTTTTTTTGGTATTTTTCAACAGTTCACTGCCTTCTGCTAATGCTACTATTATGCTTTGATAGATTTTCGGCATCCATAGCTTGATGGCGCTGTTTTAGGCTTTAGCCATAGCAGCAGGCAGTGAACTGTTTGATAAATGCTTTGGTAAGACATGTATTCAAAGTGGTAACAGACAAGGCAGTGAACTGTTTGAAAAAATGCCTCAAAGAAATGTGGTCTCATGGTGATGGAAGAAATGTGGTCTCATGGTGATGGGATGCTGGTCATTTTTTAAACAGTTCACTACTCTGAGCATTTTTCATACATCAATCTACCATTTCCAAACAGTTCTTTCTTATATATGGCCCATTCACTTCATCACCATGAGACCACATTTCTTTCAAACAATTACTACACCTTGTCTATATGGCCTTGCTATTATACTTTGTTAGAATTTTTCAAGCATCATAAACATTGGCCTGTTTTGAACTTTAGCCATAGCAGCAAGGGAATGAACTGTTTGATAAAATGCTTTGGTAGACATGTATGAAAAATGTGCTAGCATAGACAAGGCAGTGACAAGGCAGTGAACTGTTTGAAAAAATGCCTCAAAGAAACGTGGTCTCATGGTGATTTTTTATCATGGCATTCCATCACCATGAGACCACGTTTCTTTGAGGCATTTTTTCAAACAGTTCACTGCCTTGTCTATGGCTTGTCATGGCATTCCATCACCATAAGACCACATTTCTTTGAGGCATTTTTTCAAACAATTCACTGCCTTGTCTATGCTTTGATAGATTTTTTCCAAAGAAATGTATATAGATTGTTTATGATATATATAAAGAAAGATATATATATGTATATATCTTCCTTTATATAGGAAGATTGTCACTGCTTGGGTAGTTGGACAAATAATATATATATATATATATATATATATATTGTTGAGTATCGTGGGTGTTTTCAGAGGTCTAGCGTGAAGTTTGAAAAGCATATATAGAAAAGCGTGAGAGCACTGTGTTGGCATCATTTCCTCCATTGGAGGTGTTACTTGCAACTAGCATCCATTT
Organism: Sequoia sempervirens; assembly: GCA_007258455.2. Taxonomy (NCBI): domain Eukaryota; kingdom Viridiplantae; phylum Streptophyta; class Pinopsida; order Cupressales; family Cupressaceae; genus Sequoia; species Sequoia sempervirens. The sequence goes on from VDFB02281492.1 coordinate 35,209,175, forward strand.
TCAGAGGGTTTCAAAGCATATCTTACCTGTGAGTTCCTGTAATGTCCCCTTTTCAACAGTGATCAGTGCAATTGGCCGTTAGCCTATCCTAGAGGCCCGTAGGCTAGTCAGAAGCAGAAATTAGGGTTTCCTATTTTCGAGGAGAATGCTTTGGCAGTTTTGGGGGTTTGCATGTTGGACTTTGGTAGTTTGGATTCTGGATTCTTTTTGGGTTTTCAGAAAGCTCCGCAGTGGTATGACATGCAACTACATCAGGTTACTTTTCCAGACTTACTATTTTTAGTAAGTTATGACGGCTGCTCAGAATGTGGTTAAAATGCATTTGAAGTCACTTACTATGTTTAGTAGTATGCTATTTATAGTAAGTGCTATTTTTAGTAGTGCTATTTTTGGCAAGGTTTCAGCAGTTCAGTGCAAAGGCTATATCAGGCAGGTCAGTTTGAGCAGTTTTGTCTCCCACACTCTTGGAGCTCATTTTGGTAAACTCAATATTTTGGTTGAGTTTATATTTTAAGTGAAATATTGCTAAGGCGTGGTGGACGCCTAGATGGAGAAATGAGTAATTTTTCAATTAATGTATTTCACTTAGCTATTTGGGACGCCTAACTCATGTCTATTTTGCATTTTTAATAAAGTTATATTTCTCTCATTTTGGGACGACTTGGCAAAGGAGGTTAATAAAACTCAAATCCAAATGAATTAAGGTGAATGTGAATGTCAGTTTGGGTGCCCTAATTGGAGGGAAAGACATTTGAATTTGTGGAGAAGTTATAAATAAGAGTGTTGGGCTTCATTTGAGACTATCCATTTGCAAATATAACGAAATGTTGCCGAAATTTCTACAGACCTTTGCTTCGAGGAATGCATACCTCCTAGCGCCCTTAGTTTCATGCTTGCAAGATAGCACCTAGCTAAGTTGAGACTGTTCTTTTCACTAAAGAGCAGATTGAGCATATTGAAGATGAATAGTTTTGATGTTTTTTGAGTGTTGGTGTGATTTTCTCAGTTTTTTGTGTTGCTGGTTTGGTGCTAGTTGTAGCATGTTTTGGCTTGTATCTCCTTGAGTGAATTTTTGGTGAGTCTGGGTATTCTTCCAATGCTTTCATCTACCTTGGGTGCCCCTTTCCACAAGTTTTCAGATTGGCTTGTATCTCCTTGAGTGAATTTTTGGTGAGTCTGGGTATTCTTCCAATGCTTTCATCTACCTTGGGTGCCCCTTTCCACAAGTTTTCAGATTTTAATAAGGTGATGCTGATTTTATATGTTGGTTTCCCTTCTCCTTGAAGGTCATACCTTGTCCTTTGGTGCATTGGGAAGCGTGTTTAATATTTTTGGGCAGTTTGTTGATGTTTTGTGGCTTGAGCTTGGTCGCCTACCTCCAAGGAACTGATTGCACTTGGTCTCATGTCATTCGGAGGTGTCTAGACAAAGTTATGAGCATTTTGGTGTGATTCGTGCTTGTTGATCTGAGATTTCTGTACGCTGCAATTTCATATCAGATTGGTAAAAGTTTAGTTTTTGGCTTGTTTTTCCGTAGTAGATTACTTTGCTTAGTAGTGGAGAGCATATCTTATCATTTTGGAGTGTGTTGTACCCAAACCAAATTTTTTGCTCCATTAAGGCATTTTGCTTAAAAAAGTCTAAACCTTGTTAAAATGATGTCAAAACACAGTTTTTGGGCAAATCAAGTATGGACTTTGTGTCAATTTGATGTTTGGAAAATACTTGTGAAATTTGAAAAAATTGAAAATTAGGGTTTTCAAGCACCCCTGTTTCAGGCCATGAAACCCTAAAAATTTGAAACTCGTCAGAATTGACTAAAAATTGTTTTGATTAGCTTATTTTGCTTCACGATCATAATGGTGAAGTCAGTTTCAGTTAAAACTCAGTTTAAGTCCAATGGGTAGTTTTCACTTTTTCAGATGGAGAAATGGTAATTCTGAGATCGTCAATGGAAGTTGGCCAAAGACCAGGTGTTGAAATTTAAGCCCATGAAGAATCTGTGGCGAGATCAATGCAAAATAATGCTTCGTCTTAGAGGAGATTTTTCGCCACGACGAAAATCATCAAAAAATTTCTAACTCTGGAGCACCAAAGCCCCTGTTAGCCAGGGGCACCCTAGATTTTGAAGGCCCAGATTTTAGTTTTGAGGTTTGTCACTTCCAAGGAGACTTGTCAGGAATACTGTCAACTTCGTGATGAGCTATCTAGCCAGCCTGAAAGATATGTCTAGCACCTGATATAGGAGTTTCAGCGAGGAATGAGGGGAATAAAAAAAAACGACACTAGAAGGAAAAGCGCAGCTTTTGCAAAAGGTGCCCATCTTTTTGAGGGATCAGATGAAGGATTCCAACCAAACGCCACCTAGGATGTTTGTCTCACATCTAATCAGGGTTCGCAACGCACCCGTTAGCAGGTGAATCTAAGTTGCTAAACTGTCGGGGTCAGAGGTCAAACACAAGGTTAAATCTTGGTCAAAATATCAAGGAAAAAGCAAAAGTGCCCCTAGAGGCCAGGGGCGTCCAAGGTTTTGGAGTCTTGAATGTCTTTTTTTTGGTGATCTCAGGTGTTCATCCTGTCTGTGTTACTTCCATCTTTCCATTGCATATCTCCGTCAGATCAGAAGATGAGTTGGCAGCCCGCAGCTGGGATCTAAGTAAATTTTTAGCCAGTTGGAAAAATGGCTCTCTGAGAACAAAAGCGCCCCTAGAGACCAAGGGCGCCCTTGATTTTGAGCTATCAAATGTTGTAATTTGATAAAGTGTTCCCTTGAAGTTGTGCTGAATGGAGTTAGCTCCACAGTGAGCCAATTATCCAGTCCTGAAATTTTGCCAAACACGAAATGCGAGGAGGTCAAGTTTACCTTCGTAAGTATTGAAAATGATAAAAATTTGTCTGGGGAAAAGCACAGCTTTTGCTAAGGGCGCTTGGGTTTTTCAAGCCTCAGATCTCAGTTTTATGGATTGCAGTCTCAAGGACTGACTTTGTTAGATTCATCTTGCTCTTCAATGCAACTGTCAGCCAGTCAATTGGTGATGTCAGTCAACCATAGTTAGTGATTGAACAGAGGCTCCAGTGAGAGTTGAAAATCCAAATTTTCATTAAAATAGTTAAAGTCTGGAAAGAGACGCCTTAAATCAAAGGTTGCCTTTTTGAACTGAAGATGACTAGGCGCCCATGAAAGGTGGGATTTAAATATTATTTTAATATTTAAATAATTTGACTTTAAGGGGATTATTTTAAATTGCAAAAAGGACGTTTTTATGCATGCATGTTCAGTTAACTAATTTGCATGTTGAGTTAACTAAATTAATTAAAGATGGCACCCTTTATAGGGTTATTTGACTTTCAGTTACCTTTTTTCAAGCCCCAATCAGATGAAGTCGAATTGTTTTGAGGTCCAATTAGGATTTAATTGAATAATTTTAGAGGTGGCGCCTATTTGCATGAGGATGGACGATTTTATGCTTGAATTTATTTATTTAAATCATCATAATCGCCATTATTCTTATTCCAATTTCAGTGAAAGGCGAATTTCTTGAGCAATTGAAGATTCGAAGGTGCTTTGAGTTCAATTTTTCAGTGCCGAATCCAAATTGTTCAGAAGATTCATTTTCCAGAGTTAGATTTTTCAGTGCATGCAGGTTTCATCGAATCTCAATCAAGCATAGGCGATTTTCTTCAAAAGCAGAAGCAGCAAAAAACAAACTTCTATCTTCTGTCTAATTTCTTCCATTCTCGTCTTAGGTATTCTTCGCATGTCAAATATTCAGAAACTGATCACCTGGGTTCGCATATCTCAGCATCAGCAGCAAAACCCATGTCTTAAATTTTTTCGAGAAAATTGCCCCGTAGCTTTTATTCTAAAGTTGTGTTTTTTTCTGAAAAATTCCTTTGCAAGTGGGTCAAAAACACTTCTTTTCAAAATTGACTAATCTGGGTTGCCTTAGATTTCCATTGCCTACAAAACCCATGTTCCAGATTTTCTCGAGAAAGATTGCCCCGAGTGAGCTCTAGAACCCATGCTTGACTGAAAAGCCTTTGCATGCCTAGCTAAAACTCACTTTTTCAAATTTTTGTTGATCTAGGTTTGCTTAGAATTCGATTTTGCACAAAACCAACATTTTAGAAAAATTCCGAAAATTTTTCCCACAGTAAGCTATTTTTAGCCTTGTCCAGAGCTTTTTCAGCCTTTTTGGAAAGTTGTCCGAACATACCCAACTTCACAGTCAAAATTCAGTTCAACCTCATAAATTATAAGACCAAATCGGTCCTGATGCATGACTTTTTGAAAACTTCAGACACAGACTTGGGTCGTGTCTATCCAGTGGTAAATTTGAACAGTTTAGATGGCATTAGCAACAATACATTGAAGAATCTTGAACGTTCCGGGTTGCTAGCAGCAGCGTCTATTCCCGTCACAGCTTTCGATCTCGAGTTTGTTCTTGCTTGCATCAAGCATTACGACTCATCTACATGACAAATTAGATCAGCTGATGGGAGAGTCATATGTAGCCTTAAGCCGAGGGACGTGGAAAAGTGCTTTGCTATTCCTTCGTGTTTAGACAATTTCACTATAGTCATTGAGGCTTGTGATAAAATATGGTATGAAGACCAAGAGCGTTCACAGAGGAAAGTTGCTCAGAGATGGCTGAAAATACAGAAGACTAACATGCCTAAAAAGGTTGGTCGCGGTGAGTTCAAGGATGAAGTAGTTGTTTTGATAACTCTACTCAATCGGGTTACAAGTTAGGAGGAGGCTAGTACTTTCCGACCATGGATGTTTTACATCATTTCTAGGATCCTTGATGGTACAGAGCACTTTGACTGGGCCATGTTGATTAGCGAGTGCCTTCACCAGCAGATTACTGGATTCCTTAAAATCCACGAGTTTCATATGGTGTCTTACTTGATCTACTTGGTTGCATCTCAAGGCAGTTTTAAACACCTGAAGACTAACGGGACTCTTGGTGTTCAGCATATTCACGATATTACTCTCAATTGGAGTTTTCTAATGCTGAATAGGATTTCAAGGCAGTGAATGATCACTATTTCATGAAGACAGTCACGGATCTCGACAACGAAATGCACATCCGGATTTCACCAAAGGCAAAATCAGCAATGGAGAGTTGGGCGGATTGGTTCATTCAATTCCCCACCTTCACATATATCCGAGTCTATGGTTATGTCGGAGAACCTCTGATGTTACCAAGGTACCCGTCAGATAAAGTCCTTTTCATGGAGTTTCTCAGACAAGCTCAACATGTTCACTCTTTTCTTCGCAGTCGCCATAAGTCAACAATTTCCTTTCCTTTCGGATTGGGTATTTACACATGCAAGACTGCGGCTGATTGCAAGTTTATGACGACTGAGCTTGAGAAATTCAACCTCAAGTATCATATTGAGAGGCGTTCCTATGATCCTTTGGGTCATTATGCAGCCAGGTTGGAGCGAGGGGTTGCAAATAAGCCAGCACTTGAAGATTTTTGGGCTAATTGTGAGGATGAATTTGAAGTCTGTCGACGTCACTACTGCAGACTTACTATTGCTCAGATTGTTGATTACTTATCAGAGGATGTTGAGGGTCTGTCAGATGATGACAAAGAGGTTCTACTTAGTTCATATGTCAAAGATCAAGTTGCTCACCAGTCACTTCGCTCACCAGATTGGTACGCCAAGGAGAGTACTTCCATTGAGGACGTGTCTAAATCAGTTATCAAAACCAGCAAGCAGTTTTTGGAGAGTAAGAGAAGGCACAAGTCAATTCCAGTCACGGAGCCGCCAGTAGGATTTTCATCATTACCTTCTACCTCGAGGTCAAGGCCTCGGGTTAAGGTTATCCTAAAGCCGCTTGAAGGGGTTAGACTCAGCGGAAACACAAAGGGGAGGAGTACTGGCAAACGGAAGCAGAAACAAGTAGAAAGGGCGCCTAAAGTTCCAGTAGAGACAGTCGTACAGGCTGAACTACATCTTCCACCTCCTAGTTCACCTTTTTCACCACAGTCGCCTCCTATTGATATAGACTCAGAGCCAAAACCACCAGTTAGAGGAGCATCAAAGACAGTCGATCCACCACAAGTTGATGCAGTAGCAGCAGTCTCTCCTCGAGCTGATAATATTGCTCATCCATGTTGGCTCGAGAGATCTTTGGGAAGACAGAGGCGAGAGCCTTCATATCACCTTGATTTATTTGAGTTTGGCGACCCTTATCAGGGAAGGATGAACAAGAAAATCAAGAAGCAGGTGCACATTGAGAATACTCCAAAATCAGAAATCGTCATAGAAGTTGCTACGCCACCAGAGGGTAAGAGCCTGGACGAGGTTGAGGTTGGTGATTTCACCTTCATCAAAGCGAATCTTGGCAGGACCACTCAAGAAATAGACGTGAGCCTTCTCAAGATTGTCACAAATAATTTAGAAGAGCACATCATGAAGGACGGAAAAGATGAGGCGCTTCTTAAGGCTGAAATTGGGCAACTTCAACAGTATATCTCTGATCTTGTTCATGGAAATCCGAGTAGAGCACCTGTTCTTCCACAAACCACACCTGCAAAACAACAAAAGTTGGATCAATTAGTCAATCATGGTAAACTTCTGGACAACTGGGTTGAAAACTCATTGTTACAGGTCGACATCTTCTTGCAGAGTTATATCAGTTAAGGAGTGATGCGCATGGACTTCGTCAAGGAATCCAGCAGCTCGAGATTGCCGTGGAAGAAGGCATGGCGAAGGATAGTGTTCTCATATCCCAGTTAGAAGTTGCATATGACGCCATGGAAGAAGAGAAAAAGAAAATCTTCACTTGGAGAGAGCAGCACCTTTTCAGGATGGAGACATACGAGAGGATCTCTACCAGGTTGACTACACTCAGAGAAAGCGTTATTGGAGCTTCGCACACATCAGCGGCTTTGTCACTCAGATCCCGTGTGTTGAGGATGGCATGTATGTTGAACTTGATGTAGTACAAACCAAGTTTGAGAGGTTGGTTTGTGATAGTCTCGAGGGAGATCCTGTGGCGTCTAAGTTGGATCACATCTCAGTGATGACAGCTAGTTTCAAAAGGGCAACTGAAGAGGTCAGAGAATGCATTCAAGCGATCAAGGATGGTGACAGAGAGTTGAACAAGCAGGTTATCATCATGGACAGCGTCAAAGTACCAGAGGATGGACCAATCGACCAGTTCTTGGACGAGGTGATAGACTGTGATGACCTGGAGTTCAGTCAATTGTGACCTGTAGTTATCTTTAAGGATAGAGTCAAGAGAAGCAGTTAACTCGACATTCAGTCTTGAGTTCTTATTGCCGATTTCATGCACACACCTCTCATCCTTGGAATTATCTTCGCAGGAATTTAGATTTGCAATTAGGACTTTAGTTTTTATTTCAATAAGGACGTGCATGCTTGCACTTGTCCAGTTCAATTGAGTCCTGTTCCAATTAACTGATGGTAGCTTTCCAATTAACTGCATAGTTTTCTTTATTTAGGGTTTAACAATAAAATCTTGCATGCTTGCAAGACTGTAGTTGACTCAAGGTGATTTTAGGGTTCCCTACACCTTTGATGTCTATAAATAAGAGCTTTTTCTTATTTGTAATTAATTTTGCACGAGATAATAATATATGTTGTGCCTACCTTGCCTGTAATATTGCTGATTTTGTATTGGTTAACAAGTTTTTACTATGATGATGAATTGTTGTGCCACCTTGCCTTCATGTTATTGTTATGGTATTTGCTTATCTTAGTTAAATATAGTGGCTAGTTGATCGTTTATTGTATGCATGTTTCGTCTATGCAATTTGTTGTCCTAGTTGGCTATTTTATGTTTTGTTTCTAATAAGCCTATTCAAATGAACAAATTGTCGAGCCACCTTTCCCTCACGTTGTGAATCTGTACCTAAAGCTTATCATTCGATGTGTGTTAATAAACTTCTTCCCAACCAAGCAAATAGTTGTGCCACCTTGCCTTCATGTTGTGAATTTGTACCTGAAGTTTATCGTATAGAACATTCCTGCTCCTTTTCCTCATGCTCTATTTTCTTGAGGAAATTGGATAGATTAAAGCTTTAGTTTAGTTGTAGTTAGTGATCTACGAAACTAGAAAATCCTTAGCTGCAACGTTTGTGGCTTTTCTTAAACCTTGTGCCTCTTCCAGCTGAGAACAAAAAGATAGGATTTAGATTACTTTTCTTTTCCATGCATTTCAGCATACGAGGGAGCTTCCCCTCCTAATTTGAAGAGCACTCATCACGCAGTGTGCATAGCTGTCCGTACCAACTCACACTCCAGAGGTGCTGATTGTTACGCCAACAGAGTGTATTGGACATCTAATATTCATTGTAACTTGTAGATTACTTCATATCGTAAGGTTGTTATTAGTAGTACCGATTCAGTCATTTTACTTCTACAGTTTACTTTTGTATTCCCACTTTTAGTGGAAGAGATAGGCCTCGCCGTCTATTACTTTCAACATTTACTTTCTTGTACTGCCCGCTGAAAAGTAGAAGGGGTTGGCTATCCGCCCAGACATTTACTTTCTGCACTTTGTATTACACTCCCGCTGAATAAATGGTCGAGTTGCATTGCATTCATAGTTGATCGGCTAAGCTATCTACATAGTGTAATTCATGCTTTCAGTTCATTTCAGCTAACAATCCTCTTTCCACCTTATGCTCTCACCTTGCCCACACTAGGATTCTGTTGATCAAAAAATGAAGGGTTGATTTCAATTCTTGCTCTTTCAGTTCAGTTTCATCTAACGATCCCCTTTCCACCGTATGCTCTCACCTTGCTCTCACCTTGCCCTCACTGGGAACTGGGTGATCAGAAAGTGAAGGGTTACTTTCAGTTGGATTATCTTGTTTATCTAACATTAACAAGTGAAACTGTTGTGAAAAAATTGAAAAAAATTGTAAGGGGATATTTCAATGGTATCAGAGTTGGTTTTCCTGTCAACCTGTGAATTCAGAGTTACAGTTGTCAAATGAGTGACAAAGAACTGAGGTACTACAACAAAGAGCAGAAAAGACAACAGTATCAGAATCCACCAATTCTGAAAGAGGATACTTTTTCAGAGGTTCAAAGGAACCGTGAGACTGCAGTTGAGACAATGGCAGAAAAAGATAAGGGTGTAGCCCGAGAGGAAGATAGAGATTCTAGAACTGAGAGAAAGTTCGACTTGATGTTGGAGATGATGACTCGGTTGCTTGCTAAAATGGACCAGCAAGTAACTTCGACACAACACTTTGATGGTGAAAACAGTGAATCCAACACCAACCCATGTGGGAGAACTATTGGGAAGCTTGTCACAAATACTAGAGGATCAACCTCTAGACCTCTTCTTCCCGTCTTTACTCAAAGAGAGGAAACATAAGCCGAGGCCGAAGTTCCTATGGCAGATGAAGTAAGGAAAAGCTATATGGAATATGCTTCTTTACCTACTGAAATCAGAGAGCATTTGACCTTTGATCAATACATGAACCAAAGGAAGAGAAGAGGAGGCGGAAGAATTGATAATCGTGCTCCTATGGGTCCTAGAACGGATTTTCAACAAGCTCTTGGAAAGGTTACCTTGGCTCATTTTGATGGGAGCAATAAGTGTTCAGCAAGGTCATGGGTTCAGAAGCTTGATAATTACCTTTCACTAAGACCAATGCCTGAACAAGATGCCAGCAAGTTTTCTACCATGCACTTGGAGGGAGCCGCCCATGAGTGGTGGTATCATGGTTTGGTCACCCTTGGCCATAACCTCATTCATACATATGAAGAGTTCACCAACAGGCTAATTGAGAGGTTTGACATTAAGGATCCTGAAATGAAGTTTCGTGAGCTTGCACAGCTGAAACAACATGGTTCATTGGATGCATACATTGTAGATTTTCAGAGGCTTTCCGTGATGGTGCCCAACATCACTGAAAGAAGGCTTGTTGTTTTGTTTTCAAAAGGTTTAATGGAGCCTTTGAAGGGGTGGGTTAAAGCATTTGATCCACCAAGTCTTGATGAAGCTATCAAGAAGGCAAGAAGTATGGAATTGGCTGCTCCTAGGCCTAAATTTCGGTCCAAGCCCTTTGCACATAAGAAAGATAAGAAGCACTTTTCAAACCAGCACAAGCAGTTTCCTTCTAAGTTGGATGATGAGCTTCGTGAGAAGCTTAGAAAGGATGGAAAATGTTATACATGTAGAGAACCATGGACTAAAGGTCATGGATGCTATGGAAAGGGTCATTCTAACCACATGGAGGCCTATTCTGATTATGGATCAGAATCTGATGTCTGATCAGCAGTCCTTTTTTGGGGATAGCAAAGAGGAAAAAGCTCCAGAAGAGTCCAATAAAGAGCAAGAAGGTGGGGTACATTTTCCCAACTATCTAGTTTTCAAAAGAACGAATCTTTCAAGGTTCATAGAGTGCTTGGAGGGCAGTATATCATTGCTCAAATTGACACAGTAGCAACTCATAGTTTCATAGACGAAGGTTTGGTTGCAAAGAGAGAACTCAAGACCGAAGAGTTTGAAGCTTTCAAATTAATGGTAGCTGATGGTTTTTCTATATCTTGCAACCGAAAAATATCAAACATGTCTATGCAATTGGGTAACTATGAAGTCAAAGATGACTTCTATGTTGTTGGCATTGGAGATACTGATGCAGTGCTTGGTATTCAATGGCTGTGATCTCTTGGAGAGATCACTTTAAATCTGCAAACAATGGAGTTGAAGTTTCTATCAAAAGGAAAGAAAGTGGTGCTAAGGGAATGTCAAATGGGGGCCCATGAATTGTGTCTTTCAAAAGAATGGAAAGGCTGATTCGTCATGATCAAGTTGAGTGGGCAACGGAGTGTATGATCTTACCAGCTGATCCACTTGAAGAGAAGAGACACTATCCACCCGATATTCAGTCATTGATCACCAAGAAGAGTAAGGTCTTTGGTAGCTTACCTCCTGAAAGAGGAACCGAGCATGTCATAGAGCTCGAAGAAGGGGCCAAGCCAATTTTTACAACTACTTACCGGTATCCTAAGAAGCAAAAAGATGAGATTGAAAAAGCCATTAAGGAACTCTTGGAGGTGGGTTTCATTCACCCAAGTAAGAGTCCTTTTGCTTCAGCAATTGTGCTTGTGAAGAAAAAAGATGGCACCATTCGCATGTGTGTGGACTATCGTGCATTGAATCAAAAGACAATAAAAAATCGATACCCCATTCCCAGGATAGATGAGCTCATTAATGATCTACGTGGAGTTAAGTTCTTCTCAAAGATTGATCTTAGATCAGGCTACCATCAGATTCGCATGAGAGAATCAGAAATAGAAAAGACAACATTTTAGTGTCACTATGGGAATTTTGAGTTCTTAGTCATGCCATTTGGGTCGACTAATGCTCCTACTACATTTCAGTCTTGCATGAACAGAATCTTTCAGAAGCAGTTGAGGAAGTTTGTATTGATATTCTTTGATGACATTCTCATTTTCAATAAATCTTGGGAAGAGCACCTTAAGCATTGGAGGAAGTGCTTAGCATCCTAGAATCAGAATGTTTGTTTGTCAAAGAGTCCAAATGTGAATTTGGAATGACAGAGTTGCTCTACCTTGGTCACATAATTAGCTCTGACGGAGTGAGAGTTGATCCTGAGAAGATCAAGGCAATCTTGGATTGGCCACCTCCAGAGAATGTGTCACACTTGAAGGGGTTCTTGGGTCTTTGTGGCTTCTACAGAAGATTTGTGAAAGGCTACTCTCAAATGGCTGCCCCTTTTACTGATCTCACCAAAAAGGGAGCATTTGTATGGTTAAAAAAGGCACAAGTTGTTTTTGATAAGTTCAAACAGCTTATGAGTTCATGTCTAGTTTTGGCCACACCCGATTTCACCAAGCCATTTGAATTGCAATATGATGCATCAAGAGGAGTTGGGGCTGTTTTGATGCAAGACAAGCACCCTATTGTGTTTGAGAGCAGAAAATTAAGAGGTGCTGAAAGAACTTACTCAATCTATGACAAAGAAATGCTTAAAATCATGCACGCATTGGCCAAGTTTAGACAATACTTAGTGGAGAGCAAATTTGTTGTCAAGACTGATCACAATAGTCTTAAACACTTCATGCATCAGAAGAACTTGAACGAAAGGCAGCAAAAATAGGTGAGTAAGCTTCAAGCTTACGATTTTGACATTAAGTATGTCAAAGGAAAAAACAACAAAGTGGCTGATGCACTTTCTAAAAGGCCCCATTTGAGCTCATTATGTGAGCTAACTGCTGATTGGAAGGAGTTGATACTTGCTCTAATTATGCCAAAAATCAGTTTGCAACCAGCATTATTGAAGGTACTTTCCATGATGAAAGGTACAAATTGGTTGATTGGTTGATACACTACAAGAGTAGAATCTTCTTAGTACCAGAATCTAAGCTCAGAAAGAAGATTTTGCAAACATTTCATGACATTCCACTTGCTGGTCATCAAAGTTATTTCAAGACTTATAGGCAGATCCGTGAAATATTTTCATGGAAAGGGCTAAAAGATGAAGTCTTGCGCTACATTAAGGACTGTCACACTTGCCAAATGAACAAGAATGAGCATACTTTTCCAACTGGTTTGTTGCAGCCCCTACCTATTCCCAATCAAAAATGGGAAAGTATATCAATGGACTTCATCACTGAGTTGCCAAGAACACAAGGAAAATATTGTATATATGTTGTAGTTGATAGATTAACCAAGTTTGCTCATTTTTTTGCTATTACTAGTTCATTTTCAGCAGCTCAAGTTGCAAATTTTGTTTTTTCAGAGGTGTTTAGATTGCATGGGTTGCCAAAAAATATTGTGAGTGATAGGGACAACAAGTTCCTAAGCACTTTTTGGTAAGAAGTTTTCAGATTGAGTGATATAGTGCTCAGTCCAAGCACTAGTTATTGTTAGAGTAGATGGATGTACTCCCATAGCTCCATGAATAACCTTGTCCTAAATTTTTGACTTGTTAAAAATTGGGATAACCAATGAAAATTTTGATAAAATTTGAAGATTTTCTCTTCTAAGGCACGTATTACAAGGTGCAAAGATTAGCAAATCTCAATTTTAGGTCTATAGTCCTTTGGGTTACCACTTTTTACACATTCTCATCCGTTTTCGTGAAATTGTGTCATTTTTGGTGTGTTTTTGGTCAAATTCGGGTTTTTCTGACATCACTGCAAGTAGGAGTTTTTGAGCTTCACTGCAAGTTAATAATAGGAAATTTTTGTGTCTATTACAAGTCACTTTTCTTTTTAATTTTCTTTTTAATGTCCTTTGTAGGAACTTTTTGAAGCATTTGCAAGTGTAGGAACTTTTAAATTCTTTACAAGTTACTTTTTTATTTAAGTTACTTGCTATCACTTATATAAGTTCTGATTTTCACTTAAAGCACTTGTAACTACTCTTAAAAGTTCCGATTTCCTTTATTTTGCTTGCAATGGCACTTAAAAAACCCGATTTCATTTTAAAGTAACTTGCAAATACATCAAAAAGGCCCGATTTTAATAAAGTCACTTGCAAATGCTTTGAAAAAGTCCAATTTCATTTTGAATGACTTGCAAAATGCTTGTAAAAGTCCGATCTCTCTTTTGAGTGACATTTTTACTTGCTTTGAGCTCTCAAAAACCTGACGCCATCCATGAAAGAGCAGTTCGAATTCTAGTTTGCCTCTCTACCTCTTTTCATGCAGATTTTGTAGATCTACAAGCTAGAAAATCGGATTTTCAACTACAATAAATTGAGTTATCTTCTTTGCTGAATTTACTTATCACGCCTAGGGTTTTTCATCATTATTTTGGCTTTCCAACTCTTGTTACAGGTATGTCATCTTCTCTTTTCTTTGTTTCTTCTTATTTTAAATGCTTGTATGGCGTTTTTGTTTGATATTTATCTCTTCAAAAACATTTTTGTTAAAAATCTTTTATTTAAGAAAAACGCATTTTTATTGTTCGCATTCCATTTGCCATCACCTTCATTTCAGTAAGAAACGTCATTGTATATGCTACACATTTACCATTGCTCGCCATCATTAAAACGCGTTTCCATTTTACCATGCCATATTTTCAAAATACATTTTTCAAATGTATTTTTTGAAATGATTTTCTTTACATAAAGAAAACATGTTTTTCTCTTATATGAAAACGTTTTTCTTATCATTTCATATGCCCTCCATTCAAAAACATGCTTTATACACAAAAACGCTTTTTGTTTCCATTCCATATCCCTTCATTTCTAAATGCGTTGTTACTCTTCCATATCAGCTGAAAACGCCTTTCATCATAGTTGGAAAACTCGCGAAGGGAAAAATTGGAGAGTTTTTTAAAACTCGCCAAAAACTCGGAAAAAACTCGGAAAAACTCGGGAACTTAAAAAATTGCTTAATAAACATCAAAAAAGACATTTTCAGCTTTAAGTTCTGCATAGCCGAGTTTTTTGAAAAACTTGCGAGTTTTTCGAAAAACTCGGCAAAAACTCGCGAGTTTTTTGAAAAAACTCGGAAAAACTCGTCCGAGAAAAAACTCGCGAGTTAAACTAAAAAAAACTCGTTTTTTAAAAAATCTCGCGAGTTTTCTGTGAGTCTGCCAACTATGCCTTTCATAATGCCTTCATTTTTCAAAAACGCGTTTTGCTGTTATTGGCTGAAAATATTATTCACATTCTTTTCTATGCTAAATGCATTTTCTTCATATATCGTTCATTTCATTTGTCTACCAGTTGAAAACATTTACCCTCCATTCCTTTCATTTACATTTTCCCTTCCATTTCATAATCCCATTACCATTTTCTAGAAAAGATGAAAAAGAAATAAAAATGATACTTTTTGAAGCAAATCGGGTTTTTGTCCACCCATTGCAAGTAGGAAGTTTCAATATAGAAAGCAAGTTAAAAGTTTCCAAAAGTCACTTGCAATGACTTCTCAAAATCCCGAAATCCACTATTCACTTACAGCTGGCCCTCAAAATCCCGAAATGACTTATAAGTGCCTTAAAATCGGACTTTTTGCCCTTGACTGCAAATACAAGTTGAAAGTTCTCACTTGCACTTTTCAAAGTTGCAATCTAACTTTTTCATTTGTCATGAAAAGAACATGTCCCTTTCACTTGCAATCAGCCTCCAAAAACCCGAAATGAGTTATAATGCTCATTTTCTGCCCTCATACAGCCAAAACACCATTCTGAGTTTGAGCCTTCGCTATGTCTACACCTGTAAACGTTGATGATGTCTTAACCTTATGGAACTTTCATCGCAGCCTTGCAGACTCTTGTTCGATGACGGAGGACCCTGCTTCTCCATCAAACAAAAATATGAAGTACAAATACGACAAGTATCAGAATGAGATTCCTCCTTCTCATGTTGTCTCAAACATTAAAGAAATCAGAGATATGGAAATTGGACATGTTGATATGTCTGAGTTTCTGAAGAGAACTGAGAAATCAACTTCCCATCATATGCAGTTGTTGCTGCAAAGTCACATCCATTTGGTTTCTTCTTCTCCCGTTGCTGCCCTAGAGCCAAAGTTCGTCCTTGCATGCACTGCTCACTTTGACAGAGAATCCAAAACCATTAAAGATGATGATGGCAATGTGGTCATTAGACTTGATCCAGAAACCATTCACAGGATTTTCAGAGTTCCAGACTCACCTATGTATTCAGATATTTCAGTAAAGAGTGCTCTAGACCATTATGAACAGAAGAAAGAAGATTGTATACAGCACATCAATACTAAATGGCTTTTGAAGCATTGGACTTGTGTGTCTCGGTGGCCCAAGCTGTATCGATCCGAGTTCAAAGAAGAGGTCAATGATATAATCACTCTCTTGAGCAGAATAATGCAGTTGAAATTCTCCAATGTCTTTGAAAAGTGGATGTACAAATTCATTGTGATGATTAGGAAGGCACAGCACCCAATCTTCTGGGGCGAAATAATCAGTGATAGTTTATGTGAGCAGCTTGCACAAGTTCCTACCATGCTCACATTCTATATGAATTCCTATCTGGTTTACATAGCAGCTTCATTGAAGCAATTTCCAGGCCTTTCTACCGTAGAAGATAGATCTCTAGTTCCAGTTTGGGAATACTATGATCAATTGCCCTTGAGACCAAGCTGGATTCATTACAGAAGAGTCCAAGACACATTCTTTGGTCACTTCATGTGCCTATTTGACAAGACCTTGCAGAACAATAGAGTATCAGATGCCGCTTGGAAAAAGGTCAATGAATATGGTTGTCTCTTCCTCCAATTTCCCACTTTTACCTACATGAGAGTTGGCTGTTTTGAAGATCAGCCATACATGCTTCCGAGGTATCCAACTGATAAAATCATTCTAATGGAGCTTGCAAGGCAATTGATGACAGTGCATGCACGACAAGCTGTGCAACATAAAACTGAAGTAAGTATCTCGTCTCATAAACCATTACAGATTGGGAGATACTCCTTGACATCTACCTCAAAGGCAAAAGCTATGGAAACCGAGATTCAGGAAATCAAATTGAAAAGATTCAAGGCAAGAGCAGATTTTGATTACAGAGGAATGAAGGACAAAATAAAAAGAGCCTTCACTCATGTACATCGCCTTGAAGATATTTGGGCAGATCTCCAAACAGAAAAAGACATCTATAAAATGGACTATTGCAGGCTCACTCTTGAACAGATTATAGATCTTAATCTGACCTTGATCCCAGAAGGAGTAATTGATGATGGGCAGATTTTAGATCCAGAATATGAAGAACAAAGGGTTGCTGACATTTCTATTCCAGCAATACAATGGTCTAATAAAGAATCAGTTTCTATCTTTAACAGATTTCAGTCAATCTTGGCAAATACTAACTCATGGCTCAAGAGTATAGGCGTCAAAACTATAAAAATCAGGGTTAATAATGATGATGATTCAGCTGGACCTGTTGGATTGAAATCAGAAGTCAGAGACAAGTCCAAGGAAGGTGTTTCTTCCTTAGGACCCAGGATTAAGCTAAAAGTCAGCCGTAATGTAGAAAAACCTTTGGAGAAACCAACATTAAAAGGGAAGGAGGTTAAAGAGACGCAGATCCAAATCATCGATCAGCAAGAAGGAGAAGTTTTTCAGTCTCCTACTACTCTAAGTATAATGTCTCCACATATTGATGCTGCACCAGTATCAATATTGTCTCCTATGTCTCAATTTGATAGTGATGTTGATTCCTTCTCAACGGTTTACGTTCCTCCTATTGAAGTTGCTCTTCATACATCAACTTCATCAACAATGACTGCCTCTATAGAGAACATACATGATAATCTGGAGAATGTCTTTGATGCTAATCCGATGTATCCAATGACATCACAAATGACATTTCCAGAAATAGATACATCAGCTGCAAGTTTTAATTGTTTCATGGCTAATGCTGATCACAATACGCCATCCAGTCAAACTTTTATTGCAATTCAAACTGAAACATCTCCAAGAGTAACAACTATGGTGCAGAATGAATCTGTTTCTGCACAAACCACAGTTGCTGTTTCAAATATAGATACATTGGATCTTCCTCCATGGTTGAGTTCGGTCACTTTAAAGAGAAAGAAACAGGCGATCTCTCCAGATGTATTTGATTTCCAGCAGTTGAAGAGATCAAAGCCAAAAGTTGCAAAAAAGGCTAAAACGGTTTCACAGGTGGTTGTGGACAGCAACAAAATGAAGTATGCAGAAATAGCTGAACCCCTTGCAGACAAGTCACCAGAAGAGATGCAAGTATCCGATTAGAAATTCACCAGAGTGGATTTAGGCAAGCAAACACATGTTGTATGATGCAAGACGCCCAAAATTCAGTAACTGTCTTAACACATAGTTATAATGAACTTTTGGCAAAGAAGGAAAAGCTGAAAGAGGAAAATGCACAACTTGTCTCGGTAATTCAAAAGATTGCCAACTCTTCAGAACAAGTTAATCCGTTAACTTCTTTCACCTCTGAAGAATTAGTCAAGCAATTGGAGAAAATTGCGCAAAAGGCCAAAGCAATTGATTCTTGGGCAACACAACTGATTGATTAAAGCATAACAGTAATTGAAAAGACATTACAAATTCTGAAAAATGTCATCATGGTCATGATGCTGAACTGAATAACCAAGATGGTCAGGATGCTGAACTGAATCCATAGGGGCCAATGTGGCGATACTGATGTCATCAAGAACAATGGATGATGCATGTGTAATCTCAGTCTGAAGAGTAGAAACTAGGAGACAAGCCTCTAATCCATCGAAACGTGCAAGACCTGCTAGATACTCTAGGTCCTCTAATGTAACATCATCAATGGGTATAAAATTTGTAGTAGCCATGAGTAAGAGACAATCTGAAGCAGGATCCTCTAGGTATGGAGAGATTTGAGGGTCTCCACGGATCTCCCAAAGTCGTGTCCAAAGTATGTGGGGACATTCAATGTCCGATACAACATACATAGTGTGAAGATTAACACTAGAACATATAACCCCTACAGTATGATCTACGATGATGCCCCATGCTGAAAAACTCCCTAGTGTGTCTGGTATAGGTATGCAAATAAGGTAAATATCAAGCCACCTGAGATGTGTCAGGATGCCATTTCGCCAAGACTCATAGTTGTCCTTGTCCAAGTTGATCACAAAAGGATGAATAGTAAAACCCATGATATTCACTCAAATGAAATAATTAAAGACTAAAAACCTCAGTACTAATAAAGCAAATCAAATGATGTCATCTCACGCAAACAGAGCCTTTCCAGGTGCCAAGACGTCCAAGTAATTAAGCAAAGTGTGAAAATACAAAATACTGAATAAAATGTACCTAGGGCAGATTTTTGGAAAATTGCATGAATAGATATGAACTCTGAAATACCTTTCCAATGCCGCTTGAATCACGAAAATCAAAGATACAGGCAAAAAGTTACGAGCTCGGAAGCGCAAAATGAAGATCTGACTTTGACTGAGAATAACAGGAACCACTGGCAAAATCTAATGATGAGACTTGCACCATTCAAGGATCTCATGTTGAGTTCGCCTGAGTCTACATAAGGATATTCAATCCTTCTTTGTATTCATTCAATAATCAATAATCATTATTGTTTCATCCCTTTTTGCTGTGTAATTTCTCATTCGTTTGTGATAGGCTTTCTCTTCAGAAT
Organism: Sequoia sempervirens; assembly: GCA_007258455.2. Taxonomy (NCBI): domain Eukaryota; kingdom Viridiplantae; phylum Streptophyta; class Pinopsida; order Cupressales; family Cupressaceae; genus Sequoia; species Sequoia sempervirens. The sequence goes on from VDFB02281492.1 coordinate 35,228,292, forward strand.
ATCATCTCGGGCTTGTGGGATCCCAATCACGGATTCTTTCAGTTATCACCCACAGACTGATGGGCAAACAGAGATTGTGAACAAGTGGTTGGAGGGCTATCTCAGAAATTATGTTTCGAAGCAACAAAAGCCTTGGGTGAGATGGCTTCATTTGGGAGAGTATTGCAACAATTCATCCTACCACATGTCTATCAAAATGTCTCCATTCATGGCTCTTTATGGGCATGAGGCTCCTAGCTTTGCTGATTTGTTGCTTGGTGACAACAAAGCCCTTCAAGCGAGGGAAATGTTGCAATAGAGCCAAGACATTTTGAAGTCATTGAAAAACAATCTCCATCTTGTACAGAATCAGCAGAAGTTGTATGTTGATCAGCAATGTATTGAGTGCACATTTGAGATTGGTGACATGATTTATCTGAGACTCCAGCCTTATAGACAATCTACTCTCAAGAAGAGTGGAGCAGAGAAACTCAAGCCACGTTTCTATGGGCCATTTAGAGTCATCAGGAGAGTTGGTGAAGTGGCTTATGAGCTAGAGCTACCAGCAAGTAGCAAAGTGCACAATGTCTTCCACGTGTCTCGCCTCAAGAAGGCACTTGGACACAATGTTGTTGCTTCTTCCGATTTTCCTCCATTGGATGAGGAAGGACAATTGGTTTTGATTCCTAAGGCAATCATTGATTTCAGAGAACACTCTTTGAGGAGGAGGTCAATCAAAGAGTACTTGGTGAAGTGGAAGAATTTTCCTACTGGGGATGCTACTTAGGAGGATGAGCAGATTTTGTAGCATCCAGACTTGCGATTGCTTGGGGACAAGCAATCTTGGGGAGGGCGGACTGTAATGTCCCCTTCTCAGCAGTGATCAGTGCAGTTGGCCATTAGCCTATCCCGGAGGCCCGTAGGCTAGTCGGAAGCAGAAATTAGGGTTTCCTATTTTCTAGGAGGATGCTTTGGCACTTTTGGGGGTTTGCATGTTGGAGTTTGGCAGTTTGGATTCTAGATTCTTTTTGGGTTTTCAGAGAGCTTCGCAATGGTATGACATTCAACTACATCAGGTTACTTTTTCGGACTTACTATTTTTAGTAAGTTACAATGGCTACTCAGAATGTGGTTAAATGCATTTGAAGTCACTATTTTTAGCAGTATGCTATTTATAGTAAGTGTTATTTTTAGCAGTGCTATTTTTGGTAGGGTTTCAGTAGTTCAGTGCAGAGGCTATATTAGGCAGGTTAGTTTGAACAGTTTTGTCTCCCACACTCATGGAGCTCATTTTGGTAAATTCAATATTTTAGTTGAGTTTATATTTTAAATAAAATATTGCTAAGGCATGCTGGATGCCTAGATGGAGAAATAAGTAATTTTTTTATTAATGTATTTCACTTAGCTATTTGGGACGCCTAACTCATGTTTATTTGCATTTTTAATAAAGTTATATTTCTCTCATTTTGGGACGACTTGGCAAAGGAGGTTAATGAAACTCAAATGCAAATGAATTAAGGTGAATGTGAATGTCAGTTTGGGCACCCTAATTGGAGGGAAAGACATTTGAATTTGTGGAGAAGTTATAAATAAAAGTGTTGGGCTTCATTTGAGACTATCCATTTGCAAATATAATGAAGTGCTGCCGAAATTTCTACAGACCTTTGCTTCGAGGAATACATACCTCCTAGCGCCCTTAGTTTCGTGCTTGCAAGATAGCACCTAGCTAAGTTGAGACTGTTTTTTACACTGAAGAGCAGATTGAGCATATTGAGAATGAATATTTTTGATGTTTTTTGAGTGTTGGTGTGATTTTTTCAGTTTTCTGTGTTGCTGGTTTGGTGCTAGCTGTAGCACGTTTTGGCTTGTATCTCCTCGAATGAATTTTTGGTGATTTTGGATATTCTTCCAATGCTTTCATCTACCTTGGGTGCCCCTTCCCACAAGTTTTCAGATTTTAATAAGGTGATGCTGATTTTATATACTAGTCGCCCTTCTCCTTGAAGGTTGTACATTGTCCTTTGGTGCATTGGGAAGCGTGTTTAGTATTTCTAGGCAGTTTGTTGGTGTTTTGTGGCTTGAGCTTGGTTGCGTACCTCCAAGGAACTGATTGCACTTGGTCTCATGTCATTCGGAGGTGTCTAGACAAAGTTATGAGCATTCTGGTGTGATTCATGCTTGCTGGTCTAAGATTTCTGTACGCTGTAATTTCATATCAAATTGGTAAAAGTTCAGTTTTTGGCTTGTTTTTCCATAGTAGATTACTTTGCTTAGTAGTGGAGAGCATACCTTATCATTTTGGAGTGTATTGGACATGTAATATTCATTGTAACTTGCAAATTACTTCATATTGTAAGGTTGTTATCAGTAGTACTGATTCAGTCATTTTACTTATGCAGTTTACTTTTTTATTCCCACTTTTAGTGGAAGAGACACGCCTCGCCATCTATTAATTTCAGCATTTAATTTCTTGTACTACCCACTGAAAAGCAGAAGGGGTCGGCTAGCCGCCCAGACATTTACTTTTTGCACTTTGTATTATACTCTCGCTAAATAAGTGGTCGAGTTGCATTGCATTCATAGATAATCGGCTAAGCCATCTACATAGTGTAATTCATGCTTTCAGTTCATTTCAGCTAACAATCCCCTTTCCACCTAACGATCCCCTTTCCACCGTATGCTCTCACCTTGCCCACACTGGGATTTGGGTGATCAGAAAGTGAGGGTTCATTTCAGTTCTTGCTCTTTCAGTTCAGTTTCATCTAACGATCCCCTTTCCACCGTATGTTCTCACCTTGCCCTCATTGGGAATTGGGTGATTAAAAAGTGAAGGGTTACTTCAAGTTGGATTATCTTGTTTATCTAACGTCAATGGGTGAAACTGTTGTCTAAAAATTGTAAGGGGATGTTTCAGAAGATATATATATATATCTTCCTTTCTATAGGAAGATTGTCTTTGCTTGGGTAGTTAGACAAATTATATATATATATATATATATATATATATATATATATATATATATATATATATATATCGTGAGTGTTTTCAAAGGTTTGGTGTTAAGTTTGAAAAGCATATATTGACAAGCATGAGAGCAATTTGTTGGCATCATTTCCTCCATTGGAGGTGTTACTTGCAACTGGCATCCATTTTGAGAGGGTTTCAAGGCATATCTTACCTATGAGTTCATGATTTGTAACTCCCAAATTTGTTGGGTATTGTTGTTTTAGATAATAGGGGATATTTTGTGAAAATACTAAGTATCTAAGTTGATATAAAAATTTGGAATCTTCAGTTGTGTACTCCCTATGTAATGTTCAGGTTTTGAGTTGAAAATATTATTGCAATATCTTCTATTTTGCTGTATTATACTACTGTAACAAACATTGCAAACATGTAACAAACATTGCAAATATATCACAAAACATTCATCAAAACAAAGGCAAACGGGGCTGCATATTACACTTAGTCACCGGATTTTTTATTTTCGCTTTCCGTGCCTGAGCTGTTCACAAACACTGATGTAGCCAAGTTTGCATTCTGCAGCCAAAAAATTCTGGTGGTCTTGAAAACAAAAGCTAAAAACCTAGAACAAGAAATGTAGAACCAATTCCAACATAACCACCCACTAATTACTCCTCAATTTCCTCAATTGAACTTCTTGACAACCTACAAACAAAGAAGAACACCACTCTCCTTTTGGTCCTATCAATCCTCCCTCTAGAAGCTAGCCTCTCCTTCAATCTTCAAGCCTTAATTATAAGCTTCTCCTCTAATTGGCACACCAAAATCAAGAGATGAAAGAATGGAAAATGTGTAACACTTAATAACCAAATTGAAATGCCACTTTCCAAGAATGAAGACCAAGTCAATATTGTAAACCACTCCAATGAGAATCACCCGCCAGCTAAAAATAGCCAAGTGAGGCTGCACTTTCCAACATGCATCGACATGAAAATGGATTGGCAACAACATGCATCAACATGCAAATGAAGCACACTATTTCCCATAACTAAACTTGACAAGTCAAGGATGCTTCTCTCAATTAACTCTTCATCTCTGATGTGTCATAGATGTTCTTACATTTTCAATGCTATCATATGTAACCCCTACATTGAAAAAGGTGGCATGACACATCATTAACGTGCATACAAGTGGCAAGACGTAATCTCCAAGAATTCCACCAAGTGAGCTGCCCCAAATTACATGATAAATAATATTTTAAAATTCTCAAAAAATGAAGTCTCAAGATTGTCCACACCATAGGAACCTAAGGTCATTATTCACACAAAAAAAGAAAATACATTGACATTGACTGCTAAGCTTGCAGACTCCTGTATCACAAACAAAACACTATGGCACTATAGTAAAAGCCTATGTTATGACTACTCAACATAGATTCTAACTCATTTTGATTTCACTTGAGGATTTATAACATGCAATCTTAATAATCTGAGATTAGATGCTATAAAACTAGGTTATAATAAATCATCTAGATTGAACAAATTCAAACATTATCAAACTTTCTACCATTCTATACATAAACTGTGGTCAAATATACTTTTCACACTCCTCAATGTTGTTTTCTTATAGCTACCATCTCAAACCTCATTCCCATAAAACATGTTTGGCACTCTTTTGACTGTACCTTTTCCTTCTCTCATAAAGTATATTAGAAATCAACCTTAGCTTGGGAACAAACATCATATGAGGTAGAGTTTCTATAATTTAATGAAATTTTCTGAAACTAATATGGATCTGCAGAACGTAGGAAGACAGATTCACAATGTAATATCCCCATTTTTAGCACTACACTTTCTAGTGACTGTTTGCCTATTTCTAGATGCTCGTAGGCTAATCAGAGGGAGAATTAGGGTTTCCTATTTTCTAGGAGGCTTCTTTTGTGGATTCAAGGGTTTGCATGCAGGAGTTTGGCAGTGTGTTTTCCAAATCTTTCTGGGTTTTCAAAAAGCTTCGGAGAGATGTGACATGCATTTCAATTAGGAGTTTGCATGCAAGATTGGTTTTTGGATTCTTTCTAGGTTTTTAGAGAGCTTCGCAATGGTATGACATGCATCTGCATCTAACAACCTTTTTCCAAACATACTATTTTTAGTAAGTTGTGATGGTTGCCCGGTTTATGCTCAAAATACGTTTGAAGTCACTATTTTTGGCAGTGCTATTTTTAACAAGGTTACCCCAAGTTTCCGAGACAGGGATGGCAGGGGACAGCGGGACGAGTCCCCAAGTTTTCGATTTTTGAGGCCAAATTTAGGGACGGCAAGGGATGGCTATATAAAAATATAGGAAAAATTTAAAAAATATAGGGAAATTTTAAATATTCAATAGATAACATGAATAAGGCATGCATAATATACATTATAGAACATTAACATATGACATTTGTGTTCAACATTATGCCAATACTCAATACGAATTCAAAATCAACATACACGAATCATGAAACAATCTCCAAGTTATGAATTATAAACTTATATCAAAATGCCCAAAGGCTACATTGCAGCCATATAGTTTTAAAGTTTGCTATGAAAATCAAAATACAATATCGTATATCAATAATGAATACAAAATAAACAAAGAGCACTGCTGCCCCTAATCATCTCTCATAACCGCATCAAAATCAGAGTCATCCTCTGAGTCACTGCCACTGTGATGCTCCTCCTCATCCAATGGAACCCCGACCAAACCCTCAGCTGTCTCCTCATCTACCTGGGCCACATCCTCGAGATCAATATCCCACTGTAGAGCTAGATTCTATCGATACTCTGGATTCTGCCGATCATGAAGCCGAAGAGCACTATGAACGGCCACCAGCTTCTTCGCTCATCTAGAGGTAAGTCTATTCCTCTTGAGGGAGTGGATAAAGCTATACGTGAACCAATTCCTCTCTACAGTAGAGGAACTGGCAACCTATGCAAGACGGTGAGTAGCAAGTGTCTTCAACTGCGGTGTATCCCTCCTTGATAGGTCCACCATCCAATAGGGTTCAATTGAGCTAATATAGCTCTATCCAACCTTGCCTGTGGTTTACTCAAGTTTGGGCTATTAAGATTTGCAAATTCTAGGAATTGTGACCGAAGTAGTGAAGCCTGCTCTGTTGGATAAATCTTTTCAATGGCCCGTGTGAACCCATCTAAAACCTCAGCATCATCACATGGAGGCACCCTACCATCCCTTGGTGCATACCATTTTGGATTTAGAGCAAAGGCAGCCATATGAAGTGGGGTGTTCATTGTATTCCACCTCCGCATCACAATGGGCCTAATGTATTGCTCATGTAAATCCAAAGTGGGGTCCTTAGCCAAAATAACTTGCTTGATCTTCCCAAGCATATTGTCAAATGTCTCATAATCTCTCCAAGATTAGGAGAGTCTGTATCAACATATCTAATGACATCTACAATAGGCGAGATGAAGGAGCAAATATATCTGCAAAATGCAAACAAAAATTTCAAAATAATTAGTTGACAAGTTATTTGACATGTTAGAAACTTCAAAAGTTGGAACATTGGACAATAAAATTAAAATATTAAAATCAGAAATTTAATATGAAAATCAGCCATCTAATATGTCTTACCTCACATTGGCCCACCAATCGTCATCGAGGATCTTTTGTTTGATGGTCTTTCCTTGAGTAGAACTTGCATTAGGCCATCTAGTCCACTCTGCATTGACCATCATCAGTTGTAGAGGCTCATGCACCTCAAACATCCTCTCCAACAAGATGAAGTATGTGGCATATCTACATTCATTGATTCAATGATTCATTAAAAAATAAAAATTTAAAACAAAATCAGATTATGAATACAAATTGAAAGTGAAACAAAATGAAGTAAATGGCATACCTTGTCTCAACAGGTTTGAGAAACTCCTTTGAAAATGTTCTGAAGAGAGCAAGTGAGGTGTGGTGATTGCAAATGAACATCTGAATATCTCTAGCTTCTGCCACCGTTTTCTTCACCCAATCCAACTTCAATATGTCTTTCAATGCATTGTTCAATGCATGAACACATCATGGGGTCCAAAATATGTGCCTGTAAGTACCCTCCAACATCAACCCAGCCGATTTGCACACGTGCTAAATCGGTGATCACCTGCACCATATTTGCAGCCACAACCTCCTCTATGGCATCTCTCAAAATGGAAAACTAGAAGTTTGCATCCTTATGTCTCCCCGAACAATCTACGACTCTAAGAAAATAAGAACCAAAAGGGCATGTGACTATGACATTGATGAGTGGCCGACGTCTACAATCAGTCCACCCATCCATCACTATAGAGCACCTCGTCCTCATCCACGTTTGCCTCATCTCCTCCATTAACACATTAACTTTGGAGTACTCTTTGTCTAAGAGGCTAGTGCGTAGCTTATGATCTCCAGGGAGTACAAATGAAGGACCAACAGTGGCTATGTCTTTCACCATTTGTTTGAAATAAGAGGAACAGGCCACATGAAATGGAATGGCATGGGAAAAAAAGAATTTGGCAATGGAGGATTCAGTGGTTTCTCGTGCTTGGTTTTGAAACATGGACTCAACTGAGGCTGCCTTATCACTCCCAATCACCTTCCTCTTTCCTCTTAAGACAACTCCACTACTACCAACCGTGGAAGGACTAGGAGTAGGCATAGATGATTGTGAACTTGGGAAAGGAGACCCACCTTGAACCCCACCATCACACTCCATTTGAATTTTTTGGCACTCTAAAAATAGCTCATCTGTCAATGCAAGACACACTCTAACTCCATGGCCCACCTCACCCAAAAAATGAGACCTAACTCTTGTGTAGTTGCCCCTAAACTCCTTTTCACAAACATAGCAAAACCAAACCCTACTCCCCCCTGAATTTTTTTGTCTTTCACCCACAACTGTCACATATTGAAAGAATGGTTTTTTTTTGTCTAATGGGTGTCTTGCATAGTCTTTCATGGTTTTGGTATTGGTTGATGAAGGAGGGCATTGGGTAGGGTTTCTTTGCTCTCTAGTTCTACTACCATCCCCACCACCTTCCCTTTTAGTTTGCATTTCAACTTCACTATCACTCTCACCCTCACTGCTGCTTATGTTTTTTATTTTTAGAATGCAAGTTTCAACTAAAAATAAATAAAAATAAAAAAAATCAGACAATGTATGCTTCACATTTTGCAAAAAAATGAAAAAAAAAATGGACAAGAAATGCATACCTCTTTGGTGGATTTGCACTCCCAACAACACTATTTCAACCTCCTCTCCTCTTTTAAACTGTTGCTCCTTCTCCTTCAATGGCTGCAACTTATTTTTCTCTCAAACCCTTAGCTGCTCAAACAAACAAAATGCATAAAATGAGGTTAGAGAGGCCCTTTTTTCTTCATAAAGGAGTCAAAATCAATTGGTCCCACACATGCCACGTAGGCAGGGGCATTCTTTTTTTATTTTATGTTTTTTTTTTCATGTTAAAAGCTTGCAAAATGCGGGGGACGGTCGGCCATCCCGGGGACAGTCGAGGGACGGCTCAATCATCCCCCATCAGGTCAATGGCGTCCCCCCATTCCGAGGACGTTTCCTAGAAATTTTCAAAAAAAGGGGACGGTCCCATGCCGTCCCCCAGTACCCAGGACGTCTCGAGGACAAGGACGGGGCATTGGGAGGGGGGGGGACACATCCCCGGGTTTCCCTGATTTTTAGTAGTAGCTCTGCGGCTCAGTGCAGTGTCTATTTCTGGCAACAGTGGCAGTTGTGGTGGTTTACATCTTTCTATTTATAGCAGTGGCTGGTTTATAGTGTTTGATATCTTCAGTTGGTCACAGTACTCTTCAATGGTCTTCAGTTTTGCTCAATTTGGTGTTTGGTGTACACTTACTATTTTTTGCAGAGCTATTTATAGTAAGTCATTTCTAGAGAGTTGGTCCCAGGCCTGTATGTACACAGCAATATTATTTCTCATTTGGTTTGGGGAGCCTAAGGTTGCAGTATTTAATAATTGTTTTATTCAGTCACTTAAGTTGTGTTATAAAGTTATTTATAAACTTAAGTTGAGGGGGTGAGTGGTCATTCAAAAAGTACCTTGGCCTAGGCGTGCAACTTAAGTTGTTTTTAAAGAGCTTTATTAATATTTTATTTCTCCAAGAGTGGGACGCCTAGAGAGTGGAGAAAAGAGAATAAAAATGTTTTATTTTTCAAATGAAGAGAAGAGCGTGGGTTTTAGGAGGAAATTAAGAGACTTTTTAAGTCCAATCGCCCTAATCCTTTTATAACTTCATTTTGGCTCTCATTTGCACATCTCTACTTTGGCAACATAACAGAATGCTACTGGATTTCTTCTAGATTGCTTGGGCTGCGAACTGAGGACGGAAACCCTCTTCATATGGGCTGATTTCGGTGGTGAAATATCCATCCTAGTCAGATTGTGAGTGATTCCACAGCAAGGATCATATAGAGCTTAACAAAGTTCGAGTTTTGGTGATTGAAAAAGAAGATTTATCAGTACTTTTAAGGAGTTTTTGGTGTGGTTTGTTTAGTTTTCAGTTTGGAGTGATTTTATAAAGATTTTGGTGAGTTCTATATCATTTTCTGGTAATACTTTGCTGGACCTGAACCCACATTTTTGCTCATAGCTCTGAGATGGATTGAGATATCAAAATGGGTATTGTTTCATTGGAAGACTCATCTCCAGCCGATTATTCCAAGTGCAAGTTTGCAATTTTTGGTTGAGATTTGGATTTTTTAGGGAGGATCGAACTTTTCAAGGGGGACGCCCTTTGCTGCTAAAAACATCAGTTTGTGACCAGCACGTGTAGGGTTTGGGTTGTTGGACATTTGGGACTGAATATGGAGGCATAGGCAATGGAGAACAAGGTAGTTTGAATGTCACATGCTTGGGTGTTGATCGATGCCAACAAAGAGTCTCATTGTTGCAGCTAGAAGGCTCCTGTCATGACTGTAAACTCATATACCAGGTCTGATAACTCCTTGTATTATTCTGATTTAAAACTGAAAATGAAGCTTATGATGTTAATTGCAATCTCTATTGAGAAGGCATTGTTCTCTAGCGTTTCTTGTTCATTGCAATCTTTCTAGCGTTTCTTGTTCATTGCAATCTTTTCTTATGTTGTATACATCTGAAAACACGTTTGAAACAAACACAAACACTTCATTGAACAAGCAAAACAGCAAACAGAAGTTTTCAAAAAAAAAATCAGAGGTGTATGTTACACACAGTTTCACTTGCTAAACAATATCCAAATAAGATTTTAGCCAGCTCGCTATTTGTGCATAAATTTAGAATAACCAGTAAGGGGAATATTATATTCACCAAAACCCGTAAATGGTTTGAATTTGAAAAATATGAGTTAGTTCAGAGGCACAATTTTCATCTTAGGGAAAATTATCCAAGCATAATAATCCTGAGCATCATCCTGTGTATATACCAAGTACTCCCATCACCAATGTTTGCTAAAGTGCATGCCTCTGTGGGTGCTGATCCAAATATTAATGCATTATCCTTTAGGCAGTTACTCCAACTAATACGTGCTTGAATATACTATGATTTGACAGGTAGCTTTGAAGTCATAGTTACCAAAGCTAATTCTTCAAACATGTCAATTAGAATGACATCAAAGAACATCAGAATGAACAAAAAACATGATATTAATTTTAAATCACTTTGATGAACAACTTAATTTAAGTAGCACTATTGAATTTTGAACCAAGAGTTTAATGGGGTTTTCAACTCATGAAAAACAGAAGATTGAAAACATTTCAAGTACAAGAAGAGAAAACACCCAACTATATGTAAAATCTATGTATCAGATAGATTAAGAAGTTTCTTATCAAGTGAGAAAAAAAATCATGAAAGGTCTCACATACCAGAGAACGGTCAGGGCTTGCTTCTTTGGGTTTCCTCGAAAATCAGGGTTTGATCTATGCTCCAAACTCCATACAACAGCTCCCATGACAAGAAAGAATGCAAAAGTTGCACACCACATTTCTAATGTGAATGGCTGCAGGAAAGCCCAAGTGCCACTGGGATTGGCCTCTTGGAGAGGAGTCACTATTGCCAAGCCTGAATCTACATAAGGCTGTGTGAAATCCACAATCTTTGCCCGATTTGTCACAATTGCAATGTCCCCAACTACTGCATCAAAGTTCTACAGTAATCCATCCATTAATAAATGTTCTTAGTAATCATATGCAGGTATTTTGATGCACCAACCAATGTAATGCAAGAATCATACAAGAACTGTAACTTGTAAGGTATAATATTAAAGCATATCATCATATATTAGGTTGGTAGTTGCACATTTACCAACCTTTGAGGCAAGTTGTTGCACAAGCTCATCATAATTTGGGCTTGATTTTCCATTTCCAAAAGATACAAATGTGTATGGAACAGGATAAGGTAACAAGTTCACTGCAGCAACAAATACATCAATACAGAATCCCTTCATCATTTTGGTTCCTTCCACTGCTCTCACAAACTCTTGAAATCCAACCTTTCTGGGCACACCGACTAGAAGATGCTTACCATTGTTAGGAAATACCCACCCACGTGGTACCAGTTTGCTTTCACCTGGCCATACAATATCATACATTTTCTGCTCCACAATATGTTGGGCATGTGACTTGGCAGCTCTATTTTGTGGAGGAATAACAGATAACCCTGATTGACTTGTCCAGTAACCCACCTTGCGAAATCCTGTTCCAATTATATTGATGATCTCAAAGCTGGAAGTAAGCAAGTCCCCATTCTTATCAAATTTCACAGGACCAGTTAAGCCTGTAAAATTAGTTTGCAACAGTATCTTCTGCAGTTCTGGACCTCCTGTGAAGACCTTTAGTTTTGCTAGCTCTGTTTGGCTTCCACTTGCATTTGATAACTGAGGATAATCCTTAAAAGAACTGTTTCCTCCTTTGCTGAAAAAAGTGTCAATTGAATAGGCAATTGCCCAGGTTGCATCATAAGCATATAGTCCAAAAGAATTCAAGTGGACATCAACACTTCTAGCTTTGTGCAGATTGTTCCACCTTACTGTAAAAGCATGCTCCCGAACTGAAATTGGCACATATGGACGTAAAGCAATGATTCCTTGGAGTGAATTCATGGTTTCATAATCAGGTATATTAGAATCCAAGAGGGAAGAAAGCCAATCTGTTGCTATCCAAACATAGCTGCTGCTCAACATTCCAAGGTTCAGTGCTTCAGAGAAAAGATTCATACCCGCATCAGGATTCATATGAACAACAAATACTCTTGATTCCATCAAAGCCAATTGTACTAAAATGCTTCCAATTTCATTATTACTGACTCCAGGAGCAAATGCTACTTTATTAACAATTTTGGCTCTTGCAGTTTCAAATGCATCACTCAATGCAGCTACTCCATTCCTTCCATAATCATCATCTATATACATGACCACAATATGTCTCCAGCCATAGAAGCCAATCACAGCAGCAACTGCTTCCATTTCATAGATATCACTGTGAGTCATGCGAAGAAAATAAGGATACTGATATGAAGAAAGAGTTGGGTCTGTTGCTCCAAATGACATAATTGGTACTTGAAGTTCACTGGCTATATTAGAAACAACATGAGCAAGAACAGAAGACTGAGGTCCTACTATTGCCATGTTGTTTTTTTTCATTAACTCCAGAGCTGAAATTATAGAGCAGAGCATTGAAACATCAGTCATGACTTTCTATGCTCTCTGTAAAAAAATAAGAAAAAGACAAGGACCCTCTAATACCCCAGGATAGATCAAAATACATAAAATGTGGCAAAAATGAAAAAAATTTAAAAATACATAATGGAAAAAAAATTAATGAATGATAAAAGCATGAAAAATGAAAAATACATAATGGAAAAAAATTAATGAATGATAAAAGCATGAATATATTTTCAAGCTCTAATGACCAGATAAATGAGGTTCTAATATAAAATAAGAAAGAAACGTATATAAATGGATATGGATCTCAAAAGTTATACAACCACATTATATTATATGGATATACTAGCATATAGATGATATCTTCAATACATCTGAAATCCAAATAACAAAACAGCAATGAGTTCTTGTTTTAGGTATAAATGTCAAAATCAACGAATGTGATTTTCTTGTCTCTAAATAATTGTAAGCTAATCAAACTTAAGATAACTTATCAATGCCTGTCAGAAAAGCACAACCCTTGCACATAATAGACAATCGTAAACAAATAGTTAGGCACTGACCCTAATCAACTCCATGACCATATAAATCAATCAAGCAGAATGGGTACATTCCAAATTATTATAGAGTGGAAGCTCAGTGCCCAAGTTGATGAAGCAACAAAGGTAACACCTCAAACCAGTGCCTTGAATGAATATTCTAGAGCCAACTATTCCAGTTATATAAAAATGAAATACCTCACATCAGTTGACATCTAATGCATAACTGTTCTTGAATCTTTATCACCTAATGCATCTCAAGAGAGATCCTTATGATCCACCATCCTACTCCTTTGATCTTGGCTCCATCTTTCTTTTCTTCCAAGTGCTCAAAGACAAACATTGATCAATGCAAATGGGATTTGAAAGTATTGTTACCCAATTCTGTCTATGAAGAATGATTCATATGGAATAACCACCTTGGTTAGAGGGATCAATGCTAACCTCATTGGTTATTCTCTTTTAATGAATCTAAAGTGTATTTTTTGTTCTAGATTCTTTATAGTGTTTCATTTGATTTGAGTTTTTTCTTAAATGTTTTTATGTTTGTGTGGACTTGGCCCTTGTTTTTATGTTTGTTGTCTTTGTTTCGAATTCTGTCTCATTTAGACTTTCAGGGTGTGCCTTTTCACTGTCTGCCCCCCCTTTTTTTTTTGAATTATGTACTATTATCTTTTACAGTTTATAAAAGGTTAAATAAGACTTATTCATCAAAAAAAAAAATTGTGTGACCACCTTAAATTGCATGAGCAATAATAATGGTGAGAACAAAAACAAGGTTAAGCTTCTCTATTAAGCCTAAGGTGAGACCAAGTACAACACGTGGACTTTGCGGTAAACCTTCACTGAATGTTTCTAGACTAGCATAAATATCCTAAATACGTCTATCAAAAAAACAATGAGAGATATCAATATAATATATTAATTATATAAATATAAATTAATTATTAATTTATATAAACCTATTATATGAAGTAATTATACTTAAATTAATATTATTATAATAATCAATATATAAATATAATATTTAAATATATATAGGGTATTTAAATATTTAAATTATATCTTTTACATTATGAGGTATAAAATTAAAACTAGATGTTAACTTAAAAGATAATTTAAATATTTAGATACCTTATATATGAAGTTGCATGGACATGGATACAAATACAAAATATAGCTATTTTTCAAGATCCCTTAATGTGGATACGGCTGGATAAAAATAAGAGAAACCCACTGAGGATTCCGGTAATACCACTCTACATTTTGACTAATAAAGTTAAAACTTACATGAGTACTAGACTTCCCCTTGATCAACCCCCAACAACTATTCCAGCTGATCATTTTGGATAAGTTGAAAAATTTGTTGGGTTTCATTCTTATCCAACCCATTCCAATCTAAAATATTCCAATTGGCCATCTCTTATGAGGCCCATTTAGCTAGACAATCTACCACCTTATTCCACTCTCTAGGGATATGGACAAAGAATATTGATTCAAAATCTGAAGACACAAGAAGAATTTTCCTTAATCAACTGAGCCAATATCCATGAGGACTCTTGCGAGTTCCCTTTATTTAGCAAAGAAACTATGATCATAGGATCTATCTCACACACAACCTCTTTCCATCCAAGCGCACTTTCCTTTTTTCAATCCCTTAAGAATTGCCTAGGCTTCCATCCGATTATTTGTATGCACTCCCAAATAGAGAGAGAGAAAAAAGTGAACGTAGCCTTTACAATCTTGGCCAATTCCCCCAATCCCATTACACCTAGATTACCACAAGCAGAGCCATCTTTGTTAATCTTAAGAAAACAACTAGAGGAGGAAACCACTTACCAAACCTATCCACCTTCCGAGAAGATTGCAATCTATGGCAACGTGTAGATTGAGTGGCACCTAAAGGGACTAACTCCAAAAATTTAGCAACATGACCATCTAAGGAGGACAAAAGTTCATCAGTACAAAACTTGGCCTCGATGGTTTCTTTGAGCATACTCCTAATCTTATGCAAAACTTACATAAATATACTTTGACATTCATGAAAAATGTGTCGGTTATGCTCCACCAAATCTACGAAAGGATAAAGGAAGGACTAGTATCCCACACCGCCACAAGGAAGGAAGCCAAAATCGGGGGTTGACCCATATTATCCCAAAACTCTGGCAAGGAGTTAGAAACAATTCCATATCTATTCCAAATATCCCACCATAAGCTCTAGATCATTGTAGAGAAAGAGCATTGAAAAAAAGGTGATTAGTAGATTCTTCACTATTCTTGCAAAGGACGCAAATGGAAGGTCCCTACAATCCTCTTTTTCTAATGTTCTTCCAAGTCAAGATGTTCTAGATTAGCAACCACATGAACACGTTACATTTAGGCCAGCTGATTTTATTCCAAATTCTCCTCCACCGAGGGGAAACACAGTTCCCACCTTTCAGTTCTTGTAAGAACTAATATTCAAGAGTAATAGAATAAACTCCCTCTAGAGAACAAGGTTGATTAGAGAGAATAAAAGAAAGCATATCTCGATCTTCAATAGATCCTCCTCTAGGCTAGCTCTAAGGCTCTCACCAATGATAGATCAAAGGCTTCCCTCTAGGAATTGCACGCTTGAAGTCGACAAATCTTGACTATCCTGCCTCCAAAAAATCTTCACTCAAAGATTGAAGCTGGGGAAAAGAAGAGAGGATAGGAGGGTTGTTATCCCAAGGATCAATCCAAAACAAAGCACTATTGCCCTTATTAATAATCCAAAAAAACCCTTCTTTAATCAGAGAAGGCCCCCTTTTAATCATGCTCCAGATCATGGATGCCTTCCCAATCAAGTCCATTCGCAAGATGTCCTTATCCTCCAATCCTCCCAAATACTTATGATTGAGAATTCTTGCCCATGGTTGATCCAGATTTTTACACCACCACCAATATAATTTAGCAACTAGGGCCTAACTATTAAGTTCAGAATGCCTGGGACCAAGCTCTCTGTTGTACCCAAAACCAAAATTTTTGCTTCACTAAGGCATTTTGCTTAATTGAGTCTTAACCTTGTTAAAGTGATGTCAGAAGGTCATTTTTGGGCTTTTTAAATATGGAGTTGGTGTCAGTTTCATGTCAGTTTGTTACTGAAGAAATTTAAGAAAAGTGAAAATATGAAGGAAAATCATCAAAATTTTCTATCTCTAGAGAGGGGAGCACATTTTCAAAAGGGCACCCTATCTTTTAGGGGCTCAGATCCTGTTTTTAGGGTTTGTCACCTCCACAGGCATTTGTCCGACATCATGTCAGCTTCGCAGTAGGCTATCAAGCCTGCCAAACGGACCTATTTCGTGCAAGTTACGGAAGATATAGCGCAAAACGAGACGAAAACGAGAATTGGCTCACTGAAGAAAGGAGCGGCTTTTGAAAAAGGCGCCCATCTTTTTGAGGTGTCAAATGAAGGTTTTTGGCTAAATGCCACCCAGGATGTTTGTCTCACGTTTGTTCAAGCTTCACGACGCATCCGTCAATGGCTGAATCTGAGTTGCAGAGGTGTCTGAACCAAAGGTCAAACGTAGGGTCAAATCTTAGTCAAAATATCAGTCTAAAGGCAAAAGAGCACTTTGTTAGAAAGGCGCCTGAACTTTTCAAGCCTTTAATGCCTTCTTTTTGATGATCTCAGATGTTCAATTTGTCCGTGTTACGTTCAGCTTTCCGTTGCCTGTCTCCGTCAGATCAAAAGATGTCTCAGCAGCTAGCAGTCGGAGTTTTTATGTTATTTTGGTCAGTTCCAGAAATGGCTAAGTCTAGAGGAAAAAGAGCAACTTTTGAAAAAGGTGCCCTTGATTTTCACCTCTCAGATGATGTTTTCTGGAGAAATGTGCCTTTGCAACTGTCATGCAGAATGAGGTCAGCTCCGTAGTGAACCTGTGATCCAGTCCTGAAAGTTGGTAAATCAGAAGTTATGAAGGATTTATTTTTCCCTTCGTACGAGATCGGAATGAGAAAATTTGACTGTCTGAGAAAAAGAGCAGTTCTTGAAAAAGGCGCTTGGATTTTTGAGCCTTCAGATCTTAGTTTTATGACTTTCAGTCTCAAGGTACCTGTTGATTAGTTTTTGTCCAGCTCTGCGATGCATCTGTCAGCCAGCCAATCGGTGGAGTCAGTCAGCCAGTGTCAGAAGATGAACAGAGGTCTCGAAAGAGGTTTAAATCTAAATTTTCATCAAATTTGGCTAAGTTTGGAAAACGCCTTAAGAGGTCAAAGTTGAATTTTCGAAAGAAGTTGACTGATGCGCCCTAACTTGAGTTCTGACTTCAGTTAGACTGAATGATTTCTGGGTTGTCATCTCCAGTTCATATATTGGCATGTTGAGTGATCTTTCAGTTCACATGTCGAGTTAACTAGTTTGCATGTTCAGTTAACAACTTTGCATGTTGAGTTAACTTGTTTGCATGTTGAGTTAACTGAAGTTTATGCTTGAAAATCAACTTGAGTTTACATGCATGGCGCAATTAATTGAAATTGTGAAGACTTTGTGAAGTTGGCACTTCACTTTTGTCAACTGAAGTTTTCAAAAGGGGACGCCATATTTAAATTAAAGCATGATTTTGAAGATGGCGAATTCACTCTTGATTGTCAACTGAAGTTTTAAAAGGGACGCTTAAAGCATGAATTTTAAAGCAAGTGAAGTAAGGGCGAACTTAATATGAATTATCAACTGAAGTTAAATTTGCATGATGCTTTAAATGGTAATTTGCAACTGAAGACTAAAAAGGGACGACTAAAGCATGGTGCTTTATTTAGTTTATTTTAGTTTCAATTAACTAAAATTGGGGTCCAATCACAAGCCAAGCGCATTTTTCAAGGTTTCATGCTTTTGTGTGAATTTTGGTGAAGAAAATCTATTTATTCAAGCATTGGCGTCCATTATTTCTTCATCACAAGCTTTGAAGTATACATTTTTCTTGAACGAGCAGCAATTTGAAGGTGCTACAAGTGTCAGAATCCAGCGTTCTTCATAGCAACGGATTCAGATTGTTCAGAGGGAGAAGATTCAAGACATTGTTTTCACTTTGCATGCAGGTTTCATCAAATTCCAAGAAGAGATTGGCGAATTCTACAGAAGCAAAGCAAACAAAACTTTCTATCTTCTGTCTTATTTCTTCTATTTCTCATCTTAGGTACTTTCTTCGCATGTCAAAGAAATTCAACATACTTTCAGAGTTTGATCATCTGGGTTTGCATACTTCAGTATTTGCAGCAAAACCCATGTCTTAGATTTTTTTGAGAAAATCGCCCCGTAGTCTTCATTCTGAAGCTCTGTGCTTTTTTCCGAGAATTTCTTTGCATGTGGGCCTAAAACACATTTTTTCGAGAATCAAGCTATCTGGGTTGTCTTAGAATTTGATTCTGCACAAAACCCACGTTTCAAAAAAAATTCGAAAATTTCTTTCGTCATAAGCTATTTTTAGCTTTGTCCAGAGATTTTCAATTTTTCAGAAAGTTGTTCAAATACATTCGACTTTACAGTCAAAAGTCTTCATTTTCAAAATGCAGTTCAATCTCATTGATTATAAGGCCAAATCGGCTCTTATGCATAATTTTGTCAAAACTTCAGATACAAACCTGAATCATGTTTATCCAGTGGTTAATCTGAGCAGTCTGGAGGGTGTTAGCAGCAATTCGTTGAGAAATCTTGAGCGTTCCGGATTGCTGGCAGCGGCATCTATTCCTGTTACCACTTTTGATCTTGAGTTCGTTCTTGCTTGCATCAAGCATTATGACTCATCTTCACAACAAATTAGATCAGCTGATGGGAGGGTTGTTTGCAGTCTCAAACCGAAGGATATAGAGAAATGTTTTGCTATTCCTCCTCGTTCAGATAACTTTACTGTGGTTATTGAGGCCTGTGAGAAGATATGGGATGGAGATCAACAACGTTCGCAGAGAAAGGTGGCTCAAAAATGGCTGAAAGTTCAGAAGACTAATATGCCTAAAAAGGTTGGTCGTGGTGAATTCAAGGACGAGGTTGCTGTTTTGATAACTTTGCTCAATCGAGTTATAGGTCAACAGGATGCTAGCACTTTCCGTTCATGGATGTTTTACCTTATTTCCAGAATTCTTGATGGCATAGAATATTTTGACTGGGCTATGTTGATTAGTGATTGCTTACATCGGCAGATTACTAATTTTCTCAAGTTTCATGAGTTTCATATGGTATCTTACTTGGTCTACTTAGTTGCATTCCAAGGCAGCTACAAGCATGTAAAAACTAATGGCACTCTTGGTGTTCAACGTGTTCACGAGTATTATCCTAAGTTGGAGTTTTCTAAATCCGAGCAAGACTTCCGAGCAGTAAATGATCATTTTTCTATGAGGACAGTTAGAGATCTTGACAACGAAATGCACATTCGTATTTCTGCCGAGGCAAAATCAGCAATGGAGACTTGGGCGGATTGGTTTATCCAATTCCCTACATTCACATACATCCGGGTTTATGGATATGTTGGAGAGCCTTTGATGTTACCGAGGTATCCTTCAGACAAGATCATCTTCATGGAGTTTCTCAGACAGATGCAACATGTTCATTTCTTTCTTCGCAGTCGTCATAAGACTGCGGCTAATTTTCCATTTACATTGGGAATTTTCACATGCAGTGCGGCAACGGATGCCAAGCTTATGTCAACCGAAATAGAAAGGTTCAAGCTCAAAACTCATATTGAGCGGCGTTCCTATGATTCTTTGGGTCATTATGCAGATAGGTTAGAGCGAGGGATTGCACATAAGCCAGCACTTGAAGATTTTTGGGCTAATTGTGAGGATGAATTCGAGGTCCGTCGTCGTCACTATTGTAGACTCACTATTGGTCAGCTCTCTAATTATCTATCAGAAGACGTTGATGATCTATCAGATGATGATGGAGAAGTTCTTCTCAATTCATATGTCAGAGATCAAATTGCTCGGCAGCCACTTCGCTCACCGGATTGGTACACTAAAGAGAACACTTCTATTGAGGAGGTTTCTAGATCGGTTATCAAGACCAGCAAGCTGTTCTTGGAGAGTAAACGGAAGCGAAAGTCTGTTCCTGTGACAGAGCCGCCAAAGGATTTTTCTCCATTGCCTTCTACTTCTAGGTCAAGACCTCGGGTCAAGGCTATTGTGATACCTCCTGAAGGAGTTAAACTCAGTGGAAACACAGGGAAGAGAGCTACTGGTGAAAGGAAGCAGAAGCGAGTTGAGAATGTACCTGAGATTCCAGTGGAGACAGTCATCCAAGCTGAACCTCACGTTTCACCTCCTAGTTCGCCTCACATGCAACCTATTGACATAGATTATGAGCCTGAGATATCAATTCAAGTAGGATTAGAGACAACTGAACCACCACAAGTTGATACATCAGGGACAGTCTCTCCTCAAATTGAAAATATTGTTCAGTCTTGTTGGCTCGAAAGGTCTTTGGGGAGACAGAGGCGAGAACCTTCATATAATCTTGATTTATCTGAGTTTGGTGAGCCTTATCAGAGAAGGTCGAACAAGAAGATTAAGAAACAGGTGCATATTGAAAAGACTCCGGAATCAGAGATTGTTATAGAGGTTGATATTCCTCCAGAGGGTAAGAGCCTAGATGAAGTTGAAGTTGGTGACTTTACTTTCACTAAGGAAAATCTTGGCAGGACCACTCGAGAGACAGACGTGAGCCTTCTTAAGATTGTCACCAATAATCTTGAAGAACGCATCACGAAGGATGGAGAGGATAAGGCATTGCTTAAGGCTGAAAATAGTCAACTTCGTCAATATATCTCTAATCTTGTTCACGGAAATTCAATTAGAGCGCCTGTTCTTCCTCAGAATACACCTGCAGAACAATGAAAGCTGGATCAGTTAGTCAGTCATGGCAGACTTTTGGATAACTGGATTGAAAGCTTAGTCGTTACAGGTCAACGTCTTCTTGCAGATTTGTATCAGTTAAGGAGTGATGCACATAAACTTCGTCAAGGTATTCAGTTGCTCGAGGTTTCAGTTGCAGAGAGCTTAGCCAAGGATCGTGTTCTTGTGTCTCAGTTGTCTGTTGCATACGATGCCTTGGAGATTGATGAAGATCAAGAGAAGGTTTTTACTTGGAGAGAGCAGCACCTTCTCAAAATGGAGATATGTGAAAAGATCTCTACCAAGTTGTTTTCACTGAAAGATAATGTAGTTGGAGCGCTTGCACTTGTCAGTGGTTTTGTTGTTCAGATTCTGTGTCATTATCTTCTTGAAGACGGCACGTACATTGAATTGGACAAAGTACAAGCTGAGTTCGAGAAGTTGATTCATGATAGCCTTGAGGGTGAGCCTATGGCAGCTAAGCTGGAGAATGTTTCAGTTATTTCAGCTAGTTTCAGAAAGGCGACCGAAGATGTCAAAGAAGGCATGCATACAGTCAAGGAAGGCGACAAAGAACTGAAGAGACAGATTATCGCTTTAGACAGTATCAAAGTGCCAGAGGACAAAGAGATTGATGAGTTCTTGGTCGAAGTGTTAGACCGAGATGACATGGAGTGATCTGCCAGTTGGAACCTACAGTTAATTTCAAGGGTTGAGTCATGAGCAGCAGTTAACTCGACTTTCAGTCTTGAGTTTACTTGCTGACTTAATACATGCTTATCTTGTCCTTGGAATTATCTTCACAGGAGTTAGGGTTAGGGTTTCCAGTTAACTGAAGGTAGTGTCCAGTTAACTTTTCTTTAAATAAGGACGTGCATGCTTGCGCATTGTCCATTTAGGTTAAATGTACCGGTTAACTGATGGTAGTTTTCCAGTTAACTGTATAGTTTGCTTTATTAGGGTTTAGTAATAAATCTTGCATGTATTGCGAGACTGTAGTTGACTCAAAGTGATTTTACGGTTCCCTACACCTTTCGATGTCTATAAATAAGAGCTTTTGCTCATTTGTACATAACTTTTGCACGAGAGAGAAATATATGATGTGCCTACCTTGCCTTCAATATTGCTCTTTTTGTATTTGTTCATGCGTCTTTACTATTATGATGAATTGTTATCCCACATAGGGTTTCATGCAATTGTAATGGTGAATTCTTTCCATAGTTAGATCAAATCTGTTTTGTGTTTAATAAACTTGTTCAGATTGAGATGATAGTTGTGCCTACCTTGCCTTCAAGTAGAGAATCTGCACTTGGTTATCGTGTATTGTTGTGAACAATAAACTTATTCGGATTGAGCCGATAGTCGTGCCACCTTGCCTTCAAGTAGAGAATCCATATTCAGTTTATCGTGTGATGTTGTTACCAATAAACTTGTTTAGATTGAGCTGATAGATGTGCCACCTTGCCTTCAAGTTGAGAATCTATACTCGTTTATCGTCTGATAGTCAAACCTTGCTCCATTTCCTCATGCTCTGTTTTCTTGAGGGAACTGGATAGATTTTATGTAATTGGTATAGTTGTAGTTAGTAGTCTGCGAAACCAGAAAATACTCAGCTGCAACTTATATAGTTTTCAAGAAAGCCTTGTACCTCTACAGCTGAAACAAAAAGACAGGATTTAGTTTAGTTTACTTTCCTTTTCAAAGTACTTTGTCAAGCACAACGAGGGAGCTTCCCCTCCTAATTTGAAGAGCACTCATTGCGTAGTGTGCATAGCTTTCCGTACCAACTCTTACTCCAGAGGTGCTAGTTGTTACGCCAACACTCTCCATTCTCTTTTGACTTACAAAACTATTCCCAACTCACAAGACTCCATTTATGGATATCCAATCTTCCAACCCATAAAAATTGTTTGGACAAAGTATCAAACTTGTTAAGAAAACTTTTGGGGGAAAATAGGATTAGAAACCTGTAAATAGGAAGAACTTGCAAAACAAATTTTAAAAGAGTCAATCTTCTAGCAAAGGGCAACCATCAAAAATTTCAACAGTTAACCCTTAGACTAAATCTATCCAGATTCTTCCTCCAATGAAGCCTATTAAGGATTGCCAAAGAAAGAGGGATTCCCAAGTAATCAACCAAAAGTTGACCAATCTAAAAATGAAGAATATTAGCAATTCTATGTTGAATAGGCTCAGGCGTGTTGAAAAAGAAATGTTGGATTTATTTTTGTTGATTTGCTAACCAAAAGTAGATAAGTAAATATCTAGGACTTTTATGAAATTGGAAGCCACCCCAAGTTTAGCTAGGCCCATCAAAGTTGTGTCATCAACAAACTAAAGGTGGGCTTGGGACTCCATATTCTAGGTCCATTGCCATCCCTCAATAAGACCATTATTTTTATGAAGCTTTAAAAATCTGCCTAGGCACTTAGCGGTACCACAAATGTTGGACCATCAACTTTCCCATTTGCAAAGCGTGGTACTACAAATGTTAGACCATTTAGAGCAAGGTCTCCCAATTAGACTAAACAACTGATCCAATAGGATTCATCATTCTATTAGCTTCATCTATAACCACCATATCAAACCCACAAGCAAGGTACTCAAATAAATTCCGACCTTTATTAGAAATAGTAGTGAACACAATCTTAGCCTCACAAAAGCAAGTTTCTAGCATTAAAAGGGAATATAACTTTATCTTATTCTTCCACCACAACCTACTGATTTTGCAACAAGTGACCATGATTTGGTCACATGCATCCACAACATCAACATCAACACTAGTTGTCCCTTGGGATTGACCAACTACAATTGTCACACTATCTTTAGACTCCTTAACCAAGCTATCCCCATAAAATGTCTCTCATTTCATGTTGTTGATGAGCCACCCAACATCACTGGAGCCAAAGATGGGAAAAAATAAACCCTTCAACTTCCAAGGAACCCTTTTTGAAAACCTATCTTTGATCCTGCTTCCTCTCCATTAACAACAAGAACAAATCAATATCTTGCTCTCTTGCTCTCCTGCTCTCTTCTCTCTTGGCTATGGTTGGTTGAACATACCTCCATTGTTGAAGCTTGTTGAAGCTTGTTGAAGCTGCATGTAGACAAATTTTCATTAACATCTCTATGTGCTCACTTCTCTCTTCTATATCATGTTGGTAGTATTGTTTCAAAAAAAAATTATTATTGATTGAATATATTGCAAACCTTCTTTATCATTTGCTTCTACATTTTTGTTGGCAAAACTCTTGGTAGCTACCACCATCCTTTATCCTATATTCATATGCACACTAGTTTATCAATCTATGTGTAGACCTAAGATTTTATATTCATCTATGGTACACGAGGACACGTCCCAGACATTTTTTCCCACATACCCGCACTAGGGACATTTCGAGGATGTAGGGATGGCTCGGGAACATTTCCTAGCCGTCCCCCAAAATAAAAAAAAACACCGGAAATGTTTCCACTATGGCAAGACAACACGGGGACAACATGGGGACAGCATGGGGACGTCTGAGATGTCTCCTGACTGTCCCCATGTTGCTAGTGGCAACTTTTTTTTAAAAAACACACAAGTTAAAAGAAAAACATTTTAAAATATTCATTGTGGGCCCCCATGCCCCTCTAAACCCTAAAAAAACAAATACAACACTCCCTTTACAACATTTGTTCACTTTTACATGAAAAACAATTGCAGCCAAGTTAGAAAGACAGAGCAACAAGGTTTGAAGGTGTTGTCGGAAAAACCAGCATTGGTGAGGAGTGAGGTGAAAAGTGAGATAGCAACCAACAAGAGAAGTAAAAGAGGTATGTTAATCTTCCATTTGTTCTTTTTTTTTCAATATTTTTCAAAGTTTACAAGATGGAATGTATGATTTTTTGTTTTTTTTAATTTCCAGTTTCCAAATTCCAAAACAAAACAACATGAGCAGCACTAGTGAGAGTAGTGGGCATGATGAGAGGGAAGAAGAAAATGAAAATCAACTTGGGGGTTCATCAAGGTGTGGAAGTGGTATGGGTGAAGGGCTACAACCTCAAAAAAATCCATTTGAATGCCCTTTTGAAGCTCTAAAAACTTATGCAAAAGCCCCTTTAATTCTAAAAAACCTCTTCTTCAATCGGTGGCAATCTTAGGCAAAGACAAAAACAAAAATTCAAGGGGTACTAGATTGTGTTTGTGTCACATTTGTCATGATCATTTTAGAGGGAGTTACACAAGAGTGTATTCTCATCTATTGGGCTTTAAAGCCAAAGGGGTGAAGGTTTGTGAAGAAATAAAGGAGGATGAGAGGGTAGAGTGTCATAGATTGCATATGGAGGTAGAATCAAAGTCTAAGGGGTTGCCAATGCCAACACAATCTGCACAATCAGCTATTGCCCTCTATAGTTGGTAGTGCTAGTGGTAGTGCTAGTGGTGACGTTCAATTTCCACAAGAGAGAAGATGTGATAAATTCCTCCATTGCCAAATTTTCTATGCCCATGCCATCCCATTCCATGTAGCACGTCCTCCTTACTTCAAACAAATGTTCAAAGATGTAACTTTTGTTGGTTCCTCATTCACCCCTCTTGGAGAACATAAACTACACACTACACTCCTTGGAAAATAATATTCCAAGGTGAGTTTGGTGATGGAGGACATAAGACAATGTTGGATTAGGACGGGCTGCTCTGTTGTCATGGATGGGTGGACCAATATTAGACATCAGCCACTTATCAACATCATAATCACATGTATAAATGGGTCATATTTTCTTCGAGCTATTGATTGTTCTAAGGAGTGCAAGGATGCAGATTTTCAATTTCATATTTTGAAAGATGCCATAGAGGAGGTTGGAGCCTTCAATGTTGTGTAGGTTGTCACTGATTCGGCATGTGTGTGTAAATCAGCTAGCATAATGGTGGAGGGTGCTTACAAGCACATCTTTTGGACCCCTTGTGTTCATGTGTTGAACTACGAATTGTAAGACAGGGAAAATAGATTGGGTGTTGCAAGCAATGATAGAAGCTAGAGATATTTAGATGTTTATTTGCAACCATCACACCTCACTTGCTCTCTTCGGGACATTTTCAAAGAAGGAATTCCTCAAACCTATGGAGACAAGGTATGCCATTTATTTTATATTGTTAGAGAGGATGCTTGAGGTGCAAAAGGGTCTATAGTTGATGATGGCTAATTTAAAGTGAAGTAGATGGTCTACTGCAAACACTACAGAAGGAAAAAGCATTAAACAAAAAGTTCTTAATGATGATCAATGGTCCAATGTGAGGTAAAAAATTGTTAATTTGCTGAATTTCATTTTATCAATAAATTTATAATTTGATTGCTGATTTCATTTAAAAAAAATATGATTTTAATTTTCTAACTTGTCTTTTTTCAAATTTTTGTTTGTACTTGCAAATATATTTGCTCCTTTATTCCAGCAATTGTGTATGTCATTTGATATGTTGATACAGACTCTCCTAGATTTGGAGAGATTAATGAGACATTTGACAACATGCTTGGGAAAATGAAGCAAGCAATTTGTAACAGGGATCCTGATTTGGATTTATATGAGCAACACATTAAGCCTATTGTGAAGCGGCGGTGGAACACTATGAACATCCTGCTTCATATGGCAGCCTTTGCTTTCAATCCCAAATGGTATGCACCAAAACCTGGTAGGTTGCCTCCTCCTGATGATGAAGAGGTAAAATAAGGGTTAATGAAGGCCCTCAAAAAGATGTATTCAATTGAGGAGTCAAGTTTACTTCACTCACAATGGCTTGCTTTTACTAATCTTCATTGTCTAACATCCGGCAAACCAAAGGCAAAAATAGATAGAGCTACATTAGCTCAAACGGATCCTATTGGATGGTGGACATGGCATGGCAAAGATGCACCAGAGTTGAGGATGCTCGCTATTCGCCTCCTTTCACAAGTTGCTATTTCCTTTGCTACAGAAAGGAATTGGTCCACATACAACTTTATTCACTCAATCAAGAGGAATAGGTCGACCTCTAGACGTGCAGAGAAGTTGGTGGCCATGCATAGTGCTTTGCGACTCCAAGATCATCAGACTTTAGAGTATCGAAAGAATCCAGCTTTAAGGTGGGATATTGATCCAAAGAACGCCAACCATATTGATAAGGAGGACACACAAGAGGGATTGGTTGGAGTACCATTAGATGAGCCAGCCCCTCATACTCATAGTAGCAATGACTCAAACTCAAACTCCAAATTTGAAGCAGTGTTGGCAAATGCTGATTAGAGGCAGCCTCATACACTATGTTTTATAGTTTAACATTTGTGACTTTGTCATTTTGACATTTGTAGTGCAAACTTGTAGCCTTTGGGCATTTTGGTGTATGCAGTATTACTATTTTCTAATTTTATATCATATGCACATTGACAATGAATTATGGAAGCAATTAAATATTAATTTGTTCGACTCTCATGTGAACTCTATTGTTGTGTCTAAAGGATTCTATAATGTATATGTCAATGTGATGAATGCCTTATCAATGATATCATATGAATATTTGAAATTTCCCTATATTTTTTTAAAAAATTGTATTTTTATATAGTTGTCCCCTTTGTCATCCCCTGTCATCCCCAAAAATGGCCTAAAAAAATCCATCCCCAAAATGCATTCCCCATCCCCACATCCCCCTATCCCGGCAACTTGGTGGAACATTGATATTCATAGCTTTATTTCAACATTGTGTTCTTAGTCCTAGATGCACTAGTTAGGTCAAGCATACACACTCAATATTTATTTTCTCAATGACTACTCATGGAGATCAAAAGACCAAATTAGGGGCTTGACCATTCTTGGCAAGCTCCTAAGTAGTCCCAACCATTTTCCTTGTTCTAGCTCTAGCTATTTGGAAGACTATAACCAATCGAAGGTTTCATTCTCTCTCTTCCTTTTCCCTCGTTTCTATTTCCCATTTCAATGTACATAGATAAAATTGATTTTCAAACAATTCTGTGTATCCTAGTATCTCTTAGTTTGTTATTTCTATTGTCTACGTTTCTTGTTGCGCAAGTGAGTTCAAAATCTAGTGAACACTTTAAATTTTGCAGCTTTTCTAGAGGACACCGCATCGCATGGACATGTGTACATCATAATAGCATCTTGGGTAGTGAGCTCCACCTTCTAGTGCCAAGTTTCTTTCTTTCTACTATTTACAATTTTGAGTTTCCTGTAAATTAGTATGTTACGACCCAGCTTACATTTAATGTAATATAGGTTTAAAAGTATCACTTCGTCTCCATTACACCTATATAATATTACTGTTAGTATTTGCATTAGCATTCTCATTCAATACCAGTTATCACCCTGCCTGTCCATTTCAGCCTCAACGTCATCATCATTTTTGTTGTCATCATTATTTTCCTCTAATGGAGACATTATGCTCCCTTTGCTGCCAATGACAGCAACCCCTCGTTCCAATACTACCTATTTGTTTTGTGGTGTTGCAGCCAACCAGGCCCCTCTTCTACAAACTGCAATTGTGCATGTTCATGTTCATATGCACTATTCCCCATCCAGCTGAGGGTCCAAGTCAAGGTCATCGAGGCTATCAATGCTACCTGTAATGTCTCCTTTTGGGAAATGTCTAATTTTAGGCCTGCAAAACAATAGTAATCACTAAAAACTGATATTAATAATATGTATCAACTTTACGGTGACATTCCAATTCATACATAAAACATTATAATATTGAGATCAATACATCATAGCTAAAACATCATAATATTTAGATCCATAGTTCATAGCATCATTAATATTTGAATCCAAAATACCTTAATATCATTAATAATTATTTAGAGGCATATTCTTATAGTCAACCATATTAGGAATTCATTAGAAATGCTTGCAAACTGCAATCTCAAGGGTGGTTGCCCTTGTATTGTGAGAGCATGGAAAGATTTTAGATCCATTCCATCCTTCAATCCGCCTTGGAAGCTGATCGTCCTCCTCGATCAAGCCCAAGAGCATGGAAGTGGATTTCTGGTCCATTCGGCCTCCTGGCCCACAAATATGGCAGAACCTCTGGTTCATCATTTGTGATTCACTTTCTTGCAGGACAAGTAACATCTGTTGTGGAAACAAAATAACTTGTTTCCTGATGAATCAATTTGGGAGACCTAGGGGCAGAGTTGCCAAATGTCTATCATTGACCATCCTGGGCTACACTATTTCAATTTTCAACAGCACTCAGCTTGGGAATGCACTAGAAAAAAAACTTGGAAAAATGTACGTGATGTAGTAGCAATCTCACTGCCCTCAGATGCTTTGTGAACAGTATCATAATTGTATTCTTTCTTTCACAATTCAAAGGGTATCTTCTCTAACCTAATTTCTTGTAGTAAATGAGAGAGACTTAAACTATTACCCAAACTGTCTTATGTTTGTTTGCAATACTCGACAGCACGAAAAACAAAGGGATGACTCTGGGTGCAAGACCCAGCTGACTGGCAAAAATATTGTGTTGACTCAGACTCGGAATACCTCTTTTGAGTTCGGGCTCAGACTTGGACCAGGGAAACAGGGTTGGAAATGTAAAACTATTTCTGTCAATGGCTGCTAGAACAATTGGTAGGTCTCTCAGCCTTTGCAATTAGACAGGGTTTAAAGCTTGCTAGTGACATATAGGCCACTGTAAATGCCTCAACGTAAGTGAGTTCTGGCGCAGGTTAAAAATAAGAAACTAAATACCAACTAACAAACTAATTACCAATTATCAAAAACAGTAATCTAACTAATTACCAACTATAAGATTAAAAAGCAAAAAAAAACTGATCACGGAGTCTGAACACTACGTGCAACAAGGTCCATGCGCATCAGGTTGTGTTTCTTGATGCTTCCACGGGAAAAATTATAGTGGAATCCAGTCTGTAAATTTGTCATTTGTCAGTGAAAAAAAGCAAATAAAATAATCAGGCATGATGAATGACAAGTTCGGTTTTGATCAAAAGAAACCAATAAAATGCTCAGGCGTGCTGAATAAAACTTTGGGTTGGGCCAAAATAATCTACATAGTTTCATAAACATCTCTATAATATCAATGAAATAAAAGAAGAAATTACAATTTCACTTCTCAAAGCCAATACGGTCAGTGCCAAAATAGTATACCTGCTGAAGTGCCTACGAAAGCACTGCAATTGGAGTCCATCATGGTGAGCACAAGTCGGGTTCCATTGAGCAGAGTCTCGTCGTTATTAACATCCTCCAATGCCAACTCAATGGCCTTCTTCGCTACTCTCCCAATAGTGGTATTGTAGGCCACAAGAGCACCCACATTCACAGTTGCAGGCCTCATTCCATTTTGTGCTAAGCAGAGGTATATACAGTCAGAAAAAATCACAGTGGACGCAAGACCCATTACGAGCAACGGTACCAGATTAATATCCATTCTTACAAACAGTGATTGAAAAACGCAACCTAGATCTTATTTATGCATTCAGCTCAGGCTGGTATCAGTGAATAAGCATAACAAATAAGCTGATTGATGTGGCACTTAAATGTTAGTTGTATTTGTAGACATCTGGAGAAGCAGAAACCAGTAGTACCTGTTTCTTGGCCATGCTCCCTGCACCCTGTGTGGGGTGTCTAGGATGGAAGGTGAACAGAGCATTGGAAGATGAGGAGGCAAATTACGAGGTCCATACAAAATTTAGCTTTGAAATTTAGGAGGCACGTTGTACGGCTTTGCTCTTTGCTTAACATCAAAACAGAACGTAGTGAATAGCGGAGTTAATTTTTATAATTATTTATTAAAAATATTAATTTTTAAGAAAAATATATATTATTTTTAATGATAGATCATCTAACCAATCTAACCAAGTCTTTAAAGTCTTCTATATCATTATGAATCTTCTCTCTAAGAATCTTAATATATTTAATAGGTTTATATTTTATAGGTTTGTATTCGATTATATTTATAAATGGTTAGAAAAAAAAGTACTACAATGTTATTTTTTTAAAAATATCTAAAAACATGTTTACAATCAAATCTAATGTTCTTGGCATTGTGATGAAGTTAAATTCGAAGCCATTCAAAAAGTGAGTATTTTTTCTTTAATAGATTTTATAATCCTAAACATTATGCATTCATCGTCAAACATGGCATGTGGTTTATTAAAAGTTTAACCACAATGGTTGGAAGGCTTAGTCTATGACAACATATATTGTCCATTTACCATGATCCTTATGTGAATGGGGAGTGTCACAACAAAATGATCATCTGATAATCGTAATGGTTAATTGGTTGCTAATGAGTATGCTTGTTTGCTTAGCTTTCTCTCTTCTCTTTTTTGGCTAGACATCCAAAAAAAATTATTTATTACAAGTTTTTTTAATGATGTATCTCCTCAAGTAAAATACACCTAAAACTGTGTATTTTGAAATTTCTTATATATGACAAATATTATCATATGATCTCATATGAACCCAATATCTTGTAGCATCCTATATAGCTAAGCTCAAGAGCCCTCTTTCAGTTCAAATGCTTGTTCTTTTCCTACTCTTAGGACATTTGATTTGTCATGAAAAAATTAATTTATGCTCTTCTAAACCTCAAGAAGATGTGTACATTATGGTTGATTTATCCTTAAAGCTTACAAAGGTGAACAATCAAATTAGGAATGAGGGTCATACATAGAGGATTATGTATGTCATACTACCCAACATTGATTTCATTGAAAACAATGAAAACATAAAATTCATGATAGTCCATTCATGGTCAAAGCTCAACCTCGACCAACTATCAATATCAACAAATAATTAGGAGAGATAGAAAATCATTGGTAACAAAAAATTAACTATCAAATTGTAACTTCAAGACCTAATCAAACCCTATAATCTAAAATGGATTAGTCATGTTTTAGAGAACTAATAATCTCACCAAAGTCATTTCTAACTCACTTATAATGTATGACTATTAAACCATTCAACAATGATAATGGTACATCTAGTGGGGCTCTTTCTTTAAAAGACCTCTCATACCTTTGATATATTATCTCAAAATATCTTGAAGTTGAATAATCCTCCCATATCTTTGATATATTATCCTAAAAATTCTTAAGAGTTGAATAATCCCCTTTGTGCCAACTATTTGCCTCGTAGCTCGCGCCTCACTTATTTTGAAGGTATCCACATCTTAGTCCACTTGGTCGTTCAATTGATAACTTAAAAATTATTCCTAATAAAATAATGTTTGAATGAGAAAAACAGAGACTCGTCATGTATCCAAAGCAAATAAGAAAAGGCTAAATGAATGTATTGGTTTTTGGACCCCTTTAGACTCCTCCATCAAGATCAACATTACCTTAGAGAGCTTCAACTTCCTCCCCTGCATCCCCCAGTTTCCTCAAGGTAATCAAGGAACTAGCCCTCTCAATTGATAGACACAAAGGAATATGGGCCAACAAAGAGCTAATCCCTTTATTGCTTTAGATTTTGGAAGTCCACTAAATGTCACACAATGGGATGATATTCACATAATGGATTTTAAAGCATTGCCCCCTATAACCAAGATTGTGTATCTAGCCCTATAGACCATATCGAAGACATGGCTAACATATTTATTCATTATATCATATAACTAAACAAAATATGGCTTTAGAACTACTACTAGATCCTTTAGATGCAGGCCCTTAAATTCTTTCATTTTTTTTGTTTATTGGGGTAATAGATGGTTAGGATTCCCTAAGCACATTGTTATATAATCAATTCAAGGAGAAGGGAGATAATATGTCCTTGGTTGACAACAATCAAAAGAACATTGGTGGACTCCACATCAAACTTTAATATTATATTCAAGAAGACATGAGAAAGAATAACAATAGATCTTAGGTCTCTTCTAGGAGTGGATTTCTTATATTTCTTAAGAGCCTTCAATCTTAAGATATCCATGATAATTCAGTCCAAGATAGGAAGGACTTCCTAATTTATATGACAATTGTTTAGGCTAAAAATTAATAAATACAAGAAGAATTTCACTGAGCTAATTGTTTTCCTATTCTCCAAAATATCTTCCTAGCTTCAAATCACTACTTACCCCCAACCCACATAACTTTTTTTCTTCGCTTCCCTCACCTATAATTCCAGTTGAAGTTCCTATTACAAGTATGTGCAGATTGGTGTTATCATTGATGTCAACAAGCATGTGTTGTCATTGGTGTCAATTGTATGTGTTGAGGGAAATTGGTGTTGAAGATGAACAGTTGGTGTTGTCTATGCTTTGATTTGTTGCATTATGTTGTCATCAGTTAAGATACTGGTGTTAACCTTTGGTATTGCTTTGATAAACTTCTATCTATGGATGTAGTTTTCTTGAAGATGATGTGGATGTGTCTCTGGTGCTTGGTTTCTAAGTGCTTTTCAGAAAAATTGATAAAAAGAGGAAACAGTGTGTTGTGGTGTTCTGAGTTATAGAGAGATGTTATGGTTTTTCTCCATATTTCTTCTAGGTTGAAGATATGTCCATGCAATTTGGATATGTTGGTGAGAGGTGTTCAGAGATGTTATATTCAAGAGATGGTATGTTGGATCGTCATATAGTTGAAGTTGTGTTCACCAGTGTACATGATTGTGCATTGTAGAGGTGTCTAGGAGAAATGTTATGCTTCGCGTTTCTTCGTAGTTATGCTTTAGGTCTTGTGATTCTAAAGGTGTGTTGATGGTGTTGGTATTTTACCTCAGTCAAAAGGATTTGAGGTTTGGTTTTGTAATTTCGTAAAATTGCACCCCTTGCAATTTCACATACATTCTTGTATCCACTTTAGTGTCCACTCCCTTAGAACTTGTGTAGGTTCATTTTAGCCCTTGCATAAGCCTTTTTCCCCTCTTAGGATGCTCAGGACCCCTTTTTTCAACAGATACCTTATCCTGTTAGCTTTGCGTCAAACCTTGTGTTTCTCTCATTCTCATCGTTTTGTAGCGTGATGTGTTCGGACACTAGCATGCCACGTAGACGTTTGTGCACTGCACTATCATTTTGTGACATTTCAACAATCAAACAGTCATTTTTGAGCATGTTTTCCACTTGTCAACTCCTTTTGTTGGTGTGAATGGCTCGGGACACATTGTAATGGCTCAGGAAGCTTCTTTTCCTTCCTCTTCTCCCTTTAAATGCTATCTTTCCAATTCATTTATGCTTTTGGCTTCTCTCTAGCTTCTTGGCTTCTCTCCTTTCCCTCTTTACTCTTTTGCTTACACAAATCTCTTGCTTGTTATAGCAGCTTCAAACACTCTCATGTTCTTACAACACTCTTTGCAACTCTCTCAACTCTCGCAACTATTGCTCTCTTTGGCTTCCTTAAGCCTTGTAGTTGATATCTCTCTTACCTTGTGCTTGTGAGCATCCTAGGATTTCTCACATCCCCTATCAATTGTATCTCTATTTCGCGATACATATTCTCCTCCTTGAGCAGGGATTACTTTTATTACTTCATATTTGCTTACTTTGTTCACTTTCTTTATCTATTGGTTGTCCATGGAGGTGGGAACACCAAAATGGGGGTTTGACTAAGGAAAACCCCTATACATCCCCAACATTTTCTCTTGATCTTATGTATGTAGGTATTGAAAATATTTCCTTGTTGGAGGCTTGATTACTTGGATTGTTGTGAGCAACTTATATCCCTTATTCTCTTACTTTATCATTTATACTTCACTTCATTTCAGTTCTATTATATTCCATTACTTTGTCACATTTTAAAGCTCTTAGCAGTCAGAATAGAAGTAGTAACTTTAGTGCTTTCTATAACATTCTTGGTTTTCGGTCTGCATGAGATGCTAGCATGCCTCTGGCACTCTAGCACACCATGTTGTCGTTTGTGTTGGATGTTGTGATTATGTTGTTGATATGTGGTTTTCATTGATGTCAACACTATTAGCATTAATTCATTAGAAGTTGTATATGTCAAGGATATTGAGAAATTGCAATTGAATGAGTTGCAGGTTACTAGTGTGAACTGAAGTTTAGTTTGTTGGTGAGTTCAGTACCTTGATGATCAAATATTATGGATTAAATAGTTTCTTATCGAGTATATCTAGTTTATCCACATTGAGTTTCAAATATTTGCATGAAGATTTGATTGAGTTATGAAGATTTGTGTTTTGACAGTTTTTTGTTGCCTTAGTTGGTGTTCCTGAATGGAGTTGATATGATTCTAGTAAGTTCAATTGTTACGAATGCATCTCTGGTGATTCAAGATGTTTCTAGATGTTTTTGGATCATGCTCTATCTGTGTTGCACGTCCGCATTGATCGAGGTGCTCGTGATTGGAGATTTTCTCTTGTGTGTTCATGTTTTTCTTGTTCTTGGCTGACAGGGTGTTGTAGCGTGTTGTGCATCTTTGAGGAATAATTTTTGAAGGTGGTTCATGTTTGAGAATTTTATTTTGGGTCTCCACTATGTTGTGGCCGACCTTGGTTGATTCGCATTGATAATTATTATTGATTTGAGCCGACAGTTTATATTCATTTTATTATTTTGTTGAAGCTAACATGTAACGATGTAATTCTTAATTGCGGATATATATAAGCGATTGTTTATTCCATTTGAATGTATGGTGTGTGCAAATAATGTTCTAAATCATTCGAAGGAAGATCATAGTGTGAAGAAGAGTGAAGAAGAGTGAAGAAGTGTGAAGAAGTGTGAAGAAGTGTTCATGTGCTTAACTGGAACTGTAATCAGGAATTAGCAGATGTTATTTTGTTAGTTCAAATCCCTACGGATGTAATCCAAATCTTTCTGTAAGACAGTGTGTCTTCCTTTGGGCAATAAGCCTTGTTGTAATTGAGCAGTGAGCTCTAGGCAATGTGCCTGAATGCATGTGCATTCCCCATTTGTTATTCTTATACTTTTAACAGAGTATAATCTTGTGGAATAACCTCCACTGTGGTTTTTCCCCTATCAAGGTTTCCACGTAAAAAATCTGGTGTTATGTGTGTTTCTGATGTGTTGATGATTTGTGTTTTCATGGTTATTAATCAGATTTGAGAATAAGGGTTAATAAGTTTAATAAGTTTGAATTTTTGAGACAACTGATTCAGCCCCCCTCTCAATTGTCTGCCCTTGTGTTGCCAACAATTGGTATCAAAGCAAGATCCTTGGAAGAAGTTTAACAACTTGAGGTGATCCGAGATGGTGACATACAAGAAGGATAGTCTGATATTTGATGGAACAAAGTATTCTCTGTGGAAGACTCGAATGGAGTGTCATCTGAGATGCATTGGTAAACCTTTCTGGAGCATTACACGTAATAGGTATGTTATTCCACAGAATGGTTCCACTACTACTGCTGAGATTAGGGATGTTGAATACAATATCAGAGATAAGGAGGCATTGTTTATTAGAAACCCATGATCTGATTGCAAACCAGAATAATCCTTCCACAGAAGAGGAAAACGAAAAAGTAGAGATTTGCATAAAAACATGCAATTTGATATATTCGAAAAGACCATTAATTACAAGAGATAATTTGCTTTATAAAAGCAAAGATTCCTAAACCTAATCTTATCTTGAGCAACAAGATAGCTCGATAAGATAAAGATAAGATCCTATAACCTAGGAATTAAATAATGCCTAAGTAAACTTATGCAAGCGTAATTAAATATTAACTACACTAACGCACCCCCATAAGTGCAACGTAGGGAGAAGCAGATTATTATGCAAATATGACTCTCGGCAACAAGGCCTGATCAGGTACTCATGTACAAATGCAAAGAGAGAGAAACCCCCCTCAGTGAGATGAACTGCTGCGAAGAATCACTGGAAGAACTCTGATGAAGCAACACTGGAACCCCAAATCTGGCAAGCAAGGAAAGATAGTTCTGTTTGCAAAATACCAATCGGAATCACAAATGCAATAGCAGACCCGATGCCAAGGAACACTGGAAACTCACATAATGGATCAACTCTGGAATTTGTAAGCAACAGTAGATGAAAAGATGAATGGACCCATAATGGTGACAAATCTGGAAGCTGTGTCTCGAAGCCAATGCCAAACTAAAACTAAAACTGCCCATAGGACGAGTACCATCAAGATTCTGGAACATTCACCATAAAAACATGGCCTTCAAATGGGAACGATCTGAACCAATGAGGATCAAGAACCATTAAATCCCAATATGAAGTGTGAACCAAATCAAACCAAAGATGTGTTTAGCTAAGCAAGAAAGAAGCTAGAAGGAGACAACAGGAAACTAGACAAACTCATGCGAGTTGTCACCAAAATGAAAGATGAATGCAAGAACCCCCTTTAATGGAACTTTATATCAGTTCATTATTACAATACCCAATGATTGCATAAGGAGATAATGCAAAAGTACAGAAATATAATCGAAAATGCAAACCTAGCACACGAAACAAAAATGAATGCATGCCTAAATTAAGTTACACATTTTCTGGAAATAACCTCAGATCTGCATAGAGGCCAAAACCAGCTTTCTGACACCGCAAAAATCTCGAAAAACGGATAAGCGAGTGAAAAGATATGCGTCTCAGAGTGAAAAAGGAAACATCTAACTTCCGAGGCAGAAAACGACATCAAAAAAGAAAAACTAGAAAATCTCACTAGCACCAATGCATAGAGCTCGGAAATAGCTTTCTAGTGATATCTCGCTTGCAAAAAAACGACACCGTATGAGAAAGTTATGATCATTTCCATGAAACTGCTCTGAAAAAGTCCGATTTGGCCATGTAGAGCCCTCAGGGGCTAAAAAAATAAGCCCCTGGTCACCTGGGTGGACCAGGGGGCTGGCGGCAGAGTTCAGGGTGCGGCCCTTGGTCACCCATGTGACCAGGGCTAGGGCTAAAAGGTCGGCGGGGGCTGGCGCGTGGGTGTTGGTCGCCCATAGAACCAGCCGCTGCATATTGAAGCCCTCGGGGGCTAATTTCTCAGACCGGTGGCAGAGGAAGGGGGAGCCACCGGCGGAGGTGGTGCACCGGCAGCCGCCTGGTGGCTCAACCTATTTGAACACGTGGCGCTGATTTTGTTTAAAAAAAAAAAAAAATTTGAATTTTTTGAATTTTTCTCAAAAAAAGTGCCTTGGGATGCGAGTTGGGGAGGCCGTATGGCCTCCATGGCAAATTTTTTTTGCCTCTCCAGACGACTTTGTCCAAATCGGACAAATTTTATATGGAAATATGGGTTTTGGGGTGCTGCGAATCCAATGGCGAGGTCCGTTTGGGCCCAAAGTGCTCCGAAAATTAGGCGACCCCCGGATCTATCAGAAAAATCACCGAGCTTGAAACCCTCACAAATCTGGCAAACGGTGATGAAAATCAATGAAATAAAAGCCATTTCTGACTTTTTCCAGCACTCTGAATTCAACGGAATACCCCGATCTAATCCAAGACGCTTCAGAAATATGCTCAAGGATTGAAACCCTCGAGGGACTCTGAATGAGCTCTGCAACGAAATCCTCCAAAAAAGTTGAGAAGGGGTTGCGAATCGAGGCTCTGATACCATGTTAGAAACCCATGATCTAATTGCAAACCAGAATAATCCTTCCACATAAGAGGAAAACGAAAAAGCAAATATTTGCATAAAAACATGCAATTTGATATATTCGAAAAGACCATTAATTACAAGAGATAATTTGCTTTATAAAAGCAAACATTCCTAAACCTAATCTTATCTTGAGCAACAAGATAGCTCGATAAGATAAAGATAAGATCCTATAACCTAGGAATTAAATAATGCCTAAGTAAACTTATGCAAGCGTAATTAAATATTAATTACACTAACATTGTTGAGTGCTTTGACTGATTTTGAGATGATAGATGTTATGGATCTGAAGACTACTTATGAGATATGGAAAATTTTGGAAACTTTGTATGAAGGTGATGCTAATGTGAAGATTGCTAAGCTACAAAGTCTGAAAGGGAAATATGAAATGTTGAGAATTGGTGATGATGAGAACATTACTACTTTCATGCAAAGAGTGAATGAACTTGTGTGTGGTATCAGATGTGTTGGTGGACAGTTGGAAGAATTAGAGATTGTTGCTAAAGTGCTTAGATCCTTGCTTGTTGCATACAAAGTCAAAGCTACAGCTAGTGAAGAGTTACAAACTTTGACAAATGTGACCAGAGATATGTTGATTGGTAAGCTTACTACTTTTGAGTTGAGTGAATTTGGTGTTGCCCTTCCTAAGGTAGAATTTGCATTCAAGGCCACTACTTCCAGAAGAGATAGATAGAGATATGATCCGAGTGAAAGTTCTTCTAGAAAAGTATTCAAGTATGAGGAAGAAATGAGACAAATTGAAGAAGAAGAGAGAGAAATGGATGAGCTTGAAGCGCTTATTATCAAAAGAGAAGCCAGAGGACAAGGTAAGTATAAAGGAAAGTTGCCTATTAAATGTTTTGCTTGCAAGACAATAGGTCATTTTGCATCAAGGTGTCCGGAAAGAGTTACTAAGCCAAGACCTAACAAGCCTAGATTTCAAAGAAAATGTTATTATGCTGCTAATGAAGGTGTGACAGATGATGAATCTGATAAAGGAAATGGAAGTGAAGATGAATAGGTATTTATTGCCATCAAGGAAAATGGTCCAACCCCTACTGAATTTGTTAGTTGCTCAAATGTGGAGAAAGCCCTAGGTACTCAAATTGAAGAGAAAGATGAATGGGTGATTGACAGTGAATGCTCTCATCACATGATAGGGGATAAAAATAAAATTGTGAGCCTAGAAAAGTATGATGGTGGTGTTGTAATATTTGGTGATGACAAAGCTAGTGTAATATGTGGTAGAGGATGTATTTCTCTTGATGGTAAGAATAATATTGATGATGTTCTATATGTGGAAGGTTTGAAGCATAATCTTTTAAGCGTTGGACAGATGGTAGATAAGGGATACAATCTTCAGTTCAAGGATGGAAAGTGTAGAATATTGGGAAGTTCCAGAAATGTGATTGCTTCAGGTACAAAAACTAAAGGTAACATCTTTCATCTAAATGCTATTGGTAAAAGTTGTTTGATTGCTCAAATTGATGAAAGTTGGTTGTGGCCTAGGAGAATGTGTCATATTAACTTTGATAATATTATCAAGATAAGTTCCACTAAGGCTATGAGAGATCTTCCTAAGTTGATGAAACCTACTAATGCTATATGCAAGGAATGTCAGTTAGGGAAGCAAACTAAAATTTCATTTTGAAGAAAACAACATTGTTCAAATGAATTGTTGGAGCTTGTGCATGCTAACTTGTGTGGTCCTTCTAGAGTCAGAAGTTTACAAGGTTATAGGTATTTCATGCTACTCATTGATGATTATTCTAGAATGATGTGGGTTACCTTCTTAAGGGAGAAATTTGAAGCTCTAGAGAAGTTCAAGATCTTTAAGGCTATGGTTGAGACATAGACAGGTCTGAAGATTAAATGTTTGAGATCGAATAGAGGTGGTGAATTCACTTTCGGTGAGTTTAATTATTTTTGTGAAGAGCATGGGATAAAGAGACAATTATCTACACTGTGAGCCCCTTAGCAAAATGGAGGTTTGGAAAGGAAGAACATGACAGTTCAAGATGCTACTAGAACAATGATGTTGGAAGGAAATGTTCCTCATATCTATTGGAGAGAAGCTATGATTACTGATGTTTACATTCTCAATCGAGTACAAGTCAAAGGTGATACTAGTAAGACTCATTTTGAGCTATGGTTTGGTCACAAGCCTACTGTTAGATACGCCAAAATATTTGGGAGTAAATGCTATATCATAAGAGATGAAGATATATGAAAGTTTGATGCTAGAAGTGATGAAGGTATCTTTCTTGGTTATTCTACTAAAAGCAAGGCCTACCGGTGCTACAATAAGAGATTGAGGAAAATGGTTGAAAGTGAAAATGTCAAGGTTGATGAAGACATAGCTAGACCATCCAAAACCTGTGGATATGATTCAGATGATTAGAATGACAGTTCAAGAAAGAAATTTCAGACTTCAAATCAAGTTCAAATCATTCTAATGAATCAAGAAGATCAAGAGGAAGGAGAAACTAGTGAAAGCGCAGAAGAGAGATCACTAGAGCCTGAAGTTCAAGAACATCCTAAGACTCCAAGGTATGTGAGACTAAATCATTCAGAAGATCAAATCATAGGTGATAAGAACAAAAGTGTCCAAACTAGGAGAAAGATTGCAGAAGAATATTGTTTGATTTCAAAGCTTGAGCCTAATAGTGTCAATGAAGCATGTAAAGATGAACAGTGGGTGGAAGCAATGAAAGAAGAACTACAACAAATTGAGAAGAATAATACATGGATTCTTGTTCCTAGACCTAAGGACAAAAATGTAATTGGAACTAAATGGGTCATTAGAAACAAGTTGAATGAGCAAGGTGAAGTTGTTAGAAACAAAGCGAGACTGGTGTGTAAAGGATATTCTCAAATGGAAGGAATTGACTTTGAAGAGACTTTTGCCCCTATTGCTAGGATTGAAGCTGTGAGATTGTTTCTTGCTTATGTTGCTTACAAAAACTACAAGGTTTATGAGATGGATGTCAAGTCAGCATTTCTAAATGGAAAATTGGAAGAAGTGTATGTCGAGCAACCTGATGGATTTCAATTGACTAATTAGCGAGACATGGTTTGTCAGTTGTAGAAAGCATTATATGGACTTAAGCAAGCCCCTAGAGCATGGCATGCCAGATTGGATAAGTATTTGTTGAAGCTTGGATTTAATAAAGGTATTGTTGATAGTAATATGTATTTCAAGATTGATGATGATAAAGATTTGATTGTGGAAGTCTTTGTTGATGATATCATTTTTGGAGGAGATGATAGTCTGTGCATGAAGTTTGTTGATGAGATGCAGAATGAGTTTGAGATGTCTATGATTGGTGAGATGAAATTCTTTTTGGGATTGAAAATTACTCAATTAAATAAAGGGATCTTTATATCTTAGTCCAACTATGTGGAAGAATTGCTGAAGAAATTTGGTATGGAAGATTCGAAGCCAATTGGTACACCTATGGTGACCGGATATAAGTTGACATAAGATGATAATTCTCGAAAGGAAAATTAGACTAGATATAGATCAATGATTGGTGGATTGCTTAATTTAACTCAAACTAAGCCTGATATCATGAATGTTGTATGCATTGTTGCAAGATTTCAAGTTGATCCTAAGGAATCTTATGTGATAGTTGTGAAGAGGATTTTCAAATACTTGAAGGGAACAATTGATTTTGACCTGTGGTATCCTAAAGATGATGAGCTTACTTTAAGTGCCTTTATTGATGCTAATTAGGCAGGTGATGTGAATGACAGAAAGAGTACTAGTGGTGTCACATTTTTCTTGGGAAAGAAGTTGATTTCTGGTTAAGAAGCAAAATGCCATTTCTTTATCTACTGCATAGGAAGAATACATTATTGTTGCTAATAATTGTACTCAAGTATTATGGATGAAGTAGATGTTGAAAGATGTCAGATTTGTGTATGATGAGCCTATTGCTAGATTCTATGATAATTCAAGTGCAATTAACATTTCCAAGAATCTGGTGCGGCATTCAAAGACCAAGCATATATCTATCAAGTTTCACTTTTTGAGAGAGAAGGTGAGTGAAAAGGAAGTCAGATTGGAGTATGATCCTACTAAGGAATAGATTGGAGATATCTTTACCAAACTGTTGCCTAAGGATACTTTTGAGTATCTCATAGGGAAGCTAGGGGTGATTACCCCTCCTAATCAAAACTAAGATGCATTTTTTTGCATCAGTCTATGCATTTCACAGTTATATCTTGATTCAGATTGATATTGTGGTGGCTGCTACTAAGGGGGAATTGTCAGATGTTCAGATATGTGGTTCAGAGCTTGTGTGGAGAAAAGAGATCTTTTTCATTGATGTCAAAGGGGGATAAGAGTTATGTGAAAAACTATGAATTATCTGAGGAAAAGAGTCATGTGGGGGGAAGAGTTGTGTGAAAGAGTTGAGGAGAAAAGAGTCAGAACCTAAGGGGGAGTAAGTGCTAAGAGATAGTTGCATTGATGGTGTTTTTCACATCATGTGTTTCCATCAATGCCAAAGGGGGAGATTGTTGGATGTTGTGGTTGTGTTGCTAATATGTGGTTGTCATTGATGTCAACACTATTAGCATTAATTCATTAGAAGTTGTATATGTCGAGGATATTGAGAAAATTGTAATTGAATGAGTTGCAGGTTACCAGTGTGAAGTGAAGTTTAGTTTGTTGGTGAGTTCAGTACGTTGATGATCAAAGGTTGTGAATTA
The DNA here is from genome assembly GCA_007258455.2 of Sequoia sempervirens. Classification (NCBI taxonomy): domain Eukaryota; kingdom Viridiplantae; phylum Streptophyta; class Pinopsida; order Cupressales; family Cupressaceae; genus Sequoia; species Sequoia sempervirens. The sequence continues at coordinate 35,271,548 of VDFB02281492.1, forward strand.
AAGGGTTTCTTGTCAAGTATATCTAGTTTATCCACATTGAGTTTCAGAGATCCGCATGAAGATTTGATTGAGTTATGAAGATTTGTGTTCTGGCCATTTTTGTTGCCTCAGTTGGTGTTCTTGAATGAAGTTGATATGATTCTAGTAAGTTCAATTGTTACAAATGCTTCTCTAGTGATTCAAGATGTTTCTGGATGTTTTTGGATCATGCTCTATCTGTGTTGCACGTTCGCATTGATCGAGGTGCTCACGATTGGAGATTTCCTCTTGTGTGTTCATATTTTTCTTGTTCTTGGCCGACAGGGTGTTGTAGTGTGTTGTGGATATTCGAGGAATAATTTTTGAAGGTGGTTCATGTTTGATAATTTTATTTTGGGTCTCCACTATGTTGTGGTTGACCTTGGTTGATTCGCATTGATAATTGTTATTGATTTGAGCCGACAGTTTATATTCATTTTATTATTTTGTTGAAGCCAACATGTAACAATGTAATTCCTAATTGCAGACATATATAAGTGATTGTTTATTCCATTTGAATGTATGGTGTGCACAAATAATGTTTTAAATCATTCAAAGGCAGAGCAGAGTGTGAAGAAGAGTGAAGAAGTGTGAAGAAGTGTTCATGTGCTTAACCGAAACTGTAATCAGGCATTAGCAGATGCTATTTTGTCAGTTCAAATCCATGTAGATGTAATCTGAATCTTTCTATAAGACAATGTGTCTTCCTTTGGGAAGTAAGCCTTGTTGTAATTGAGTAGTGAGCTCTAGGCAGTGTGCCTAAATGCATGTGCATTCCCCATTTATTATTCTTATACTTTTAACAAAGTATAATCTTGTGGACTAACCTCCACCGTGGTTTTTCCCCTAACAGGGTTTCCACATAAAAAATCTTGGTGTTATGTGTGTTTCTGATGTGTTGATGATTTGTGATTTCATGGTTATTCATCAAATCTGAGAATAAGGGCTAATAAGTTTAATAAGTTTGAATTTTTGAGACAGCTGATTTAGCCTCCCTCTTAGTTGTTTGCCCTTGTGTTGCCAACAATTTGTATTTTGCGTTGTCATCCTTTGACAGAGAATTCATCAATTTGTTCAGAAAACGTTTGTGGCCTGCTCTTCTGATCCTGAAACTCTTACTTTGTTCCTTGAGGCAGTTTAGGGCAGTTCGCCCTTTGGGATTCTCTTGAGAATAAAGAGACTCATGAGGAGTGAATCCCCCTTCTCTACATTTTGGTGAACCCAACATGAAAACACCTTCCCAAATTTTTTTTTTGAGGCAATGCCCCAAACTCCATTTCTTCCTATCAAAGTGATGCGCCAACCTTTGGCCAACTCATTGAGGCATTGTTTATTATATTTAACTTATTATTTTCAAAAGGAATTTAATATCCTCTTTTATCAGTTTAGTATCTACTTTTATTCAAAGTATTAATGATTTTTCATTTCATGCATGTGATGGTGACTTGGATTTACCCATGTCACTCAATATCTTTGATCCTTCTCATGAAATCCCTCTTGCTTTGGAGGATATTTTGTTGTAAGAAGATGAAATCATTGATACTTTTCTTAATATTACTCTTCTATTTCTTCATTCCAATGTACTCTCTTCTAGAGATGATCCATTAGTGAATGATGTATCTCTTCTTTGTTCCAATGCACTCTCTTCTAGAGATGATGCATTAGTAAATAATGAATCTCTTCTTTGTTCCAATGCACTCTTCTAGATATGATGCTTTAGTGAATGATGAATCTCCCTCCACATTTGATCCTCCTCGGATTGATGTTGAGAATATTTCTTCAAATAATTATTCTACTAGTTATGATGATTCTATAAATGTAATCTATGTCTCTGCCACCCCTCAAAGGCCTAAGAGACCGGTCATTTATCTAACTCCAGCTAGTCCTCCTAAAAGGATTTGTTCTATTAATGTTGTTCCATTTGACAGTGAATCTCTTGAACTTTGTAAGGCTCCCTCTTATAGAGTGGTAGCCCATACTTATAATAGTAGAAAGAATAAACAAAATGTTGATCAACCTACTTATTTACCACCTTCTCAACCAAGTCTTCCTTCGGTGCCTAAACTTACAACTAAAGCACCCGGTGATTACGATCTTGTTGAGCAACTTCATGTCACTCCGGCCAAGATCTCATTGTAGGATTTGCTTCAATTTGTTGCAATTTATCAAGGTATGCTTTAGGAAGCCTTGCAAAATATCCTCTTTCCTTCTTCTGCTAGGTCAATGGATGTTAATGCATTGATAGCTCATATTCATGTGGATTCATCGAATATTACGTTCTATCCACAAGAAATCTCACCTATGGAAGTACAGGAGCAAGTAGACCCTCTAATGATCATAGTGAACATTAATAAAATCGGCATTAGACATACTCTCATTGACACCGATTCAACGCTCAATGTATGTAGCATTGATCTATTGCCTAAGATAAATATTGATTATTCCTCTCTAGTTGATTCTTCTCTTGTTATTCACGAGTTCGATAATGTTGGTCGACAACCTTTAGACACGATAGTCTTGCCTTTGAGCTTGGGACCCATTATCGTACCCACCTTGTATATGTTATGTTAGAAAAGTTAAAAAAGTTACCATATAATCTCCTTCTCAGTAGACCGTGGATTCATGTTATGGGCGTAGTTTCATCTACCTTACATAAATCTATTAAGTTCATTTGTAACAATCGAGTAGTCATAGTTAGGGCTGACCTTGAGGCCATACACTTGTGTGAGATGGAAACTATTGGTCAAGCTTCGGTTGTTCCTACTCTTATCCCTTCAATTTCTTCTAATGTGTTGATGTCTATTCCTGCGGTACCTATTACATAGGATACTCTTGAGACATGTCCCTAAAGAAGATCCTTTTGAAGCAAGAAATATTAATTTCGCTCCTTCTACCTCTTCTCAAGAGAATGCATGTCTTGGTGATGATTGGGATTCTTTAGACTTTGCAAAATCCTTCATTGCAGAATATAAATTTGACTTGATCCACTTAAGCCTTCCAATAACATCATCTAAACCCACTATCAAAGATGATTATTCTTCTGCATCATGGGGTAATGTGAACACAAATTGTAATGTTCTTAATGTTTATCCTCCTCCTTTTGAGGAAGATGATCACACCTCTATTAAAGAGGCTAATGTTGGCAGACCTATCAAGAAGGTTGATAGTGATCTATAGAAGAGTGTGATCCCCATTGTTGGAATAATGCTCTCTATGAAGATCCTCCTCTTTCTCAAGATTTGCAAACACATTATGGCCTTGGTTTTAAGCTCGTCTCTAAGTATGGCTATGGGCGTAAAGTTTGTGGGTGTGATGAACAAGGCATTCAAGTCCCTATAGAATGTGTACCTCATAAACGTAACTTGGGAATTGATTGCTCAAATGAACAATCTAAATGGAAACCATGGTTGAATGGCAACATGGTTTCTATTCAACATCGTTCTCTTGAAAATATTCATGCTCCATTGTCTTCTATCTTCATGGCTTCTTCTTGTGAGCAGTCAAGATATTCTCCACAAGAGAAAGGGTTGCTTCCTGCTCCTCATTCTTTGTCTGAGCAAGAGCGTATTTTGTTGATGCTTCTTAAAGATTCCTTGATTACTCTTCCTCCTCCTACACATAAGAAATTTCATAAACATGATAAAGAAAAATATTCTTTTTATGCATATCATCAAGTGCCTGGACATTCCACTAGTGAATGTAAGGCCTTGAAGGATAAAATACAACTTCTTGATCCAGGTGCCATCACTCATTTGTTTGTTAATGCACCTACCTCTTCTTCAAATGAGAAGTGATATCGAGGTTTACCTCTATCATGTATGTTCTACGTATCTTGCATGGTTCTCCTCCCCTATATGTTGGGGGAAGTGATAACTTGTTCCGGAGATGTGTGTCCTTCTTAAGGACCCCCTCTCTTCTTTATGTCTTTCAAATCAAGCATCCCTTAAGTGGACTCCTTTTCTTTTAAAGGGTTCCTGAGGGACCTCTTTGAAAGCTCTTCGTTCAATTTTTGACTATTTGTGTGACTGTCTACTTGCTTGCCTAACATGCTTAGTCTGCAAATTAACATGTTGCTTTGTAGGTGTACCTATGAAGCTTCTTTTCAATCAACTTTGCAGGACCGATCACCTATAAGGACCAATCAGACTCTATGGAGCCTCTCAGATCGGGCTTCCCTTAGGAGAGAGTACCTGGAGTGCCCTCTTTGCAAGTGCGAGGACCTGTAAAGTGCTTGCACCCTTTGGGATCTTTTTGTTCAAATCTATAGGAGAGAGTACCTATAGAGCCTTTTGTTCATCTTTCAAAGGACTGAGTACTTGTGGAGCCATCTCTTTTGGAATTTTCATTCCTCTCTTAAATTCTCTTCTCTCTTCTCTTCTCAAATTGTATATACCAGATCGAAGATCTACATCTTCTTCATCCTGAGTATATGGTCTTTCTCTCTTCGACATTGGTTGATTCCCTTACTTTTGGGTGCATTCTTCCCTTGAAGAAATAAATCGTTACATTCTTCTCTCCGTTTAGGAATTCTTTTGTGTTATTTCTTAATTTGGGGATGACGCAATAGTATTGAGACAACTTTTTACATCAAGGTCTCTTTCACTTTTCTAATTTAAATCCTTTAGTTTTTTATGTGCCTGTGTGTGTGTGTTTTTATATGTTCTAACCCCGTGATATAATGGTTTTTAATGTTCTAACATTGTTGTCTTCTGCGGCCCTTTCTTGTCTAATATGTTTGTTTTGCAGGTCTTCAGACTGGGGGCATGCTTCCTTGGTTCGAAGAGTTGGTTGCTTCCTCTATAGTATCCTTTTGGCATCATGATGTTATTTATGTATAGTAGATTTCCTTTAGCATGCATATTAGTGTGAATTCATATGCCCACTAAAGTTGGGGAAAAATGCAATGTCGTAAAATTGCACCCCTTGCAATTGCACATACATTTTTGTATCCACTTTAGTGTCCACTCCCTTAGAACTTGTGTAGGCTCATTTTAGCTCTTGCATAGGACTTTTTCCCCTCTCAGGATGCTTAGGACCCCTTTTTTTAGCAACTACCTCCGTGTGTCAGCTTTGCATCGAACCTTGTGCTTTTCCCATTCTCGTTGTTTTGTAGTGTGATGTGTTCGAACACTAGCGCATCATGTAGACGTATGTGCACCACGATAGTGTCATGTGCCATTTCAACTACCAAACAACCATTTTTGAGTGTGTTTTCCACTTGTCAACTCTTTTTGTCGGTGGTAACGACTTGTGATGCCTTGTAACGGCTCAGGAAGCTTCTTTTCCTTCCTCTTCTCCCTTTAAATGCTATCTTTCCAATTCATTTGTGCTTCTCACTTCTCTCTAGCTTCTTGGCTTCTCTCCTTTCCCTCTTTACTATTTCGCTTGCATAGATCTCTTGCTTGTTACAACAGCTTCAAACACTCTCGCTTTCTTACAACACTCTTTGCAACTCTCTTGGCTCTCGCAGTTATTGCTCTCTTTGGCTTCCTTAAGCCTTGCAGTTGATATCTCTCTTACCTTGTGCTTGCGAGAATCTTGAGATTTCTCACATCCCCTATCAATTGCATCTCTATTTCGTGATACGATTTCTCGTCCATGAGTGGGGATTGCTTTTATCACTTCATTTTTGCTTAATTTGTTCACTTTCTCTATCTATCTGGTTGTTCGTGGAGGTGGGAACATCAAAATGGGGGTTTGACTAAGGAAAACCCCTATACAGCCCCAACATTTTCTCTCGATCGTATGTATGCATTTATTGAATATATTTCCTTTTTAGAGGCTTCATTACTTGGGTTGTTGTGAGAACTTTTTATCTCTTATTCTCTTACTATAATCATTTATACTTCATTTCAGTTTTGTTATATTCCATTACTTTCCCACATTTGAAAGCTCTTAGCAGTCAGAATAGAATTAGTCACTTTAGTGCTTTCTATAACATTCTTGGTTTTCGGTCTGTATGAGATGCCAGCATGCCTATGGAACTCCAGAACGTCGCATTGTTGTATGTATTCTGCGCTATTGTCCTTTGATAGAGAATTCATCAGTTTGTTCAGAAAACCTCTGTGGCTTACTCTTTCTAATCCTTAAACTATTGTTTTGTTCCTTGAGGTAGTTTAGGGCAGTTCACCCCTTGGGATTCTCTTGAGAATAAAGAGACTCATGAGTAGTGAATCCCCCTTCTCTACAAGTGCTTTGGAAGATATTTTTCAAGTAACAATGTATGGCAAAGTAGTCTAAGTGTATTGATTTTGTACATTCTTCAGGTGAAAGTTGTTGTGAAGTTTGTTGGATTTCAGGATGTTTTAGGAATATTCTAGATTGTGTTCAAGCATGGTGTGTGGTTCGCAAGTCGTCCTTGGGTTTGAGGAAGCATGCACTTCAAATTTTAATGGTGTTTGGATAGGTAACGGTCGAATTGGTGTTTACACTACATGCGAAGGATAAATATTGTTTGTGGTAGTGTGTGGTTAAGTGGTGTTGTTGATTTAGGTCCCAATTAAATTTTGATGTGGTTTGCATTCACTTCTATCTGCCACGGAAGTGTTTTGGTGCCAACCTAATTTGAATTTGCACGTTTGAAGTGCATAGTCAACCTTGGACAAAGGTTTCAAGGTTGAAGTAGATATAAATATGAGTTGAGTTGTTGAGGGGTGAAGTGTGCAAAGTGTGTGATGTGAATTGCAGAGTTGTAAGGTGCGAAATTGTGAAGTGCAGTGCAAGCTTTCAAGTGTTGGATTACCGGTTGCAGTGAGAAAAAAGGTATCTGCAATCATTCAAATAGACTATGAAGGTGTTGGATCTATTGTGGTGGATTCTTTGTTGCATTGAGATCATGTTCTCTATGTAACATTTATTCTCTATATTCTTTTTTTATTTCGACAGTGAGCCTTTCAGGGTAGTGTGCCCCTTCTGGTAGTGAGCCTTTGTAATTGGTTTTGAAATTACTAATATTGTGAGCTAATCCTCACTGTGGTTTTTCCCTCCTTGGGTTTTCCACATAAATTCGATGTTCTCTTGTGCATAGTGTTAAAGTGTTTCGGTTTTTGTTATTTGCTTTTCATGTTAAATCATCATTATAGATTAAGGGTTTAATATATGAATGTTGATCTAAATGTTAATGAGGGTTTTTGAAGGTTTAAGGTACAACCGATTCATCCCCATCTCAGTAGTATTGTTCATTCAACAATTGGTATTAGAGCAAGGTTCCTTGGAGAAAAGATTAACTGCTTGAGGTAGATTTGGGATGGCGCTCAAGAAGGAGATCCCCATATTTGATGGCACAAACTATGCATTCTGGAAGGAAAATATGGAAGTCTATGTAGTTTATCTTGGATATGATGTCTGGAAGTTAGAGAAGAATCAATATACCATACCTACAAATGGACCAAGCACAAGTGATGAGATCAAGGCCTATGAAACAAATGATAAAGCAAGGTTTGTTCTCTTGAGTAGTCTTGCAAATTCTAAATTAGTGAAAGTCATGGATCTAAAAACTGCTAAAGAAATTTGAGATAAGTTGGAAAGTATTTATGAAGGAGATGATATGGTCAAACAAGCTAAGATGTAGAACTTGGAAACCACATTTGAGAACTTGGGGACGTCTGAAGATGAAAATATTACAAGCTATATGTAGAGGGTAGATGAAGTGGTGAGCTCCATTAGAGGCCTCAGAGGAAAGGTCAAAGAACCAAAAGTGGTAAAGAAAATTATTAGAACCCTTACTAAAGCTTATAGTTATAGAGTTGCTGCTATTGAGGAATCTCAAAATCTAGATTAGTATTCTAGAGATCAATTGTATGGCTCTTTAACTGCATTTGAGATGAGAGATTTTGGTACTAACAATGGTGCAAAAGTGGAGACTGCTTTTAAGACTAGAAAATTAGAGAAGAGTGAAGATTCATATCACGATGATCTTGATGATATAGAAGATAACTTTGTGAGAAGGATGAAAAAGTGCACCGGTAAGTACAAAGGTAAACTACTTTTCAAAAAATTTAGTTGTGGACAAATAGGTCACTATACCTCAAGATGTTCAAACAAAATTGTGAACAATAAGAATAAGGAAAACAAAGGTAATATGATCAAGAAAAGATATTATGTTAGAGAAGATGCAAGTATTCCTGATAATGAATCTGATTATGGAGATGATACTGATAATGAATGCTTGTTCATGGCTTTAAAAGATGAATCTATTTCTGCTAACTCTAAAAGATGTGTGAAGGAAAGTGCTATAGAGACAAAGGATAAGATTCAAGGTACTTTGGTATCTACTTTTCATTCTAGATAGGATAAGAACTATTGGATCATTGACACTGGTTGCTCAAATCATATGACCAGAGACAAGAGTAAGTTTGTTAAACTTGAAAAGTATGATGGAGGACTTGTTAGATTTGGTGATGATTCAAGTGCTAAGATTTGTGGAATAGGTTCAATCAATTTTATGGAAAGCATAATATTGATGATGTTTGCTATGTCAATGGTTTAAGACATAAACTTTTGAGTGTTGGGAAAATGTGTAGCAAAGGATATAATCTTATGTTTCAATACAATGGATGTGAGATCAAAAAAGGGTTCAAAACTATCATTGCTGCTGGAAAGAGGATAGATGGAAATGTTTATCAGCTCAAGGGTGTTGATGGTCATTTTTTTATGACTCAGATTAATGAAAGCTAGTTATGGCATAGGAGGATGTGTCACATCAATTTTGATAACTTGGTTAGAATCAGTTCAGTTCAAGCAGTGAGAGATCTACCAAGGATTACAAAGCCTATCAATGTTGTCTACATATATTGTTAGTTTGGAAAACAAACAAGAAGAAGTTTCAAGGGTAGAGAATAATCTTGTAATAGACTGTTGCAATTGGTGCATACAAACCTTTGTGGTCCTAAAAGAGTGATAAGTCTTCACGGTGACAAGTATTTCATGCTTTTGATTGATGATTATTCTAGAATGACATGGGTTACTTTTCTTAGAGAAAAAATTGAAGCCCTAGATAGATTCAAAGCATTTAAAGTTATGGTTGAGAATGATATGGATATGAAGATCAAATGCTTAAGGTCTGATAGAGGTGAAGAATTCACCTCCAATGAATTTAACATGTTTTGTGAGAATCATGGAATAAAGAGGCACTTGTCTACCCCTAGGACTCCTCAACAAAATGGAGTGGTTGAAAGGAAAAATGGGACTACTCAAAAGGCTACAAGAGCTATGATGAAATAAGTTGACCTAGTAGAAGTCTACTAGAGAGAAGAAATTCATGCTCATGAATTATCTAGCCCAAGCAAGGAGAAGTATAGTGTTGTAGATGATCTAAAGAATACCAAAGCTAACATTTCCATTTTTGATATGTTACGAGACTTTCCTACTCAGAAGGAAGCACTATTGAAATCATTGGACAATCCCAAGGGTGCTCTTGTCAACCCTCCCAAGATGGATAAAGGTCAAGCATTGAGCTCATCAGATGTCATGGTTACAATTTTTAAAGGAAGATTGGAATCTCTCCATTTCTATTGATAGTATGCATTTTTAGGAAAAATGTACACAACTATTTAGAGATTCTGGAGCATCATGCAAAATAATACCCTACTCCATATGTCAAAAGTTGGGGATAACACCTAAACCAGATAAGATAAAACTGAAGAAAATTTTATTGGAGAATTAAAGAACATCCATGTACAACTGGCCTCTGACCCTAGAGTCCATGAGTACATTGGCATACACGTAGTAGATATTCTTGAAATGTACATAATGTTGCTTAGTAGAGAACAAACCAAGAACTTGAGAGGTTGGTTCTCCATAGACTTTACACAACTCTGGCTGTCATGGAAAGGATTGAATAACCAGATTAAGATTGATGTTGAACCTAAGTTGAAACATGTAATAGTTGAATACAATGCTCCAAATGAAGTTGTATTCACATAGTTAGGCTTAGTTGTGTATAGAATGAATGATATCATGATGATGTCTTTAGCGGTAGATAAACAAGTAGATGCAGACAGTCCCATCAAAGGACTGTAATAATTTTGAACTTTTGACCATGTTTTTCAAGAATTCTTAGAGAAAATGTGTGATAACATGACTAATCTTGGAGAGTATGCACATACTTTTGTCCTATTACCAGGTTGGTACCGCATCCATGAGATGAACCAACCATTCTGAATTTTCTTGCCAAGCTTGACAAGATGTATTGGCAAGAGTAAAAATGATACACCATCCAAGATTGGAAGGGAGTGATTTAGAAGTAATCACAATGTCAAATGAGAGTTCTGACTCACTAGATTATCAATCTTCGGGAGATGAACAAAATATTGATAAGGAAGCCACTATACTCTTTTTAGAGGTACTTGTCAAAAACGAAAGCTTCTTGTTTATAAAAGAAGATCCAATTGAAATAAGGAAGGAAGCAACAATAAATCCTGGTACTTCTAACTAGAATGACACTCCAATGAGGAAAGGAGGACTTCTATCACAAGTCCCTAAAAAGAATACCATGTGGAAGCCTAGATTTTAAAGGTCAAAATGTAACCAGGGAAACAACGTTGGAGTCGAGTTGGTAAATCCATAAGGGAATTCATTCTTGGGTACTTTCTGATTACAATTTACTTGCACCAAAAATTCTACTAAGTACAAAGCACTGATCAAAGGATTATTGCTTGCTCACCAAAAGAAGGTAAAGCATCTATTTATAGAAGGGGATTCTCAACTAGTAGTGAGGCAAGTAAGAAGTCAGCATTCTTGCCATGACAAAAGATTTTATACTTATAGAAATAGAGTGTAGGATCTAATCGAGGGCTTTGAGGCATTTAACATAAAGTTTATCCCCATAAGAAGGAATTATATTGCAGATCCTCTTGCATTCTTAGCCAATTCCCTAGAGCCTATGACTGGCTCTTAGTTGAAATGATTCTCTATAGAGATGGTGCCCGTACTAACCATTCTAGATAATATTACCAACTTCCAAGTGTTTGAAGACGACTAACACATCCTTGAATTTATTACTAACTCTGATATTTTTGTTGCCTAGATCATTGATGAAGCTAATAGGGACCCATTTGAAGAAGCTTAAGATGGTATAATCAATTTAAAGACTAATACTATCCCTAAGGGGATAGTGACCTTGGAAAGGATATTTGATCCTGATAATACATCAAGGTTTGAAAGGGCAGCTTCAAGTTCAAACAAAGGAAAGTGTGATCTCCATAACCTAGGAGATGAGTTAGATAAGAGAGAAGTCTTTATTGGGAAGATATGTAATTCAGAGGAAAGGGATAGTATAATCCAAGCCTTGAAGGATTATAGAGAGATGATTTCTTGGAGATATGAAGAGTTAAAGACATATGACACCTCTATAATTACTTGCACTATTCCTTTAAAAAAGGAAACCAAGTGTTTTAGACAAAGGCAACATCTGGTCAACACTCTGTTAGAGCCATTAATTCAAAAGGAAGTCCAAAATATAATAAGTGCTAGAATTATCTACCTAGTATGACATTCAATGTGGGTGGAAAACCTAGTTCCTATACAAAAAAGAATGGAGAAATTCGACTATGTGAATTTCCAATATTTGAACCAAGCTTCTGAAAAAGACAACTATTTGTTACCTTCACTAGATGAGGTCTTAAAAATAGTAAACAAATTGAAAATGATGTTATTCCTAGATGGATACTCTAGATACAACCAAGTTAAATGGTGAGCGAAGAAGACAGGCTAAAGACTACTTTCACCACTAAGTGGGGAACTTTTTCCTATCAAAGAATGTCATTTGGGCTCATCAATGTTGGAGCCACCTTCCAAAGAGAAATGGACATAACATTCAAAGGGCTAATTGGAAAGTGTAAAATAATATACATGGATGATTTGACAATGTCCTCAAAGGATAGAGCGGACCATGTGAATGACTTGCACAAAATACTCTAGAGATGCAAAGAATCACGTATTTCTTTAAATCCTAAGAAATTCATTTTTAGAGTTATTGAGGGAAAGCTCTTAGTGCACATTATTTTAGAAAAGGGAATTTCTATAGATCCAAATAGGATTGAGTCTATATTGAAATTGTCACTACCTAATAGTAAGAAAGAACTAAAATCCTTCTTCAAAATGACTAATTTTGTTAGGAAATTCATTAGAGGGTTTACAGATATTGTGCATCCATAAATGAAATGTTGAAAAAGGATGCCAAAATTTAATGGACTATGGAAGCCAAGAAATCCTTCCATGAGATCAAAGAAGTCATTACCAGTACACCTATATTGGCTAGTCCAAATTATTCTAGGACTTTCCATATCTATACTTTTTCTTCAAAATATTCTTGTGTAGGTGTTCTCACTCAAAAGGGAAAGAAGTGTGATGAAAGGCCAATGACCTTTATGAGCGCTCCATTTAAAAATGCAAAAGTCAAATATCCTAATTTGGATATGCAATCATTTACTCTAGTCAAGGCGGTCAAGAAATTTAAACATTATATTTTGAGGATCAAGGTGATAGTAATTGTTCTTGATGTTGCAATTAAGTCAATGCTAATGTAGAATGAGCCTGGGGAATGAAGTGGAAAATGGATGGAAATCCTACAGGGGTATGACATGGAGATCCAACCTACGAAGCTAGTGAGAGGCCAAGGGCTATCAAAGACACTAGCTAGGGCGGATCAACAATTGTTATGCCAATAGTATTCTCAGCAAGATATCACGTCTGATGACTGGTACAAGGACATTGTCCAGTATTTGTTACAAAACAAGTGTCTGAATAACATGAATGCAACCCACAAATAGGCATTAAGAATCAAAATCCAAATGTATATGATAAAAGATGGGGTGTTATACAAAAGAAATTATGAAGGTGTCTACTTGAGATGCTTAGAGAAAGAATATGTTGATTATGTCAACAAAATTTCATGACAAGTTCAACACTAGCAACAAATTAGCTAAAGCAACTTCCCATCAGATATTGTAGGTATGATATTATTGGCCAACTCTATTCAAAGATGCTTATCGATATGTAAGGATTTGTCACATATGCTAGACAACAACCAACAAAGAGAGAAATACTCTCATGCCATTGCAACCTATACACGAGGTACGTCCTTACACCCAATGGGGCTTAGATTTTATTGGAATGTGTTAGTGTGAAAGGGGTACTTTATCTAACTAGTTTATTCTTAGCTAGTTCTCCACTAAAGTCCTCTTCACACTAGCTTAACTTTACATAGGGATAAGGTGGTTGAGCCTTTAATGACATGAGTTGTCACACCTCATAGGATGCCAGCACTTGTCATAATATGGTTGCATCTATCTCTCCCCTTGGCCTATATAACCAAGGCATTTCCTTTGTAATTCTCACTTCTCAAGCTGAATATAGCTTTGCATTCTTGAGAGGAATACAATTTATTCCTCCTCATATTTATGGTTTTGCTTTCTTTTAGTCATTAGATTCCTAGTAGGTTAGTTAGCAAATCTCACATGGTATCAGAGCCAAATTTGAGTTGTGGGTTAGCATTCCTTTAGGAAATCTGAGAGTGTTGAGAAATACTGGGTATGCTCTTCTCTTGCATCCTCGGATGATTTGGAGAATCAGAAAGGTGTGAAAAAAATATAAGTTTCTAGGGGGTTCATATATTGAATTGTCAGTTATAGGTCTACTGAAGCTTCTTGGAGTGATTTTGAGCTCACCATTGAGTCTAGAGCAGCTGAGACATTCAGATATGCTCTTTCTTTCGCTTGAAAGGGACATTGGATGCCAGATCTGCAACAATTTCAAGCAGGAGGTTCATTACTAGATCCAACAAGAAGCCATAATTTCGAAGCATTTTGGGTCAAATCCGACCCTTCCATCATGCTTAGAAGGCCTGAAAACCATAAAATCGACTGTCAAAATGTCGATTTTGGAAAAAGTTGCCATGTAAGGCAAAAAAAAAGGTCCAAATAACCATAAATAATATTTTTTTATTTTAAAATAAAAATATTATTTTTTGTTTTAAAATAAAATATTTTATTTTGTTTAAAATAAAAATCATTTTATTTGTTTTGTTTGTTTTTTCAAAAAAAAATTTTTTATTTTTAAAGAAAATTACAAATATATTTATTTTAAAATTGCAAAAAATATCTCTTTAAATATATATTTTGATATTTTGAAAAAAATAAAAATATATATATTTATTTCTTTTATAAAAAGAAAAGAATTAAAAATAAAAATAAAAAATAAAATAAATCAAAAAAGGCAAAATTTACTTGTGCAGCCTTCGGGCTTCTTTTTAATTTTTGTAAAAAAAATTATATTTGTTTATAAATGCATTTTATACATTTTCCTGTGCAAACTTGATCGGGCTTCGAGCTTCGTGCTCACACAGGTGTTGTGTAGGAATCTTGGCCTTCGGGCTTCTATTTTTTTATTTTTTAAAAAAAAATTGCTTGCAAAAAAATTAAACAAATCTGCTGCAGTGCTTTCGTAATGCATGCTTTTGTGTGTTGCACACGAGCACATTGGCCTTTGGGCCTTTTTAAAGGTTTTTTAATTTTTTTTAGAATATTAATACATATAACTTTTAAAAAAAAAATTATATCCTAATTAATTCCACGACGGTTTTAATATTTAAATATTAAAACTATTTTTTTTTTCAACCAATTTTTTAAATGTGCCAACACATTTAATATGTTTTATTAAAAAATATAAATATCTCAAAGTCACTAAATTTGGAGGAAGATTTAGCAGCAGCCAAATTTGGCGGTTCATTATTTTTATCTAGCGGGTTACTAAATTTGGTGGAGGTCCAAACTAGTTGGTAGACATCTATATTTGGCGAACCGCTAACTTTGGCGGTAGGTTTGCTATTTTTGGCAGAAGTTTTACACAACCCCTCTTCGTTGATGCATTGTTTTTTCAAGGCCAACTTTGACAACTCATAACTCGGGCTCCCGACCTCCAAATTTAGTGCAATTTTTTTGATTTGGGCTAATTCTTTGTGCTCTACACATTGGTGAAGACAGTTTTGGATTTTGGTGCACATATTTTTCAGAAATTGTTGATTCTCAAGGATGACTCCTCACCGTTCTCATTTTGCAAACTTCAAAGTTGCATAACTTTTGCATACGACATCAGATCAAGTTGATTATTGTTTTGAAAGTGCATAATTTTTCATGTACTTCGCATTGATGTTGTTTATTTTGTATGAAATTGTACCAAATGTATACTTTCAGCACATGTTCATTTCTTGAGGAATTGTAAGAGCATTGAAATCCAAAAAAATTATAACTGCACTAAATGTAAAGTGCTAACTCATTTTTCTCTGGGGGGATTCTTTGATTGAGTAAAGAAGGGGGGTCTCTTGTTGTCTTTGTGCTTGACCATCTCTCATACTTTGTGCTTTGTTTTTCCTTCACTATGGGTACATTTAAGTTTCCATTGCTTACGCCATACAATTACAACACATGGCATCAAAATGAATGGAATTCCTTAATGCAACTACGATATACACCTTATGTTGAGAAGAAGGTAATCGAACCCACAAATGATAAGGAAAAACTACTTTGGATGTTTGAACATACAAAAGCTCTTGGTTGCCTAAGAAGTTTTGTTTCTCTTGATATAATGTTTCAGATTGAAGCATGTAAAGATTTTCATGATGCATGGGACAAATTAAAAACTCTCTATAGAACAACTAATGAAATTCGTGGTTATCAAATTGATAACGAACTAATGGGTCTTGATCCAAAGTCTTTTGATAACATCCATGATTATGTAACAAAGGTCAATGACCTTAGAGCACAATGTAAATCATGTTTCTTAGAGAAAAAAGACATTCAACTTGTCTATAACACTCTAAATAAAGTTGGACTTGAATTTGTAGCTTTTGTTTCTAGCTTTCATACTCATAGGTTGACAATGGGATCCACATTTACTACACATTTTGCTTTATTTTCTGAAATGTTAATGCAATAACAAGGTAAGCTTCTTTCAATGGGTCTTCTCAAGCCTTCACATTCACAAGCTTTGATGGTTGGTCAACCAAAGGGTCAGAAAGAATCAAGGAAACCTGACAACAAACAAAAGCAATTCAAGAAGAAGTCACAAAGAGATCAAGCACAATCATTTTCAACAACAAAAGTTTACTACAAGTCCTCTTCAAAAGGGAACTTTCAAAAGGAGTGGCTAACTTGTAGCTACTGCAAAAAGCTTGGTCATGAGGAACATTCTTGTCATAAGAAGCAAATTGATGAGTTAAAGAATCTTCTAAAAAAGAACAACATTAATCTGCCTTCTTTTAGTTGCTCAACAATCCTCTACTCCTTTAAAATCAGGTAAAGGGAAAGCACATGCACTTGTTGCTATTACTAATTCTTCAAAAGAGTGGATTCTTGACTCAGGTGCATCACATCACATGGGTTCTCTTAAAGAACAATTTTCTTTGTTGGAGCCTTGTTTTGTGCCCCACATTCTCATTGGGGATGATTCTCCAGTGGAAGTAATTGGGAAGGGTTCAATTGATACTGGCAACGGTACATTTGAGGATGTCCTCTGCGTACCTGATCTATCAGGTAACCTTCTCTCTATCTACCAAATCACACAGAATGGTAGAAAATTTGAATTCACTCCAGATTCTGTCAGCATCCAGAATCTTGAAGATAATGCACTCCTTGCAGTTGGTAAGGCCAATCATGAGTCTCACTTGTATGCTTTCTCTCATTTTGTACCTGATTCACATTCCATTGCATTGCTCACCCATTCAAATGCTATGAGCAAACTATGGCATGAGTGGTTTGGCCATCTCAACTACCACTATCTTCAACAACTCAACAAACAGAATATGGTCACAAGTCTTCCTCAAATCAATTTTTCAGATGGTGTATGTTCAGGTTGTGCCTTGAGAAAAGATCTTGAGGAGAATTTTTACAAAGGGAAGGCTTGGAGGTCTTCAAAAGTCCTTGAATTGGTTCATAGTGACTTGGCGGGTCCTTTTCCATCATTATCCTTTAGTAAGGCTTGTTATTTGCTCACCTTCATTGATGACTATTCCAGATACACATGGGTCTACTTTCTTCGACACAAAGGAGAAGTCTTTGATAGATTTCAAGAGTTTAAGGCTTGTGTTGAGAAGCAATATGGAAAGTGTGTCAAAATTCTCCGCACTGATAATGGCAGAGAATATGTGAACCATCGCTTTGATCAATTTTGTACTCTTGAAGGGATTGATCTTCAACAAATTGTTGCCTACACACCACAACAAAATGGTGTAGTTGATAAAAAATAGGTCCCTGAAAGAGATGGTTGGTTGTATGATCCATGCTCGCTCCCTTGCACCTGCATATTGAGCCGAAGCTATCAACCGTGTTGCTCACATCCAGAACAGAGTTCCACATAAGGCATTAAAGGGCATCACTCCCTTCGAAGCTTGGTGTGGTAGGAAACTTGTTGTGGGGCACTTTACAGTTTTTGGTTCCCTAGCATGGGCACATATTCCTTCAGAGAAGCGCAAGGCCTTGGAACCTCAGAGTCGACCTTGTATCTTTGGTGGTTACGTTGATGGTGTCAAAGGATATCGGCTAATGGATCCTACAACACAAGAGCTCTTCATTGAGCGTAGTGTGCATTTTGAGGAAAGCTCTTCTAGCTCCTTCTCTACTCTTCCTTCCTCCACAGTGGATTTTGAGGATTTTCCTCAAGCTTCCTCTAGTTGTCAAGTTGATCATGAGATTTCATCTTCCTCTTCAGAGAGTTCGGAATCTCCTCCTCCATCCCCTACCATGCCTCGTTGGGCTCGCCAAACACTCGAGTCTATAGGCGATCTTGTTGGGGATCCTTCAAATATGAGGATTCAATCACAACATCAAGACATTCCACATTCCTACATCACCACAGCTTCAGATCCACAGTCATTTCGTGAAGCCTCTAGTATTGCTGAGTGGGATTCCACAATGGAGGAAGAGTACAACTCTTTAATGTAGAATAAAACATGAGATCTTGTTCCACTTCCTAAGGGAAGAAAACTAGTTCGGTGCAAGTGGATCTATTGAACCAAATTTGTAGTGAATGGCTCAGTTGACAAGTATAAAGCACGAGTATGCTCTTCTCTTGTAGCAGGTGGGTTGACAAAAATCTCAACCCATTTTAAGGCCATTTTGGGTACCTCATTGACTATTGAGTTAATTTTAAAGCTTGGTATTAGAGACAAATTTAGATTCATATGGCTTATATTAAAAACGCCTACTATCTATTGAGTTATTAATATATTTGGCTACAATGATACAATTAATAGGAAAATTCCTATCTTACCTTAATTGAATTAAAATCACCGAGTCCTCCAATATTCCTTAATTCTAATAGCTTTGAGAGTATTAAAAACTATAAATATTTACAGCTCTGAGAGAATGTTATTCAATATTGCTTTATATATTCAACACTATTTAAACTATGAGAGAAGGTTATTAAATTTGTTTTATATATTCCTTTGTTACTCACTATATGATAAAAGTTAATTTAATTATAATTAAGTTAATAAAAGTCTCTCTATATGATAATTTTAGTATCATTGTAGCAGTATCATATGCAACAGGTAAATTTTCCTTTTTTGATTTTTTAATTTTCCTTCCCAATCAAAAAATATTGCACTGAATTTGGAGGTCAGCAGCCCGAGTTATGAGCTGTCAAAGTTGGTCTTGAAAAAACAATGCATCAACAGAGAGGGGCTATGTAAAACTTCTGCCAAAAATAGCAAACCTGCTACCAAAGTTAGCAACTTGCCACATAAAAATAATGAACCGCCAAATTTGGTTGTTGCTAAATCTTCCTCCAAATTTAGTGACTTTGAGATATTTATATTTTTTAATAAAAAATGTTAAATGTGTGGGCACATTTAAAAAGTTGGTTGAAAAAAAAAAACGGTTTTAATATTTGTCGGTGGAATTAATTATGGATGGACTTTTCAAAAAAAAAGTTATATGTATTAATATTCTAAATAATATTAAAAAATATGAAAAAAATATTTTTAAAAAAATTAAAAACCTTTTAAAAGGCCCAAAGGCCAATGTGCTCGTGTGCAACACACAAAAGCATGCATTACGAAAGCACTGGCAACATATTTGTTTAATTTTTTTGTAGGCAAATTTTTTTTAAAAAATTAAAAAATAGAAGCCTGAAGGCTGAGATTCCTGCACAATACCTGTGTGAGCACGAAGCTCGGAGCCCGATCAAGTTTGCATGGGAAAATGCATAAAATGCATTTTATAAACAAATATAATTTGTTTTTACAAAAATTAAAAAGAAGCCCGAAGGCTGTGTTGCAGCAGGTAAATTTTCCTTTTTTAATTTGTTAGTGTGAAAGGGGTACTTTATGTAACACCCCTCCATTTTGGATCTTTGGATCGGCAGTGTTCTTCTTTGTCATGTTGTTTATGTTTTTGCTGTGACT
This sequence comes from Sequoia sempervirens, assembly GCA_007258455.2. Taxonomy (NCBI): domain Eukaryota; kingdom Viridiplantae; phylum Streptophyta; class Pinopsida; order Cupressales; family Cupressaceae; genus Sequoia; species Sequoia sempervirens. The sequence goes on from VDFB02281492.1 coordinate 35,290,965, forward strand.
TTGGAACTCGGTTACTATTTGATTGCGAACTGTTAAGCGATGCGTATGAAATATTTTAATGTGATGGTATTTTACTCTGATGTTATCTTTATGGCATGTTTTGGATTAATTTAGCAGATATTTGATTTAATGATGTTATATGCTTGTGATCATATTATTGATGTTAGATGTGTTAGTTAGTGATATTGAATTGGTGAAGGGGACATGATTGTACCACTCGCTTGCGAGCGCCCTACGATTTTGAGATTTCCTCTTCATGGTGTGTTTGATCATATTATATATATATGCATGTTCGATGTACTCTTTTTTCGCAGGTTGACAGGTACATGACATCGACTCCACCTGGTTCATAGGTTTGAGCGTGTCCATTGACCAACGACAATCGATTGGGAGATAGTAGCTAGGTTTTTCGTGCCAAGTCGTCACCCTAGTCATAGTGTATCGTCGAGTTAGTTGTTTTATTTTGGTCCATTTCACCTTGAATATTTATTTAATTTCAAATTATAAAGGTTATTAAATGATGGGTGTAGTTAAAATGATGATTAAATGTATTTAGTTGCAATGTTGAAATGTTATTTATTTTATTGATTAATTTGATTTAATTAATAAAATTAGATTTAGTTTATTGATTAATTAGGTTAATAGTGATAAATTAAATGAAATAGTCGTTTTGGCATTATTGTATATTAAGATTCAAATTTAAAATGAAAATGGAAATCATATTGGATATTTAAAGTTAAATTAAAATAAAAATGAAAATGTGTTTTAAATTTTACTTTTTGAAAATTATAGATAAAATTAATTCTTTGCAAACTTGGAATTCTTTTGTTTAAAAGAAATTTTCAAAAATACATGAAATTTCAATTTGAAAGTAAAATTGTTTTAAATTTTAAAAAGTGGAATTATTCTCCAATTTTGCAATGAATTTAATGGGTGGGATATTTTAGGGGTTTGACCAAAATTTGGGGAAAACTCTATTTGGGCATTTTCTATTTCATATTATGCACAATTTGGAATTTTGGGTGGAGAGTTTTGTTGTGGCTGGAATTGGGTTTTGAAGGAAAAATTTGGAATCACCATTGTCAAATTTTCAAACTTTGGGAGAAAACACCAGGTTCTTCTTTGTTTTTCTTTTTCTTGTTTCTTTTTGAAAGAATTTTAAATCTGGAAATGTTATTTAGATTCAATGAAAACCCATCTTAAATCTTGTTGCATATTTGGAAACAATCAACTGTTGAAATCATGGGAAAGGAAACAAGAAAATAAATTCAAACCATAGAAAATGGGAGGTTGCACAAAAGAAATTCCCAATTTGAGTTTGAAATTAAGGATTTATGTTTGCAAGTTTTTTGCTGGGTATTTTGTTTATGTGAAGAAAACTTGCTCAATCTAACTGTAAAATGGAGATTTACATGTAAATTTACAAATATATATATATATATTTTGTCAATATAAATATATATGCATACATATTTTATAAATATGGTTTTGCTTTCTTATTCTGGAAAATTTTCTATTCAAAAATTTTTACTGTCAAAGTTTCTTATGAGAAACTCTTCCCAGGAACAAGGGGAAGTTTGATTTTTTTTTTATTTTTTATTTTTTTTATGGAAATAAAATGTTATTTTGTTTTGGGGTGGGGAAACCATCCCCACTGCCGCCCAGCCAAGGGGAGGCAACTATGTGAGTCACACAGGCCGCCGCCCGTGGGAGGCAGACTGTGTGAGGGCACACAAGTCGCCGCCCTGGGGAGGTAGGGCAGCATGCGCGCCCTATTTAGGGCTTTGTTTTTTTAAAAGAAAATTTCGTTTTTTTTGTTTTTAGTTTTTATTTAATTTAAATTTTATATTATATGTTTTTATTCAAGGGGTAAACGCTTTTGACCGGAGCTATGAACCGGATCCAACCATTCAACAATACCACCCCAACGGGGTTTGAACCTTGGTGGCAAGAACAACAATGCCACCTATAAACCATTACACCATGCCAATACCGGCTTTATATTATATGTTAAATATACTATATATATATTAATTTAAATAATTTTTTTATGTTATTATTTAAATATGTTATATATATATATATAATAATGGAGATCTTTTTCTTAATTAGTTGAAATAAAAATGTTTTTTTTTAAAGCTATTTATATATTTAAATAAAATGCAAATATTTAAATGTATGAGTTTTAAAATGATTATTTTTTTCTGATAATTGATTGGAAAGGAATTGTCTTTTTAATCAAATGATTTATTTAAGAAAAAAAATTAATTTTGATTATTATGGATAATCGTGGCAATGAAATTTATTTACTATTGAGTTTGTGCAAATAATGTTAATTATTTAATTGATTTCATGCACTACGTCATTGCTTGCCTTGGGTTTAGGAAACCCTAACATTAGTTAATTGAGTTGCCTGAAATTCCTTTTTAAGTGATGTTTTCGTTCATTCTCTATGTTGGGCAATTGAATCAATTGTTATGTAAGTCTTCCAAATGGGGTTTTTAATCTTTTGGGGTTGTCGTATTATGTAGTCAACCTCTGTTTTGTTTTGGGAAGCGTGTATAGATGTATCATGTTGTTTCACCCAATTTTTTCGAATGGGGATGGTTTGTGCCTCCTTGGGATTAGGAGAGGGTATGTGGTTTATGCCTCCTTTGGAAGGAGTGGAGTATGTACTTTGTTTCCTCCAGTGTTTGGAGTGAGTTTCCTTTATTCGTTGCCTCTTTGGATTGGGGAGGTCGTCTTATCTAGGTTACCCATTAGATTGTGGTTTGGTATTGTGTGTGTTGTCGATAGGAGAGTGGCTCTTTGTAGGGGTCTGGCACACAAAGGGGCACCAGGGTAACTCACTTAGGGTTTTAAGTAAGTGATAACATAAAAAGAATTAATGAAAAACTCTCAGACTAATTAAGATAATTAATGCCTCTCTCATAACTCATTTGCTTTTAAGGTTTGAGATGAGACGAGAAGCACAGTTTGTATGAGGGTCCGGCAACTGGTAGAGTTGAGCCAGGATAACCCATGGTGGGGATTCGGTTGCCTAAGACAGTTAAGCCAGGGTAACTCATAGCAAATGTCGTGTGACACTCTCTCTATGTCAACCAGAGGTCAGTTGTTGTACTGCGTAAATGATCCTTGTTCTCTGGAAGCATTGTAACCATTGTGTTAAGTGATAATGTGTTTGTATTCAATTCAGTTCAGTTATGTTTTAGCTTGTGTCTAGTGGTAGATGGTCTTGTGTAGGAATTCCTTGTTACTATCTCCTAACACGGGGGGTGAGCCTTCGGGTATCACATGGTTGGGTAGAACGTGCACCTTAATCCGTTGGGTTTTCTTCTTATTCGTGTGGATGAGATTTCCAGTTGGAGAGCTCGTGGGATCTAGTTCTTTCCTGCTTATTCTTTCAGTTATTAATGTAATTTATTAACCCTCTTTGTATCGAGGTGGAAGATGTAATTTGTACCCTTGAATATTTGAATTACCTCATTCGGGGAATGAGTTTTGTAATCATATTGTAAATTATATTATTGGAATCATGTGGTATCTCTTATGCCTTTGTTGTAATTCTATCATGTATGGAATGTATGAGTATTTAATTTGTTAAGCAATTAAATGTTATGTTTTTAATTCATGTTTCTTGATTGGGTTTTAAGTAATCTCAGTCTCGTAACCTTAGAGGTTGTTGGCAATGGATAGTGATCTTGCATGTTATTTGTACTTAAACAAAAAAAAAAATAGTACGTTTGAGTAGTATATTGCAACTTCCTCTAGGGTTGCGTGGCGAGGCATTACACTTTATCTAACTAGTTCATTCTTAGCTAGTTCTCCACTAAAGTTCTCTTCACACTAGCTTAACTTTACATAGGGATAAGGTGGTTGAGCCTTTAATGACATGAGTTGTCACACCTCCTAGGATGCCAACACTTGTCATAATCTGGTTGCATCTATCTCTCCCCTTTGCCTATATAACCAAGGCATTTCCTTTGTAATTCTCACTTCTCAAGCTGAATATAGCTTTGCATTCTTGAGAGGAATACAATTTATTCCTCCTCATATTTATGGTTTTCCTTTCCTTCAGTCATTAGATTCCTGGTAGACTAGTTAGCAAATCTCACAAAATGATATATCCTCATTCATCTGCAAGACATAGGTTCATTCTAGTAGGAACTAACTACTGCACAAGGTGGTTTGAAGCAAACACTTGCAGAAAAATCACTACTGCCAATGTGATCAAATTCCTAATGGCCACATAATGACCAGGTTTGGGATTCCCTTCACTTTGGTATGTGACAACGACCCTTCTTTTTCTTTAGTTCAGTTTGTACAATGGGAATTCAAGCATAAAGTTATTTTTAAGTACTCATCAAGCTATTATCCCCAAGGTAATGGAGTGGTTGAGTCTACAAATAAAAACTTAATCAATTCCATAAAAAATTTATTAGATAAAAACCCAAAAGATTGGCACTCCCACCTTAAGTTTGAACTATGGGCCAACACAACTAGAATTAAGAATGCATTAGCGACATCCCCCTATCAATTGGTCTATGGTTTGGAACCCATATTCCCCATGAATCTCAAAATTATGATTTTGAAATTTATGGAGAGTTATCTAGAGTCAGATGACAAAGTTCAAGTTAGGTTTCTTAACCTACTAAATTTGGATTAGAAGAGGAACGTTTCTCTTGAGCATGTTTTTAAACATCTAGTTGTTGTCAAGTGAAGGTTTGACAAAAGAGCTCGAATAAAAGCTTTTAGGATTTCATATCTTGTCCTACTATGGGACAAGTCTAAATAAAAGAAAGGAAACCATTCAAATTTTGATAGAATTTGGACATGCCTTTACCAAATATCTAAAATCTTAGGAGAAAACACCTTCAAGATTAGTACCATGATTGGAGAAACTACCCCATTGCCTATTAATGGGTAGTTACTAAAACATTAATTTAGATCCTAAGAACGAGGCTTACCCCTCCCTATATATTATTAGAATAGGTTTTGTTGTTTTTTTGTTTTGTTTTATTTTCTGGTTGTTTTTGCTTCTTGTCTCTCATTTTTGTTTGTCTTCCTCGCTCTGCTCTTTGTTCGTCAATGGGTTTTTGTGAATTTTTTAGCCCCAAGTTTCAACTAGGAATAAGATACCTATGACATTTATGTTTTCAAACCTTTTCCTTGTTTAAACCCAAGGCCTACTAATCTGATTATTAAGCTTCAGAGTCTTAAATGATTTGACGTATTGAAGCTAGTAAACCTATGAATGTAGTTGCTTAGGTCTTACCACTTGCAAATTAAGTAAATCAGGATGTGGATTTAGGAGGAATAGCAATGACATTGAAACTCAAGAAAATCTAAAGGTTTTTCCTTTCTCAGTGACCATCATGATTCCCAACCCAATACTGGGTGTAGCTTAGAGAAAAGTACAAAAAAATGAGAATATGAGAAAATAAATATAGAAAATAAAGTTTGAAATTGTAAATGGGTGATATTAGAGAGAGCTTCTGGATTAAATTGTGTATGAGTTTGAAATTGGAAATGGATGGATCAAATAACCTCTATTAGGGCTATGGACGTTCAGATGGTAGTAGAGCTATGTTTGAGGGAGTTAGAGTTATCTCTATTGGGGCTATGGACGCTTGGTTGGCAACAAAGCTATTCCCAGGTCACACCAGCTAAATTTCAAAATAGAATAAGAAAATGAATATACATATGAATAAAGATAATTGGGATATAAAGGTAAGATCATACAAATTGTCTTGGGTTACAGGTCATTCTATCACTCTTAACCATGTTTTGAAGGAATTAATCATGATGCACACACTATGAGATAATGAAATTCTATTATGATTGGTGAATTTGTTGAGGTGATTAGATTATTATGGATTCTTTTGCTTAATTTTGGGTTAAACTATGTTTAGGTTTAATCTTGTTGAAATTTTTTTAAGGTGGAAATGCTTTCCAAGCATTTTATTTGTTGGTTGCTATTTGTTGTGCCTTCACACTCATGCCCCATTTTGTTTTCGACAAAATGGGGATCCCCCATCCTCTTTTTTTGTTTTGCATGTCTTCATTTGCCTTCTTTCTTTTCCTTCTCCTTTCTTCCTTTGTTTTTCTTTTTTCTTTTCGGGCTTCAGGATTTTGGGATTATAAGGAAGGGGATACCTTCCTTTTTGTTCACGACACCTGATCCTTTCCTTTGGTTGTCGTTGCTTGTTTGTCAGTTTGTTGAGCTTCGTGGGTTGACATTCTACCTTTTCACGTACCTCCCCTTGGCTCTCAGCGGTGTCGCCTCATTTTGTGCACATGTCTTGTCATGTCCTTTTGCTTGCATGCATTGGCATGAAATTTAAATGCACTAGCACTTGAGTTTAATACATCATTTAATGCAAAGTGGGAAGGTCATTGGAGTGATTGTTAAAAGGTTTTTGTAGCTCATTTTTTCCATTCACCTTGAAATTTATTGTACACTTGAGCTCTCAAAACCTGGTTTGACTCTTCCTCATCATCAACATTGTTACCACTGTGAATCCATATTACTCCCTTTGCATTTATGACTTGTTGGTTTACATTGTGTCCTTGTTACTATTTTCCTAGGTTATTGCATGTTTATGTGTGTTTGGGGGCGTGTTGGTGCATTTTTTCGTGTGTTTGCGTGCATGGTGGTTGTTTCTTGTGGTCGCTCTCTCTATTTTCTCTCATTGTTACAAGTTAGTCAAGATTCTTGCCTTTCTTTTGATTATATGAAGTGGCTTCCTTGTCCAGTGTGTGAGACTTTGTTTGGGTTTTGTGGTTTTTGTTTTCTTTTATTTTTTTCGGTTTGGATTTATGCTTTCTCTTGTTTGTTTTGCCATGTGCATCTTTTCCTTTTCATTCTTGTTGTTTTGGCCTTTTTCATCTCGTCATATTGATTTATTTTTTAGTGCATTGTTTGAAGGCATTTGTGATGTCATCGTTGGACATCAGGCCTCGGGCTTACCGAGGTTTTCTTCCTTTATGCCTTAGCCTTTTTGAAAACTTGAAATGTGTCACTCTTTGAGTGTCAAGAGTGTCACAAACCCACTACACAAAAGAATCTGTATAATGTAGAGTGAAACATTGACCCCCTACCCCCGATTCTTCTTATAAGTTATTAAGTCTAGGATCCTGATTGAAATAGAAAATAAAAAGGGTTAAAACATGAACCCCGACTTACGAAGCATCAATCTTATGACTTAGTGAAATACCAATTTTCAGGTGTTGGTCGTTGGTAATGTTGCTTACCACCTTTCTTATAGAGGTGAAAGGGTAAGGGGTACACCCGATCTCTGAACCCCGATGATGTGCACCAACACTTAACAAAAAATCTATTTTTGAGAATCATTTTTAGACTTCAGGTGTTAGATGTACCCTTTGCAAGCTTCCTTATTAATGTGGGAAATATGATGATACTCCAATCCTTGATGTCTGAAACACTAAGGTTAATTTTACTTATTTAAAATAATGAATTTGATTAGTGTGTCTTTGAAAAATATTTCCAAAGCTTCATAGCATCTAGTAAGAGGTACCCTCGATCCTTGACCCTCGAAACATACTTCAGACTTCGTAGATTGGGCATACCTTTTAAGCCTAAAGAAAATCACAAGAAAGAGGTAAAGGGATTTCCAAACCATGAACCTCGAAAAGGCCTTTCAGACTTCTCTAGCTGGAGATGTTTCTTAGGGAAAGCTCATCGTCAGCACAATAGGTAGAATGGATATTTGATCCTCAATACCCAATTAAAGGGAGTCATAGCATAAGGAATTTGCATTGCAAGTAAAGGGTATGGGGAATCTCCCCAATGCCCGAAGAACTAAATAAGGTGAAAACTAAACCCTTGATTGCAGGTGTCAATGGTTTGAGGTAAGGGGTAAGCTCTAAGGCCGACCCTCGAAACTTTCTATAACTTCTTCAAAATGTGTTATGACTTTGGAATAAGAAATGTATATTGACTAACATGGTCTATTTTGCAGAGTTTCTTTTCTTAATACCTGTAAATGTTAATATATGGTGTTTGTGATTATAGGAGATATGCCTCTGAAAGATTTAGAAGAAATGAAATATCAATACAAGGGCTATAATCCACCTTCAAATATGTTCACTCTGTATGCTAAGATTGGATACACTGACTTAGGCCATGTCAACATGGATGAATTCAAGCAGAGTATCAATGATGATGGGGTTAGGACTCCAACAGTAAGAGATTTGGCAAGGTCAAGATTGGTAGAAGTTGTTTCCTTTCCAGTGATAGTTCAGTCCCCAGAGTTAGTTTTAACTTCTGCTAGTTATTATAACCACAAGACTCAAAATTTCTTGAGGGCAAGTGGAGAAATTGTGCTAGATGTAACTCCATAAATGATAGAGAAGATTTTCAAAATTCTTACCCATCCAGAATATGAGGTAGTGGACATGAAGAAATATTTCAAATATTTTGATAGTACAATAGAGAACTTGAACTATATTACTAACAGTTTTCTTGGAAACCCATAAAAGTAGCTGCTAAATTAGCCAAGGTGCAACATAGAAGTGAGTACAAAGAAGATGTAAATGATTTAATTGTGTTGTCAATTTGGGTCTTTAGGTATCAGCATGTAAGAGATTTGTACCCATGGATGGTAAGATTCATCAAGATCATGAATTCTGCCAACAAGAAGAAAATTGATTGGGATTTTCTTATAAGTGATCCTATTCGTGAGTAGTTGAGAAATGTCCTCACAACTTATAAGTTCTACACGACTTCCTATTTAGTCTATTTGTTGTCTTCACAAGCTTCATTCCTAGGACTTAACAGGGTTGGTTCCTTTGAGCTTGGAGAAGTGATAATTATGAATGGAGATTGTAGACCTGCACAAACACAACAAACAATCACAAAATTAGATCAATATGCAAGTTTAAATCCACATTCCCCATAGAATTCATTTACAATGCTCAAAATAGGAAATAAGTGAACAACATAACAAAGAAAGCTATCAAATCCTATTAAAGCAAGAAAACTCTTAATCCCATGGGGGAATTGGTGCCATTTTGATGTGGAAAATGGCCCTTTATGAATCCCTTGTAAGCTTTGTGATGACTTGATGAATATTTGATGGTGATTGAAGTTCCTTGACCAAATTTTGGCATAACCTAGCTATGAAACCATAAAAAATATGAACACTTGATGAAATGGATGAACTTAGCTCTAAATATGAAGATAGTGATTTTGCAATGAAGTTGTGGATCCAAAATGCAAAGGAAATCCTCCTATTTATAGATGAGAATGTTGTTCTCACCCATCAATAGTTTTTCCTTGATGACAAAGACACAAATGGTGTTTTGGTATTTATAGTACAGGTTCAGATTGATGGTTATTTCCTATCATGCTTCAAAGATCACAGGCTTGGCTTGGTATCTTGGTGATTGGTATTGGTTACATGGCATACACAATTGGTTTCATTTGGACATGTCTTGCACATGTAGGTGTTGAGTTATGGCATTGGCTTTCAGGTGATATCATTTATACGGTTGATCATGGAACAGTTGGTTTCATTTGGACAGGTTGGCCCTTCTTTATTGCACATCAAGTATATTATTTCAATTGCTCATTATCAGGTTGATCATGGCATCATTGACAAGATTCATTTGATTATGTCTTCATGGCATTCTATTGATGATCTTCATGGCTGTTACACAATTCTTTGGTGTCAACGGTTATGATACATTATTTGATACATGGCACATTGGATCAAAATTTTATTAACGCTCTTCTTGACACTTGAGTTTGATATTTCATTTGGCATCATTGGTATATGAGGTTACTATACACTCTTTAGTTGGTTTTGTCATTGCATATCTTCATGGTTCTTTCACATTATCTTGGTGTCACTGGCTAGGACACAGTGGTTGGTATATATGAAGTCTTCATTCAATTCATATGCTTCAGATTGACTTAATTTCATAATCAGCTTCTAAAGATGAAAGGTTTCTATGTTGATCATAGGATCATGGTGTTGTCTATTTGATGCAGTGTTAACTCTTACAGGTGATTGCGAAGGTATATTGTTGATTCAGTTCAGTCTTTGACATTCAAGTTCAATGTCTTTATACATTTGGTGAATACATTTATTCACATATACTTGATAGTATTGAGCTTTAGTTTTGCACCATGAACATAGCATGAATTCACACTTTATTGTGACTCAACACTACATGCTTTACATACTCAGGTTTCAGTGTTACATTGATTATTCATTTATACATGGTATTTGTGCTTTCATTTATAAATTCTAACACATAGCATTATTGAGCATTGTTGATTACATGGGTCTGGTATACACATAGTGCTTATTCTTATTCATAGTGCTAACACTTAAGCATTCTCAAGCACTTTGATTACTTAGCATATTTTTTAGTGCTATCGGGTTGATATACATAGTGCTTTGTATTATTTTAAAAGTGCTTTCATAAAGCACTAAGGCCGACACTATATCTTTTGGGCTCATAGTTTATAAATGTTACATTGATCTTGGTAGTCGATCACACATGTTATCGGGCGGTATTATTGATCTTTGGTTGATCATCAAGCATGCAGAGACAGTTTTTAATTAATCACCCAACAATGACATGGACAGTGAGTTGACTTTGTCTATCTTCATTATAAATCGAGCTTATCATTTTTTCACTGAGCATACCATATTACATTGCACTTACCATGATTATTATTGGCCTCATCATATTTGCAAGGAAGTTGACTTTATTTTAAGTGGCAGTAATATTTGTTGTCATTTGTTTTTTTTTTGTTGACAACCATCATTGATGTTTGGTCAATAATGTTCTTTGATAGCAGAATTCAAGTGATTATGATGTTTGTTAAGAGTCTTGGACCTCAAATGTTATCAAATGTGAAAAAGACATTCTAAAGTCCTTGGTTCGAAATTTTGATAGGGAATTCATTATGTTGTTTTAGTTTGCTCTGAAGACACAAACCCTAGCGCTGCCATGATGGACTTTCAGTTACAGTCCAAGCTTGATAATGGAGGCATTTCAAGTTGTTTTTTTGGTATGTTAAGAGTATGGAGGATGGAGGTCTCTATGGTGGACTTTCCACGAGCTAGTAGTGGAGATTTGTGTAAGTTTGTTGAAGATCTTCAGGGATTTTGTCTGTAGGTTAAGCCACCGTAAAAGGTAAATTTTACACATTGTTTTTCATCTTTTTCAAAAGCATTTAAATTAGTTAAGGCAAATGGTGATTTTTTTTTCTTTCAGTTCATTTTTCGAAATGGAAAGTTGTTCTTAATCAGAAAATTGTAAAGATATTAAAAGAGAAAAGGCAGTTATTGTTTATTCAAAGAAATTGAAAAAGGTAGTTGGCAACTGATTTTTCAGTTTCAAAACCCTAACTCGAGGGTTGTCACTTGGCTCAAGGGTTTTTCAGTTTATTTTGTGCTCTATATAAACATGGATTCAAGCCATTGTTCAGATTGGGGGAATGTATGAGGAAAATACAAAGCATTTGTCGGTCATATCATTGTTATATCTGCAATATTTGAGGAGAGAAAGAGGGTTTTTATTTTATGAAATCTCTGGTTCTTATAACAGAGATATCATTTAGATTTATGAGAGATTATTGTGGTACTATTGTGAACAATTCATATTGTAGTTCGAAACATTTAATATCTTTTATATTTTTGTATTCATTAATGATTTTGGGACTGTAAATAAAGTGTAGTTGTAAGGTCATTAGTGTTTGCAACTTTTAGATAGTGACTTTGTGCATTGAGGGGTTGGTACTCCTATGAAGTTGGTGCTTCGGAAAAGTGATTGGATTTGGTGCTCCACATTGTAACAAAGTTGGTTCTCTTTTGAATGAATATAAGGATCAGTTTGCGAGTGGTTTTTTATACCCCAAGAGGGTCTTTCCACTTAGGAAATCTTTGTGCTATGTAATGTGATTTTTTCTCTCATTCTGTTTCATGTTAATGTGCTCATTCAGTTGGTCAATGCTCTGATACTTTAAGTTTGTTCAGAAGATTAATGTCAATTTGTTCAAGTCTGTAATACAAAGTAAATTTTTCAAATATGATTTTAAAAGGTCTTCCATAAAGCAAGTTAAATCTGCATTGGGAAAAGTTGTAGTTCTATTTCAAAAGCATAAACAAGATTGTTCACACATTAATTGAAAAATCTCATATGATGCTTTTAATATGAGTTGTAAATGTTAGTCAAGTTTCATGTCAATCTGATCTAAAGTGTTAATGTTCACTTGCATAAACAAATCTGCCACATTGGGTTAAAATTAGTAAAAAGTTTCATTGTGCTTTCAAAGTCAAAAGTTAAAATTATTTCACTCTGATTCAACCCCCCCTCTCAGAGTGAATCCACTTCCAATAGAGAATGTTGGAGAATGAGGCAAAAGGGATGAATGTGGGACAAAAAACCAACCAATAACATTAAGCCACTTGTCAACATGTGAGTGGACAAAGGTGGAGCACATTTTGATGAATGTGCCAATAAATGATATTAGGTGGAATTTCAAATTTATGAAATGACATGTTGGAGGGAGAAAGAAATGAATTAAATGCCACTTGGCTCAATGCACAGGGACATGTAAGAGATATTGAATGCCTTGTTGGAAGGACAAATCCACTTGGAGGGATTTTCAAACTTGGAGGAATATTCCCTTTTGATGCCATGTTGAGAGAAATTAAAAGATTTATTAAATCAAAAGAAATGATTTATTGAGCAAGTGGCAAAATCTAGAGGATTTAGGGGATTAAGATTAATTTAATCAAGATTTGATTAAATTAAAAGGAGATTAGTTTATGTGACAATTTGATTTATATTTTTGGATTGATTTAAATCAAAGTTGAGAGGAACATGAATTTAGACTTAATTAAATAAAGATTTTGATTCATTTAATTAAAGAGGGATGATGTTAGATTAAATTAAATAAAGATTGATTTATTTAATTTAATAATATGACTTTAGAAATTTAATTAAATAAAATGAATTATTTAATTAAATAGAGACTATAGGGTTAATTAAATAAAATTGATTTATTCAATTAACAGGAGATGATGACTTAATTAGATAAATTTGATTTATTTAATTAAGGGATGAAATATGATGAATTTAATCAAATACAAACCATTTGATTAAATGATTAGCAAAGGGGATGATTTGGGACGAAGCGGTGTTAGTAATCAGGATTAGGCGTGATTGGTACATTTTCTATGTCTACAACAATATACAACCACTACCCTCACCTAGAGTTGGAGGCAAGCTATCACAATTTCTATGTTGTTAATGATAATTTCTTCTACTAAATGATTTGAGGCCTAGAGGGAGACTTCTCCAAGAGAATTTCTAATGAAGTAATGGAAGCAATAAAAGAAATTAGGAATTGGTATATCCAGTACAAGACCTTTTCCTACATCAAGGTGGTAGGCTTCCTCAAAATTCCATACAAACTCCCTAGGTACCCTTCAAACAAGATGCTTTTTTTGGAGGTTTGCAGACAATTAATAGAAGTGCAATAGATTATTGTATGGAAGTATAAACATGGATATGGTTTCCTCATCAAGGTGGGAGTATACTCCTACGCCAACATGCAAAATTCCAAGAGTGCAAATGTTGAGATGGTCAGGTATAATACTGCTCATTACAATGATGCCAGGAGCATATTTGATCCTATTGGAAATATTAGCAAGGTAATGGGTTCTTATTTCATCCATGAGCCAAAAATTGAAGATCACTAGGAAAATTTTGAAGAAGAATATGAAGTCTAGATGAAAGATTATTATTGGCTGACAATCTCCTTGATAAGGAATTATACCAAAACCCATGTTTCTAAAGAACATAAGGAAGATGGGAAGGTCCTTGACCCTACTTATTCGGGTCAGAAAGTTTATGACTAACCCATTTTCAATGTAGATCAAGCTTAGTAGAATAAAATGATGACATCAAAATCAAAGCACATGATGTTGTGGCTTACTCTCTCCAGTGGTTGAAGAGACCTTTTTCCATGGAAAAATTGCTAGCATCTACGAAGGGTACTGAGAAGAAGAAGGGGTAAGGTGCAACCAAAGTAGACACCAAGGAGGGGAGGTCATCTGCTACAAAACAAAAACCATCTTTAAGTGCTACCCCAACCAAGAGAAAGGAAAAAGGGGAACCTACTAAGGAAGCAACAAGAAAAAGAAAAGAAAGAAGCCTAGTAAAAAAAAATTCAGGTGAAGATGAGGAGGAACCTGAGGATGGAAGTGGAATTATTCTCAAGAAAATAACTAGAGAGACTATTAGAGAGAGGGCAACCCAACGAGAAGCTCAACAAACATACTCAACTCCACCTCATGGGTCACCATTTCCATATCTTCCTCCATCACCCAAGGAAAAAGAACCTACTCTACCATCTTAGCCACTACCTTTTACTCCTCCTCGTCCAAAAGATGAGCCAACTCGTGAAGAGGAAATTTTTGTTGATATAATACTAGAGGAAGGAGGGATAGAAAAAGAAACTCCTTGAGAAGAAAAAGCACAGGATGAAACCCACATGGGGGAAGTTCATACTAAAGAAACACACAAAAAGGTGCACATTGAAGAGGGGCATGCTGAGAATGTCTAGGTGGAGGTGAATATTGAAAATATTAATGTCGAAGAAGAAATTTCTAAAGAAAAGGAACAAGAGAAACCTTAGGATGAGGAGGTTAATCAAGAAAAGAAGGTTGCTGAGGAATTGCCTCATACAAATGAGGAAGCACATCAAGAAAGAGTCCAACAAGAAGAAAAGGTTGCTCAAGAGTCTAGGTAGGAAGAACCTAAGGATGATACTTAGGATTTCCACAATACGGAAGTCTTAACTCCTCCTCAGAGAGATACATCCACAACTATACTGGGGTGGTTGAACCACACAATTTAGAAGAGACATCAGACTTATGTGGAGAGTTCAGAGTAAGGCTTGAGAGTGTTGTTAGAGGCTTTCTAAACTCCTGGGAGAAGAAGGAAGAAAGCACGAAGGATATCCACTATCTCCATGGATGAACAAGGAAATAGGACAATAGAAATGGTTGTCCCCTTAGTGGATAAATTGGAATTTGAAATGACTGTTGACTTACTAAATTTGGTAGGTTGATTTGGGTGTTTAGACCAAAGAAGGAGAACAAAAGTCTCTACAAATGTCTATCTCTACAATTTTGAAGAGAAGGTAGAAGGATGAGAATACAAAAGAAGAGTTGAAAGCCCAAGTGGCATAACTCACTACTTGTATTAGAAATTTAATTGGACTTGTTGATGCTAAGGATCTTGAGTCTGCATTGCAGGCTACATTGACAGGTGAATTCAAATAATTTGACCCGAATAGATGAATTCTTGTTGCTCAATAGTAGAAAGAGGACTTTATAGAGTTGGTTGATAAAGTTTTGAAACAATTAATAAAATTTTATCACTTCATTAGTGATGAAGACATTGATGCCCAACAAGTTGAACTAAGAATTGATGAAGAACTATTAGTGTGGGAGGATTACATCTCGATTCTTCACTAGATAAATGAGACAAAAATAGAGGAACTCTTAAAAGATGCAATAATAGAAGGAGATAAGGATCAACCCCCAATTTGGGTAAGAGCAGCAGAATTTTGTGCCAATATTTTGAATAAATTTAAAAGCAAGTTGAATAATGATAGAAGCTAGGTTGGACAAGCTATGATCAATATTCACCAGGTAGTAGAAGACTTGGGCTGCATATTCTGGGATACTCCTATGCTGGTGAGAGGGCCAACAAAGATGGTTGAAGAGATACAAAGCCAAATGCAAGGGCATGTCACACAAGAAGGCATTGACAAGATGGTTAATAAGAAGGTTAAACTCCAATCTCTACAAGAGGAAATGGAAATCTTCACCAAACAATAGTATAATTTGGAAAATAAATGACTGTGACTAAAACTTTTAGTCATGACAACTAAAAATGACTAAATTCTAGTCATTTTTTGTAACACGGTTATAAATGACTAAATAATTAGTCACACAAATAAAAATTAGATAATATGATATTAAAGTGGGTAATTAAAAAAATATGAACTTTTGGGAAATTATTGGCGGGAGTGGGTTGTATTGTGTACAGGGTTAATAGTGAATTGGGAAATTGTTGGTAGAAGTGGGGAGTACAATAGAGTGCAGAATTCAGAAGAGGTCAGCTACTTGCATGGGTGATAAAGCTTGTTTGGGGAGAACCTGGAGACTTCTAAAAAGGTAGGCAATGAATTTAGAGTTTGTTGTAACGAATTTGAAGTCAGCGAGTCCCTCTATAGTGAATTTGTATTTGAAGACGCCCTCTATAGCAAATTCAGAGGTAATTTGAAACCCTCATTACATGAAACAGTTATTTTATGGCTCCTTGTGAAGCTCATGAACGGCTATAAATTTGAATGTGCCAAGTATGAGTGTTTATTTGAATGTGTCAAGTATGAGTGTTTGTGGGTCCTACTTGAGCATCAATGCATCCATTATCTGTATAAATCCTGTTTATTTATTTAGTTATTTTTTTTTTGTCTCATGGTGAATGTTACAACCATAAAAAAGGTAATCCTTGTGTGTGATGTTGTGATGAAACTAGTGTAAAGCTTTGTGTGTATAGAATGTAGAAATTAGGGTCCTCATAGGCTCTCTTGGCCAGGGGTAATGGTGAGAGCCATAAGGGATTGATGACCCATTAACGGTTGGGTGGAAACTGGCCTACTCTCCCTTTCTTTTGTGTTTTCTTTTCCTTGTGAACAAGTTTCAAAATTCTATTGGATTTTATCCTTTAAAAGTACTTGACAAAATTTGTATAGTAGGAAATACTAGTTTCTTCCTATCGTTGCAAAAATTTGTATGAAATAACTCTATTTGTAGGATTGTGTATACCCCAAGTGTTTGAGGGTTTGAGATATTTTTGCAAAAGGGTGAAAAGTAGTTGTCTGCTTCAAATGGAAATTCTAAAATCATATATATGAAAGAATTTCATATCAAAGGCTTTCTATGTTGGGTTTGAATTGTGAATTTGGGTCAAGTTCCTCTTTATGCTTTTATTTTTGGGTTATTCCAGTTGAAATGTTGAAAGAGTGCTTGTAAAATTATTCATGGGGCATGCAACTATGAATCAAAGCCATAGATAGCTAGGGAGAAAGCAATCCTATTGTATCGTATTGGGACAAAAAGAAATATACTTCCTTGTGTATTATAAGAGATGAGTTACATAAATAGGAGGGTATCTTGTCATAAGACATTGACTACCATGTAACAATTTGGAGTTCTTGAGATTTTGAAAGAATTAGATGCTTTTATTCATTGTATAATCAATACAATGTAGTGACCATATCTTGAAGTTGTCTATTTTTGTTCCATGTTATCAAGCATGGGTATGGTATTAATTTCTAATTTTGTAACCAATTCACCAACCTAATCCTCAATTTTCCTTTTCAATAAGTCTTCATGGCATGGGTAGTGCATGTACATCATAATTATTTTGTTATTGGTTGGTGTAACTTACAGTAGTTACATAGGAAACTGAGTGCCAAAACCATACAGGCAATTCTAATTTTAGCAGACTATTTTTTCATTAGTTTCCTATATGCATTTTGGAGTATATGGTAATTGAACTTGTAACATGCATCCAAATTTCAATTCCTTTGATCACTTTTCCATTAAACCATGGGCTCATGTCCCTATCCTAGACCTCAATGCTTGGGTAACATTGCGTGCAAGCCTAATCTATTAATTGCATGGAATCCTAGAAGATGGTCTCATATATGGCATAGTTGAAAGTTATGCTAGTTCATCAAATCAATGTGGTCACCAAGCTATTTTAATTGATACTATATGTCCACACATGGGAGTATATCAATTGTTAGAACATGTCATCTTATCTCAACATGTTAATAATTTATGCAAGTAATGCTCAAAGTTACAACAAAGAATTCATTAGCCTATTTGTTAGTGTTTGTGTATTCATTAACATTGAAAAGATTGTCATATGTTTAAATGCTTGTGGTTCATCAATAGAACAAGCATAAATTCCATGTCCATTTCTAAAGCATTTCTTTAATTATCATCTAGACAAGGAAGACCCTCAATAAAATAGATAAAAATAACATTTGTTTATTTCCAGTCATCACGGTCTTCTGTTATGCACATTGTAGATGACATGTAAACTGAACATAAGTCTACATGATCAAAAATATTTTCAGAATTACAACATGCTCCTATAAATGCAAACAAATAGTATGCAAACACCCCAAAGTTTCCTTATCTTTGAGTATTACAATTTGACCATTATTGTTTTTTTAACTGCAACAAATATTTTTTATATTAGAAATATAAATGGCGAGATTCTAGTAATAGATAGTTTACAACATATACTTTTAATCTCTGCCTCTTTCACATGGGAAACAAAATGAGGGTAGAGTAATTTCTATGTTTCTTGCTAATTAGCCATTGATAGCTAAGAATCCTACAAGTAAAAATTGCACAAAACTAAACACAAAGATTTATGTAGAGGCAAAACATTTGATTATGTAGAGTGATGCACAACTATATTTCTTGAATTTGAATTGTTGCAAAGTCCTTTGTATCCTGTAGAGTGCTCTAATTCTAATTCTGTAGAGTGCTCTATATCCTAATTCTGTGAAGTGCTCTAAATTCTAGGTATCTGTCGAAGAGTGCTAAAGAGAATGAATTTACATGTATTAGATCCTAAGTAAGTTGAGTTTTTAAGATTTCTATTTTTTTCTTGAAATATGAAACTAAATTAATATTGGAATGTATAACATTACACATGTATCAATGTCGAAGGTTGACTATGAATCAATACCATGCATATGATAAGAGAGTAACTGATGAGAGGGACATGGACAAATATCCATGTCCATGTAATGACTATCTTGGTGGAAAGGTGAAAAAAAGAAATGTGATTTATCGATATATGATAAGATATGGGCATAGTGGTATAATCCCTTAGGATTACAATTATTATGAAGATATGATAGAATTATAGAGTGTGATAGATGAAGAGGCAACAAACATAGATGAAGTGGCACCAAACATAGATGAAGAGGCAACAATGTTAGACGAAGGGTTTGAAGTTGATAGAATGTTGAATGAGGGTCTAAATGATGATTGGACCAAGTCGATGGAGGGTGCTTTAAAGCCTGTGTATGCTAATTGCAAGTTAAGTTGTTTGACAACAATCTTTCAATTTCTTAAATTGCAAGTGGTGCTTGGTTGGACAAATGAGAGTGTAGATTAGTTATTGGCATTATTAAGTTCAATGTTGCCACCTGACTCCACATTGCCAATAAAACGAAGTCAATGTAAAAAGAAATTCACTAAGCTAGGCATAGAGTATGAAAACATCCACATATGTGTGAATGGTTGTGTATTATTTCACAATAATCTTGCAAGTGAGAGTGAATGTCCAAAATGTCATGAAGCAAGGTATAGACAAGGGTTGAAATCAGTTGTGGTTCCTAGAAAGGTTTTTTTACATTTTCTAATAATCCTACGATTACTCTAAATATATAGGTGCAAAACATTGTTGAACTTATGCAATGGCATGCCCAAAATAAGAGAACCAATGGAAAACAATGACATATGCCTGATTCTAAGACGTGGATAGAATTTGATAATAGATGCCCTAATTTTTTTCAAGATCCTCGTAATATAAGGTTGGGTTTGGATCTAGATGGGGTGAACCTATTCTTAGATCAAAGTACTAAATGGTCAAATTGGCCAATGTTTTTAATAAATTATAACTTTCCTCCATGGTTAGCAACTAAACCATTTTTCTTAATTCTATCATTAATTATACCAAGAAAGAAAAGTGTGACTTTAGATACAATTGATGCTTATCTAGAGCCATTATATGATGAGCTAATGGAATTGTGGAAAGGAATTGAAGCAATTCAATCTTTAAGGGATGGTCATTCAATCAAATTCACTTTATGAGTTTCCTTATTGTTTACAATTCATGATTTTCTTGCATATGGCACATTGTTTGGTCTCATTGTTCATGGATACCATGGATGTCCTACTTGCAACTTTAAGGATTTTGTGAGGCACTCAAATAAATTTCTTAAGTGTATTTATTGTGGACATCATGCTTACCTTAAAATGGATCATCCATATCATCGACAAAAAACACGTTTCAATGAGAAAAAAGAGAATCATGAAGCACCATTGCTAATAACGGGTGATTACATTGTTGAGAATGCACAAAAAAAAATATCATTTATAATTGAAAATGATGGGATTTGGTGGTAGTAGATACGATTCATGTAATGAAAGCAGTGTAAAATAGTTGTGCATATTCTATAAGTTGTCATACTTTAAGGATATAGCCATTAAGCATACTGTTGACTTTATGCATACTGAGAAAAATATAGCCTATGCTATTATAGAAACTCTTTTTGGTGCTTTTGATACCATTTCATCATGTGAAGACTTTCGAGAACTAAAGATTTGTCAAAATATTTGGGTTGAAAAATATGATGATGAAAAATATAGAAAACCTAATGCTCCTTATGTCTAGATAAAGGAACAATGTGCATAATTCTTACAATTGATGTATCAGACTTGCTTTCCCATTGGATATGTAAGTAGTAGTATTAGAAGCCAAACTAACATTAATAGCTTAAGAGGCCTCAAGACCGAAGACTATCATGTCATAATCAGGAATATTTTACCTATTATGGTAAATATATCAAGTTTGGCAAAGGGGCCAAGATTGGAAATTATAAGGTTGGGCCTAATATGAATGAGTTTAAATGTATTAGATCCTTCGAACTTTGATAGTTTGAGGGAGGAGGTTGTTGAAGTCCTTTATATATTGGAATGGGAATTTCCACCAACAATCTTTAACATTTCTATGCATCTTTTGATACATCTAGAATATGAACTAGAGCATTGTGGCCCAGTAAGAACGAGATGGATGTATCCTATAAAATGATCTATGAAGGTTTTGAAAAAAATTGTTCGTACTAGGGAAAAATCGGAAGACAACATGTCTAAGGGATATTCAATGCAAGAGGCCATGAGATTTTGTACAAAATATATGAAGGATTTTAAAAATGTCAATCGATGTGTATGGGATGATGATGAACATGAGAGAGTTGTAGGTGAAGTATTAGAAGAAAATGGATGTCGCTTCAATATATCACATCAAGAAAGAAGTGTGATACATGCCCATATTCTTTAAAACAAATCTTCGTTCAATAAGTGGCATAGGTAAAAATAATTACACAATAATTTATTTACTCAATTGCATTTACACATTTATATTATTAATCTTACTATTTGCACGTTGATATTCTATGTAAAAAATATGAAGAAGAGAATGAAACTTGAATGCAACATCAACCTCAAAAGTGTAGATGTCATGATTTGATTGGAGGTGATTCTTTTCCAAAATTTGAAGAATGGATTGCTAATGCAGTTAGTGATGCAAAAGAAGAAGGTCAAGATATAATAGTGGAGGAAAGCGAGCTTTCACAATCTCCAAATTTATGGGCTATGCATTTTAGTGGAATGTGGGCCTATGGTAGTCATTTAAGAGTGGAAGAAAAAGACAAAGGAAAGAAAAATTGTGATTTTGTTGTTAGTGCTGAATTTATTCACGAAACTGAGAAGAAATTTTAAGTTGGATTCATTCAAGAAATTATTCAAGTGGATTTTGGTGAAAATAGTCCTATATTATTAAAATGTAAGTGGATCCAACCATCTACACTACAATTTGATGAGTATGGATTTGTACGCACAAATACACAACAATTTTTATCAAAGACAGATGATCTGTATGTTTCCCCTCTTCAAATTAACCAATCATTTTTAATTGATGATGTAAGAAGCCCAAGATGGTCATATGTCATTCAAACAGAGTCTCGTTCGAAATGAAAATTCATGGAAGTTGTTGAGATAATGCTGGATGAGCAATATGTTAATTTAAAAGAAACATTTGAAGAAGTGGATGAAGATGATGATGGAGTGTTTGAAGAAGAGATTTTGATTACCAATAAAGATATTGGGAGAGAGAATGTATTGCATGTCACAAATGAGGATGAGGAAGAAAATCAAGCAAATGCAAACACAAGTGATCAGGATTCTGATCTTGCTGGCAATGCAGATGATTATGATGATGTTTTGTCGCCTTAACTAGCCTGTCACCTTAACTTATAAGCTTGTCACCTAAACTCTGGTTTTATGTATGGTGTAATTTATATTGAATGTAATAAAGATTTGAGTATAGGTGTGCTTATTCACTGTTGTTTTACTGATACATTTTTTAATGTAATCATCATTATTCTGTTGGTACATTGTATATAAAACCCGAGATGTTCACTACTAATTTGAAGTGCATTTAAAGTTAGGTTCAATCATTCTTCTTATTTTTCTTACTTTGGTTGAAATTATTATTTTTAGTTAGAATATAATTTCTTGTATGTCCTATATGTTTCCTAGATTCTAGACTTTTCTAACTTCTCTAGAACTACTAGATATGAAAAGAAGCAAGGTATAAAGGTATCAAATAATGCAATAAGATACCTATGAAAGTAAACAACTCTTTAAAATCTTGACAATAAATTGTAGTCATTTCTCTGATATTTGGATAGGTTTAGTTTGTAATACAACTTCTAGCCTCCACATGCATTGAATATGCTTGTGTGAAGGAAATAATAATGAACACCAGTGATTTAATAATACATATAGATATCTTAACATTAGGTCTAACTAACATTGAAAATCCCCATATAGTTCCAAAGGTTTAAGAAATCATCATATATATGCTTAAATAAGATGTGTATGGTGCCTTTACATTCATAAAATTCCATTACCACACCCCCACGGGAGTAGTTGTTCAATTATAAGGGCCCTCAGCGGTATGGCGGGGTAGAAAATAAGATGTAATCATATATCGCTATACTGTGGCAGTCATAGGAGATGTGTGGATGATGGCGGTGATAGGTCTCTTAAGTATAGAAGTATACTGCTACCCCACGGTGATCTATTTTAGGATCTATGACAATTGCTAATGAAAGATTTACGAATTACAACGATTGCTTAAAGCTTACAAATGAAAATATCATAATAGAAATACTTAAACAACATAACAAGGTGATAACAAAATGAAAGAGAGAAGAGATAGAAGACAAAACACAATTGATAACGAAGTTCATCCGATTGGACTACGTCTTTGGGTCCCTCTCCAATAGAGCAACCAATCCTATTATGCTCCAAGAATAAGATTACAAGTGCAAAACATAACCATTCCCTTCCAGCACTTCGGCGGCATAATGTTCCTCCGACTTACAAGAATGGCTTCAAGTCTTCAATGTAGCTCTCTCAGCATCATCACCTGCTTGATTTCTAAATGCCTCCCTCTACCAATTTCACCCCTTTTTATACAAAAATTTTACTCATATTAGTTACTAACCAATTGGTTTACATAATATCCCAATATCCCCTTTACATAGTAAAATATTTGAAAATCAACCCATTTACACATAAAAATCATAATTAATCTTCCATAAATTATTTGAGCCCTTCATATTTTATGTTTCAGACTTTTATAGTTTTAGAAGGTTATATCTAATCCTTAAAAAGGATTATTGGTTTTAAATATGGAGGGAATCGTTTAAATTAAGGGGAATTTGGTTTCAATACTTCACCAAAACCAACCGATGCCTCCTATAGACTTGAAGTCATTCGGTGGTTCAATGACCACTGCTCTTTTTAACTGGCCAGGGGTCACGGGTTCGGCCCACCTGCTGACTTTTTTCAATCGAATCAGAATGATTTACTCATAAAAACAAACCTGCCACAATATATAGTAAAGTGCGGGTAGTTTGGTGTAACGACAGAGCGGATAATTTAGAGATGAAAGGTGGGGGGATTGAATCCCCCCACACATCATTTTTATCAAACAACCCAACTGTCGAGTCAATGGAGAGAGGAGATAAGGGGCACCATGTGTCTACCAAGAGGGATGCCACTCGTCCGCCGTAGGAGAAGTTAGAGAGCCATGTGGCATGTCGAGGAGGTGCCATGTGGCGAAGCTTGATTCGTCGCTTCGTCATAGTCAACTGCCACGTAGATGCCACATGTTCACCGATGTTTGGTCCATAAAAGCTGATGCAGATGCCACATGTTAGAGTTTGGGTGGCCCATTTCAGCATATATCATGCTGACGTCATCACTGTACCTGGTCAACTATAGTCAATTGCAACCTTTGACTGCTCGTAACTTAGGAAAATAGAGTCTGATTTGCACGAAACGAACGCCGTCGGAAAGCTCTCGATGAGCTCTTCACGTTGAGATTGGTGTTGACCACTTTTGGCGATGTCAAATTTTGACCCTTTTTTCTTTGACTTGAGCCTTGAGTTGACCAAGGTTTGGTCGGGCATATCTTGGGCTCCATAGCTCCGTTTGACTCCGTTTCATTTGCGTTGGAGTTAGAATTTTAGACTCTTTCTAATGATGCCAATTCTGGAGAAAATTGAGAAACTTCAAATTTTGACAAAGATCCTCTGGATCAGTCCTCTCCACTACAGAGCTTTTGGACCTCTTAAAGTTGGTTACTCAAAAAGTAAGTGAAGGTAAAGTTCCCTCACTTTACCAATCTCCATCCATTTTTCCTTGCTTAGATTCACCCCCTTCAGTCCCACTCTGAGGTACTCAACTTCGCCTCTTCGTGAAGTCCTAACTTCCTATCTAAGATGACATCCTCTGGAAACTTTGACATGTACTCCGGTGAAAGATCGTCAACTGATGGAACCTGAATGTCTGTGTTTTCATCCAGTATCATTGGAGGCTCATACAACTTCAAATTCTCAACATTGACAACTGAATAGATGTGCATGTATGGAGGAAGATTAAGGCGAAAGGCGTTGGTTCCAATCTTTTCCAGTATCTCAAAGGGACCATATCGAATTGGCTTGAGCTTCCTTCCTTTTCCTTGCATTCTTTCCTTGCTGATATGTAACCAAACTCTGTCTCCAACTTGAAAATGGTGATCACTATGATGCTTATCATGTTGAGCCTTGTATTTGGCTTGACTCTTCTCCAACTATGCTTCCACTGCCTGATGAATTGCTTGGACATTCTAGATGAACTTTAAAGCCTTCTCTGAATCATGGCGTCCATCTTCAACATCATCTTTCCCAAAAGCAAAATCCATCGGTGTTTTGGGCACATAACCGAAGCAAGTCTCAAAAGGAGACCTCTTTGTAGAAGAGTATGTCGCATGGTTGTAAGCATGTTGCACATAATGAAGACTCTCATCCCACAACTTGGGATGTTTGCTGCAAGAACCTCTGAGCAAATGCACAACTGTCATGTTTACTACCTCTGTTTGACCGTCAGTCTGCAGATGGAAGGTTGTACTCTTCTTCAGTTTGGTGTCCATGAGTCCCCACAAAGCTGACCAAAATTCCCCTAGGAATCGAGAATCTCAATCTGATACAATAGAAGTAGGTAACCCAAATTGAACCCATACAAATTGGAAGTACATTTGAGCTGTTAGTTCAACAGTGACCTATTTTTTACAAGGCATTAAGATACACATTTTTTTGAACCTATCAACTACTACAAACAATTAATCATGTCCCTTCCTAGACATAGGTAACCCCTCAAAAAAATCCATTGACAGACTTTCCCATGGACGGGATGGTATAGGTAGAGGCGTGTACAACCCCAATTTCCTATTGCTAGGTTTACTTGTTGCACACATAACACAACCTCTAATATACTTAGTTACAGTTTCTTGTATACGAGGCCAATAACAATACTTTTGCAGCTGAGCGATTGTCTTACTTACCCCAAAATTTCCTACAATCAATGAGGTGTGTGCTTCTCTGATTACCTACGCTTTTTCATCTTTTGGAATGCATAACTTTCCCAAGTGATACAACCGTTTATCCTGCACATAGTAATCTTTCTCTTCTACATGTTTGCATGTAATTAGAGCTGAATAGATTTCCTTAAAGTCTTCATCATTAGCATATTGTTCCTAAAAACTTTCATGTACCATGGAACTACCTTTAAGGATAATCAAAGCATTCATAACAGGAGGTCTAGACAACATATCTGCTACTTTTTTATGGGCACCTTTCTTGTACTTAATTACCAAATGAAACTATTGAAGAAAACCCATCCACCTAAAGTGCCTACTTTGTTGCAATTTAGACTGTGAATGCAAATACTAAAGTGGTTGGTGATCAGTGTGAATTAGAGTTTCTTTCCCCATTAAGTAGTGTTTCCATTTTTTAACACTCTAAAATAATGTATAAAGTTCCTTATCATAGGTAGGATAGTTAATAACTGCACCTAAAAAGGTTTCAGAGTGATAGCAGATTGGTTTACCTCCTTGCATTAGCACTGCTCCCATGGAAAATCCGCTCACATCTATCTCAATCTCAAATAGTTGGTGTAAATCTGGTAAAGCCAAAACTGGTGTTGTGCTCAACTTTTCCTTCAAAGTGTTGAAGGCCTTCTGTTGTGGACCTCCCCACTGAAAATTTGTCTTCGTACTAGTCAATGCATGTAATGGTGATGCAATGTAGGAGAAGTTTGCAATGAACTTCCTCCAGTACTGGACTACACCTAAGAAAATTCTAACTTCAGTGATTGTACTTGGCTTAGGCCATTTTACAATAGCGTTGAACTTCAAAGGGTCTAATTTCAATTGACCACCACCTACGACATAACCTAAGTACACTAAGGATGTCTTAGCGAATTCACATTTAGACATCTTTACAAAGAATTTTTCTTTTCCCAATACATCAAAAAATTTCTTTACATGACTTACATGATCTTCCCAAGTTTGACTGAATACAAGAATATCATCTAAATAGACTATGAAAAAATCATCAATAAAAGGAGGGAAGACATCATTCATGACTCTCATAAATGTAGCTGGTGCATTGCAAAGCTTCAAGGGCATGACCAACCACTCGAACAGTCCCTGTTTTGTCTTAATTGTAGTTTTCCAAATGTCATCTTTTGCAATTCTTATCTAATGATATCCGCTACGCAAGTCTAACTTAGTGAAATAAACTGCATGTTTTAACTGCTCAAGTAAATCATCAATTCAAGGAAGAGGATACCTGTTCTTTACAGTTATCTTGTTCAGGGCTCAATAGTTGATGCACATTCTCCAAGACCCATCCTTCTTTGGAACCAACACAATTGGAGGACCACAAGGAGATGTACTAGGACAAATGACTCCTTTTTCCACCAACTCCTGAACTTGCTTTTTAATTTCCTCATTTTGAAAAACTGATAAACAGTACATGTCGATGTTTGGAAGAGGCACATCTTGCTGCAATTGGATTTCATGTTGTATCTCTCTCTTAGGTGGCAACCCCTTTGGCTCCTGAAATAAGTCATTATAAGCAAAAACTATTTTGACCATCTCAGTTTTATGCTCTGGATCACACCCCTTAAATGCTTCATCTTTTTCATCCTCTTTGGGTTTTACAAGCATTAATACAAAGTTTTTACTAGAATTGACTAACCTTTTCATCTGACCATCATTAACTAGTGCAAGATTAGTCTTGACTCTATGTGCATGTACAATGCATTCTATCCCATCCTTAAAGAGATGATACTTATTCTCCCCCCTATAAAAGATTGATTTTATGTCATACAGATAAGGACTCCCTAACACAAGCCCACAAATATCCAAAGGAACAACATCTACTTCTACCTCACCAACAAAGTTTGCAGTGATAGCAAATTTCAATTTACATTGTTTCGTTACCTACAGTTGAGCACCATTGCAAACCCATCCAAGCGGATATGGATTTGGATGAGGTGTTGTGGCTAGATTGAGTTTCTTTACCACCTCTTCAGATATTAAGTTGACTTGAGTACCCGTATCAAATAGTTTTTCAATCATAGTGTGCTTAGTTACAACTCGAATATGAAACAATTCATTCTGTTGTTTATCAACTTTAGGAGTAGATACTTTACTTGTACTTGTATTTGCATTAAAAACATTTGCATTAGAAGAGAGGGTTATACCTTTCCCTTTACCTTGGACCCCAATAGAAACAATTTGTGTTTCATCTCCAGAGTCAGATCCAAGATCTTGCTAAATCACTGCAATAGTCTTTTGCTTGCCTTTATTGCCTCCATATCTTTTCGACCTTAATTTGGGATGAAAATTCCAACATTTTGAATCATCATTCCCCTCTTTCTTGCAATGGGAGCATGTAGGATTATCACCCTCCTTCTTAACTATAGTTGTCTTCTTCCCTTTGCCTTTATCTTTGTCTTTTTCTTTACCCTCAGACTTCCCCTCAGACTTAGATGGTTTCTTTGAGAAATTATCACTGAAAGTGTTCTTACCCCTTGAATCTAAATGAGTAGCTTGGACTGACACTTCATCCAAATTATTAGGACTAAACATTAGAATAGTATGTCTTAGGTAAGAATGCAAACCACATATGTACTTAAGTAATGTATCTTGAGTATACAATGGAACATTTAAAGCAATAGCTCGTTTTCTAAACTCATGGGTGTAATCTTGGACAGACTAACCCTTACCTTGCCTAAAGGCTTTCCAATTAATTATTAATTGTTTCATATAACCTAAAGGGTAAAACTATTTTTTAAAGGAAGCAACAAATTCCATCCAAGTCATATTAACCTTACCATGGCGAGCAATTTCCTCTCGAGTCCTACTCTCCCACCAGGTGAGAGTTGTACCTCCCAACCAGAGAGTGGCTAACTAGATCATAGAAGCATCTTCTATTAGGCCTTGAATCCTACAATACACTTCTACCTGCTGGATCCAATCATCTAAATTTTTGGCATTTAAATCACCACAGTACTTAGGCAATTCAAATTTTACATTCAATTTGATAATAGGCTTAGACTTTCTCTTGAAAGGATTAATAGTAGTAGAAGAGGAAGAAGAAGAAGGGGAAGATGGAGAAGAAGGAGAAGATGGAGGAGATGGAGCTTCTAGAGTTTTCTCTTCCTTGTCCTTTCGATCTTCTTTTCTCGCTTCGAAGAACCTCCCTTTTCGCACTTCTTCTTTTCCGCATAAAGCTCTTCCACCATAGCCTTCATGTCAAGAAAGGCTCGTCGGAAAGACTTATCATCAAGCTCATGCTCAGTACTTTTTCTAGCTTCAGTTTCTTCCATCATTGGAAATTTCCTTCATTTGCTGATCTCAAGTTTGTATTCTTCTAGCTTGCCTTCACCTCGTTGAAGCTTGGGGCGTGTTAGCATTCAATTATGCAATACTAGTCAAAACAAAGCTCTGATACCAAACTTGATCTCTTTTAGTATCTATAACAATTTCTAATGAATGATTTACGAATTACAATGATTGCTTAAAGCTTACAAGTGAATCTAGACCTAGCCAAGCTAGTAGTCCTAAATGTCTTTATAGATGTTGAATTCATTAGAGTATTGGCATGAAACTATCATCCAACCACCAGAACCATAAGGATGACAAATGGTTCACCATTGGTGGTATTAACCAAGTCCGCCATTGTAGAGTGTTTCAACTTGAATAAACAAGACCTTGCTATAATTGACTTGTATAAAAGTGAGGAGGAGTACAATAGGTTGAGGAAAAATTATAGGAGTGATGAACTCCCTATGCATATGAGGAAGGGTGAAAATAACAAAAGAATAACTATCTCCTCTTCCAACATTGAGCCATTTATAGTAGAAAATTTTCAAATATGTTTTAAGAGAACCTATTTTACCTTGTGTCAAATACTTGGAATGGATGCTCAAGAGAAGATTCCAATTGGCCTAATGATGATGGCCATGAGGATCCAAAACCTTTAGACAAGTATTGAGTATGATTTTGCTTCATTCATTGAGAGAGCATTGCATGAAGGATTTTTGCAAGTAAGAGAAGATAAATCCCCCATCACATTTAGATGTTACTCTTTGTTGTGTCACATAATTCTATATTATAACAATGATAAATGGACTAGGAGAATGTGTTTTGGAATGGTTGATCAATAGGGTGATCAACTGCTTGTTCAAAATTGGTGTTATATCTGGGACAATAGATGCAAGAGGAGAAAGTACATGATTTTTCATGATGATTTTGTAGTAAGAATTATGTATGTGCTTGGTCATAAATCACCAAGGTTATAACACCAATACTACAACTGTTAAGACCCTTTGCATTGAGGCCAAAGCAGGGGCATACCCACAACATTGGTGATTGGTTCTTTTTTCCAAATGTTACAATTATAAGAGTATATGGATGTCCCCAAGCCCTACATGTTTTTCCCAAGTTTGTTCCTCTCTGGTTGGCTTTCTTAGAGTTTATGTGGAAAATGTTATGGATGGATAAGGAGGTCATAAACAGAAGAAAGGAACATTCTTGCCTAACTTGACTATATGTGAAGAATTGTCCATTGGATCTGATACTCTTGAGGAGTTGCAACATTATTTGAAAACAAGATATTCTTTGGAGTCTAGGGGAGAACGGTTCTTTGACCTTGAAGTCCACATGAATTTTGTGAGGAAAAAAATCCTCACTAAGTCTTGGATCACCCATGATGTTGATTATGAGGAGGATGTGATAAGAAACTACTTGACTCTCCAAGAAGTATTTTAGAGGAGAAGAAAATGGGTGATAGTAACAAAATTAGAAGAAGAAAAGAGGAAGAAATACATTGATTTATTGGGATTTCATATAGATGAAATTTCAGATCCCATCAAGAGGATCAACCTAATGATTGATAATTTTGATAAATCATATGGTAAATCAAGAATACAGTTGGAGAAGCCCACCAAATTGCCTACCAAAATACCAAGTGGAGTTGTAATCTCTAAGCCCCCTCCAGACAATACTTCAATGCAATATGCTTCTCTAGAATCACCTCCAGAGCAATCAAGTCCCAAGAGACAAAGGGTACAAGAGCCAAATCCCCTTGTATCATATGAGATAAGCGAAGAGGTTGGAGATATAGAGGAGGCGACCCTTATGCTAGGGCACTTAAAAGATGATGTTGAAGTTGATAAACCACTCCAAAAGCATGAAATTGAAGAACATAAGCCAGAGGCGAGGGTGGATATGTATTCACAGGGTGAGTAAGAGATGCATGATAATGAAAGAATGATTGCATCCCTCGGATTCATGGAGGATTATGAATTCATCAACACCCCAAAATTTAAAGATTTCTAGATTAAAATGAAAATGAAATAGTTTGAGGATCAAGTTGAGATAAACAAGATAGGTGTTGACGAATCTCAACATGATAAAATTGTGGCCCAAACTTTCCATGAAGTGAGGATAAATGATGTTGACATTAGTCCACAAGAAGCTAGGAAAATGGTGCTAAAAAGCAATATCTTGCTTATACCCGGGATGGATTTGAAAAGGATGTTCCTGCTTGATCAAGTAAGAAATAAAAATGACCCCATGTTAATAGTTGAGTTTGATTCAGAGGAAGGCATGAGCGGGACATGATATAATCCAAGAATTGAGACCTTAGCCTTTTGGACTAAGCAAAATAATACAAAGAAGCCAAAATTGTTGGACATTATGCAAGAAATGAGAGGGAGTGCAATGATCAAGACACTCAAAGATACCTCGGCCTTAGAAGTAGCTACCATGACTATGCATTCTACTATGTTCACCTGAGCAACTATCAATATTTTGGAGAATAAAATTGCAAAATATAAAAAAGCACAAAAAAATATGAATGATGAAGTGAACAAGTTTTTTATAGAGAATGCGAAGCTAAAGTAGCAACTAAAAGGGGTAGGCCCTTCTTAAAGTACTGAAATGGTAGTGTACCATCCCTCAACCCAAAAGACTAATGTTGTTTCTATTGATCAAATATATGCCTTGAAGCAAGAAATAGAAAGCTTAAAGAAGTGAAATGAGGATACCAAAGTAAGGAAATAAATATATGGTGCATTAGAAAAAGTCTTGGAGCATAGAATCAAGATGGTGATAGACAAGGCATAAAATGTGCATGAATGTTATACTTCCATGTCCCAAGAAATAAAACAGATGAAAGCCCATGCTCTCATTTTGGATCCTTTGTTTAAGAAATGGAAACCCATCCATCATACACTGAGCACATTGTGTAAGGTCTTAGAGAGAAGTGTGGATGCACCTATAGCTTTAAAGACCACAAAGAGGATGGTGAAATTGGTGATTGATGAGTCCTAGTATGTGTCAAACGAGAGCCAAAAGATCACTACAAGAATAGAATATTTCCATACAATCAAATAGTGGTTTGTGCCTAGGATTCTTGGAGAAGATGATCAGTTAAAATATTTTACCAGTTGGAAAAGCGAGTTTAAACAAGTAGTCCCAAATTGCATTGCTCATTTACAACAAGATCATGATATAAATGTCCATAGTTTTAATTTGATGTTGGACGTGATGATTGCATTGGATTTTGGATACTCAATGTTCATTACAGGGACTAGAGGATTGTTAGACAACATGTGGAGAAGCCACCTTGCCAACATATCAAAGATCTAGGAATATAAATGGCCTAATGACTATATGGTGTTCAAATGAGAGCAGACATATCTAGTTCCACCAGAAGAATAGGCCTAGTGTCAGAAATTGTGAAGAACCAAGAATTGAAGATGTTATTTATTGACGACGATATTAATAGCACACCAACAGGGTAGATAAATCCTCACAGACACACCACGGGAACCTATCTTTCTTGAAAGATTGCACCAGGACAACCTAAATCTTAGGATAACTTAGCTTAATCCCAAGGCTCATTTATGTCAAGTATTGACTACACTAGGTTCGCTTAGGGTTCGTTGTGATAATTTTATTACACATAAGGGGTAAATGGTTCTTCTAGTTTTCAAAGGTATCATTAAGATAAGCAAATAATCTCAATCCGGTTATTTAACAACTTCATGAAATCAACAAATTTGCAATAATATTTCATGAAATTCAAATAACTTGCATTTATCCAAGTAGATTTAGCTTCAAGCATTCAACAATATCATGGAATCAAAAGATTTGCAATAAAAATACATGCATTCATCAGTTTTTTGGAAAAATTTCTGAAATTTAAACATCTATTCTAAAATAAAGCATAAAAGTTACTGAAAAAGAAAAATTTCTCCTAGGTATTATCCGCGCATGCCTCAAGAAATAACCAAACCGGAGAAAACCATTCCATACATCACTAGATTGCTTCACATCTAGGCACAGAACAATGCAAGATTTTAAAGAAAGGGGGATCATTTGTCATCAAATAGTGTCAGTATGCACCCTTAAACAACACAACACAGAGTCTTGTCCGATAGGAACAAATAATCAACTACATAAGATTTCATATTAGGAAATAGCTTTCAAATTAGCTCTGATATTGATTAACTTGTAAAGAAACATACAAGTTTTTAGTTTGGAATGGAATAGAAAATAGGAAAAAGAACAAAACTCGAATTTTTTTTGGTTCTTTGACATCCACAAATTATGAAATTAACTTAAAATGAAACATCTCCCGACCTTTTATAAGAACAAGATGCTCGGGAAATTCAAATAACACATGAGAGGGAATCCAAGAGATGAATCACAACAAGACACATGGAATATGACAACTAGCAGGAGAATTGTTGAATAAGTCAACGAATGTCAACCTTCTTCAGCACTTTAAAATCTTTCAAGACCTCCATCTTTAAAACATAATCAAGACATTGACTTGGAGCCGAGTAGATTTTTCAAACAAAATGTAGGAACTTCCTTTTCTAGATATCCAAAATGATTAGGTGGAACCAGATATAGATACTGCAATCCACCAACACTTTGGTTCCTACACTCAGGTTCTTACTTGGGCTTAAAAATCCCAGAAGTAAATCACCCTAGAGCTAGGCACATTCTTTCACCACATTCATAATACCAAGATTCCTGGTATTACGACATCACAAAATCCTCCTTCACACAGACTTTCAGAGTGTACCACCCAACCTGGTTATGTCATACTCGCAATCCAAATTTGCTTGACCATGCATACTCAAATACTGCATCGCAATCTATTTCTCCTGCACATAAAATTCCATATATCAATCCCCTTTTAAAAACATTTATAAAACTCTCATGAAAATAAAACCATCATTTAAAAAAAAAAAAAAAAACACTTTTAATACAATCTCACATAATTATCCCTTTAGGCGAGTTACCGAACATTTTGAACTTTGGGACAAACTTTTTCAATTAACTTTAACCTTCAACATTGTTACCCAGTACCCAGTACCCAAAAAAAATCAACCTTTTACTGGAACAAAACTCCTGGATCTTGATTATTACCGGACCCTTCACACTTCCCCGGACTCTCACTTTTAAACCGCAACACCTACTAAACCTTGCATTAAACATTCTAACACTTCTGTCCTTTCGATACCCGGTACCAGGTGCATTTGAATCACAAAATACTTCAAAGACTTCCTTTTAACATTGACTTTCAATGATCCTTTTGCTAACCAACACCTGCCATAAGCGTTAATTTTTTACTTGGGTCCCCAAGCCTTACAGTCTTGGGGCGTGTTGTGAGACCACACAACAAATTGCAATTAATAAAACCAAATTTAAAAGAAACATGGGCTAGATTGCCTGCTATAAATTGTAACTTATACTTATTTTCCAGCAATAGTTCCTTACCTTTACCTAAATTCTGGCATAAAAATTATAAAATTTCTTTGAAAAGTATGTGTGTGCTTTGATTAATTCCAGTCTCCAGAAGTTGGTTAAAAAACTAGTTCATCGACATTGAACTACATAATTTAGTAATCCTCTAAAGCCAACCTTGGATAGAGCCTTGTTGCCAGTCAGGTGTCCATAGCCCTGACAAGGTTATCTCTATAATTCCCCCAAACATAGCTCTGCTGCCAGTCAGACGTCCATAGCCCTGGTAGAGATATTTTGATAGCCTAAAGAGTTGAATTTTCTCTTTTGATATTTCTTTGATATTCATTTTTTCATTTGATATTTCTTTGTAAGCTCATTTGCTTCAATTTGCAGGCAACAAAGCCCACTATTAGGTTGGGAATTACAATGATAGTGAAAGTTACTTTTTTATTTTTCATTCAATGCAAATCCCTTCATCATTTCACCAATTCCCCAAAAATCATTTAATTATTCCTTGTATGTGCAACTTTCCAGCTAAATTTTACCACCCTTATGCCAAATTCTAGCTAACTACAATTTGCTATATGCCCAAAAATTATGCATAAGTTAAAATTTAGTAGCAAGTTATCTAATCACCAAATTAATTCTAAGTTTAGAAATTCTAGTTACCACCCTTCCATTTTAAATTTTATGGCAACTGCTAAAATAAAATTGGCCAACAATTTCAATTTTGATGGCGCTACACTAACAATAATGCATCAGAGTTGCCATGATTACACTTAAGTTTGAACATCATACTTTGCATTTAATTCACACGCCTTGACATGCATGTATTACTTCCTTCAAATTCTCCACATGCCAACGTGTGCCACCTCACTGGCTTAATTTTCCTTTCTTTAAGGCTCACATGGAAATCTTCATGATTAATAAGGCTCGATAAAATGAACTGAAATGACCACCATTAAATTATGAAATCTTCAATTTTCTCGATCTGTGATCTTCGTACTTGAAAAATTTGAAGCAAACGCCACCAATTTTGTGACAATTTATTTGATTTAACCTTTAATTCTGGAGAATAGTGACCTGTTGCCACCTCAACTTACATTTCACAAGATTTTCTATCCAGGCAACTATGTACCATAGATTTCTCACATATTTCTATAAATTCCATACTTTCCTTCAAATTCTTCACTTTTTATTTCCTTCAATTTTCTTTCTTTCTGCTCTACTTGTGCTTTCTTGATTTCTAGGCTTATGGATACTCCCATCTGCCTGACCTGCATTCGCCACCAAAATGGCTTCATTGGTTGAATCATGACCCAAAGGCTCAGAAAGGTTTTCTTTCTCAAGAATCTGACCACCAAATCAAACTTGTGC
Source organism: Sequoia sempervirens (assembly GCA_007258455.2). Lineage (NCBI taxonomy): Eukaryota > Viridiplantae > Streptophyta > Pinopsida > Cupressales > Cupressaceae > Sequoia > Sequoia sempervirens. The sequence continues at coordinate 35,326,944 of VDFB02281492.1, forward strand.
TTAGTCCTCGAGGAAACTTATGTGAATTCCAAAGCATACTACAGGCTGAATTTGGAATTGGGTTCGTAGTTTGTGGCCTCAATTTTGGATCTCAACCTTTCTGTTGTTGAAGTTCATGAAGTTGCAAACATGATAGTATGACCTGAATTTTTGGGGAATTTGGACCATGTCCTTTCTATTGCTCACTCGACCATTGGAATTCCTTCCACTTATGATACTTCATTGTTTCTAGAGTGAGGGAAATTAGTTCCCATTCGACCCTTTCTTACTGATCTGCACACCCCTGACCTTGATGATCATAGGGATAACACTTACCTAGGGTATACTTCCCTCATGGATGAGGCATCCCAAATTGATTGACTGACCATCCACTACTTTTAGCTTGACTCCTTTTTTCCTATTTTGCTCTTTTATGATGAAAATTTTGTATCTTACATGTACATACAAAATATAATGATTTTTTTTGCTTTTTTGTACATCAAGCGTGCATTTATTTTGCATGGTTTCATCTTTTCCATTTTCAATGCAATGTTTTAAAAAACAATTTTGATTCTCATGTGTCTTAAATTAAGCAGAATTCATTAATGTCGAGAACAAACCAAAAAACAAAAATAAACCCTACCAAAGCAAATTACCCTAACTAACTAAAATTTACCCTAATTAAGCGACTAACCCTGACTATGTAATTTACCATAATTTTGACTACTATCTTCATAGTGTTTTTGTACGAATTACAACATGCTTATCTTTAAATTCACTTGAATACACTTTAGATATCCTACTATAGTAATGGATTATTTTAACTTTTCTATGTTTAACAAATGAAAATTCAAATGCATGCTTACGAATAAGTTGGCTCACATGTATGGAAATGACCTCATTAAAGGTCGATTGCACACACCTTTGTTGGCTTCTCAATACTCTACCTTCTTCCAGTCCTGGTTGATGATTTTTCATTTCACTTTTCTCTGCTCCATGAACAACTGCATGTTGGTGTAATTAATTAATTAATTATTACACTAGCATAAGTTAACTTAGGTCATAAATCATTTAGTCCTAGGTTGCATCATTTCATAAATGGGATAATATTCCCTTCCTAGTTTGTGGGATAAGATTCCTTCTAGAACTTATCTCAACATTTAATAATCATCTAGATAGAGTTCACATGTTGTCACATGTTGTTAGATCAAGACACATGGCAACATCTCATGCTTTTTAGGTTTTCACTCTTGCCTATATAATTAAGAATCTTGTACATTTGTAATCATGTCATATTCAATTTTGGCATCCTTGCATCTTAATGATAGCATGATTTTTCTGCCATTTCTCTCTTGTGGAAGTTTTTTGTCTTGCAGGTGATTCTGGGGGGTTTGAGGAGTTCACCTAAAATCCTACACTGCATTCATTTCTTGATTCACTTTCTCTCCAAGGTTCCTTTGGTTCTTGGCCCTGCCTTTCATCTCAATAGCACTATTTATCCCATTAGACCAAGTATTAATACAATTTACATTATCATCAAAAAGAGAGAAAGTAAAAACTTGATACTTTGTGTTCTACGTAAAATCAAGAGTTTCTTCCCTTTTAGATCGTGGATTCACAATTAGGGGCATAAAGCATGCATCTCCTGCTCATTTTCCCCACTCTTTCTCTTCATTGTCACCCTCCACGTGTGAGAAGATCGAAAACTCATCACATTCACGTTCACACTTTAGACACGTTGTTTCTAAGTCTTGATGAATTCACTTATTTTCCTGCAAAATTTTAGGAATTTCCTCATGATAAATACGGTTAATGAATCCATTTGATTTAACAGTTAATTTTATAATATTTCCAATTTCACTAGGGTTAGGCACTTTATTCAAATTCAAACTTCTTTCCCTTAATGGTTCCTTTCTTCTACCAGTTAAAGATGCTTTCATTAACGAAATCACATTGTAAGTGGCCAAACTTACCCTAGTTAAAAAAATTCGCAATCAGGTTCACCATGATCGGTTGTATCATGAATTCTACACTCGTAACCTTACCAAAGGTGTACAAACTCAAGGAATAAAGCCTCTGGTTAAGGATTTTCTAGAGCTTATCAACTTCCATTTTACTCTTCATTACAGACTTGCTTATACTTTCGTCTCACAAGCACTTACCAACCCAGAACCAGGGCAATAACACCAACTCCAAATAAGACCAAAGGATTCCCTCCTAACGCCACTTCCTGTTGATGATGATGTTAGTCACACACCAACAATGCAGATAAATCCTCACAAACACACCACAGGAACATATCTTTCTTGAAAGATTGCATTGGGACAACCTAAATCTTAGGCTAACTCAGCTTAATCCCAAGGCTCATTATTCCAGGTCTTGACTGCACTAGGTTGGATCAGGGTTTGTTGTGATAATGTTGTTACACACGATGGGTAAATGGTTTTTTTGGTTTTCAAAGGTATCATTAACATAAGCAAATAATCTCGGTCCGATCATTTAACAACTTCATAAAATCAAAAAAATTGCAATAATATTTCATCAACTTTGAATAACTTGCATTTATCCAAGTAGATTTAGCTTTAAGCATTCAACAATATCATGGAATCAAAATATTTGCAATAAAATTCCATGCATTCATCACTTTTTTGGAACATTTCTGAAATTTAAACATCTATTCTAAAATAAAGCATAAAAGTTACTGAAAAGGTAAAATTTCTCCTAGGTATTATCCACACATTGCTCAAGAAATAACCAAACTAGAGCAAACCATTCCATATGTCACTAGATTTCTTCACAGCTAGGCATAAAATGATGTGATATTTTAAAGAAAAGGGTAATCATTTGCCACCAGATAGCGTCAGTATGCACCCTTAAATGACGCATCACATAGTCTTGTTCGATAGGAACAAAAAATCAACTACGTAAGATTTCATATTAGGAAATAGCTTTCATATTGGCTCTGATATTGATTAACTTCTAATGAAACATACAATTTTTTAATCTGGAATGGAACAAAAAATAAGAAAAAGAACAAAACTTGAAAAAGTTTTGGTTCTTCGACATCCACAAATTTTGAACTTAACTTAAAATGAAACATCTCCCATAATTTTATAAGAACATGACACTTAAGAAATTCAATCAACACATGAGAGTGAATCCAAGGGACGAATCACAACAAGGCACATGTAATATGAAAATTGGCAGGAGAATTGTTGAATAAGTCAACGAATGTCAACCTTCTTCAACACTTTAAAATATTTTGGGACCTCCATTTTTAAAATATAATCAAGACATTAACTTGGATCCAAGTAGATTTTTCAAACAAAAAGTAGGAACTTCCTCTTCTAGATATCCAGAATGATCAAGTGGAACCGGATATAGATACGGCAATCCACTAGAACTTTGGTTCCTACACTCAGGTTCTGACTCGAGCTTAAAACTCTCGGAAGTAAATCGCCCTGGAGCTAGGCACATTCTTTCACTGCATTCGTAATACCAATATTTTTGGTATTACAACATCACAAACTCTTGCTTCACATGGACTCCCAGAGTGTACCACTTGACCTAGTTATGTCACTACTCGCAATCCAAATTTTCTTGATCGTCGATAACTGAATACTACATCACAATTTGTTTCTCCTGCACATAAAATTCCATATATCAATCCCCTTTTAAAATTTTTTATAAAATTCTCATGAAAATAAAACCATCATTAATAAATCATAAATAGCATGCTTTTAATACAATCTCGCGTAATTATCCCTTTAGGCAGGTTATCGGACATTTTGAACTCCCTAGTAAACTTTTACAATTAACTTTAACCTTTAACATTGTTACTCAGTACCTGGTACCCGAAAAAATTCAACCTTTTACCAAAACAAAAATCCCAGATCTTGATTATTATCGAACCCTTCACACTTCCCTGGACTTTCACTTCTAGACTGCAACACTTACTAAACCTTGCATTAAACATTCTAACACTTCTGGCCTTCCGATACCCATTACTCGGTGCATTCAAATTATGAATTACTTCAAAGACTTCCTTTTAACATTGACTTTTGGTGATCCTTTTGCTAACCAACACTTGCCATAAAGTGTTAATTTTTACTTAGGTCCCCAAGCCTTATAGCCTTGGGGCGTGTTGTGAGACCACACAACACTATCATGGAGAGAGGACCTTGCTAGATCGAAATGATCATGGGTACCTCACGATGACTAACGTACTTTGGTGTCTTGCGAGTGCTCTGGACTTCAATATATGATGAGTTATCTTCATTTCTTATCTTTCATTACTTTTATGTAACCACATGTAAATAACAATAATTAAGACCTTTTGATTTAGGTAACTGAAAAGACATTTTTTGAAATGAAATGGTCTGAAGCTTGTTGCTCTCCTTATCTATCTATAAAAGGGAAACCAAGACTAAGTCAAAAAATCATTAGTAGTAGGATAGTTTTTTGAAGAGAAAATACTTTTGATACGTATTGTAAAATCATTTTGAAGCAGATCAATGGAGAAGAAGTTATAATTTGGTGGCTAAACTTTTGGTTTTAGTTATTTTTTGATATTATTGAATATGATTGTGTGGTCATCTCCAGTTTGATTTTTCTTTGTTATTCAGATCAATTGTGTCAAGTATATGTTTGGTTCATCAGGGAACATTTGTTGTTTCTGTGTGATTAATTTGACTGGTTTCTAAAAGTGAAAGCCCATTCGATGTCCAAAATATGATATTTAAACTCATATTCCACTGTTGTTCTATTGATTCAAGTTGTTGATTTATACATTATTGTTTATTTGGACTTCAGGAAATGAGGAAAAAGACTTTAAGGTACAAATTAGATGATAGTGATCATAATGTTGAAATTTCAATGATAGATTATGAGCACTTTCATAGAGAAAAAGTGGCTAAGAATAATGAATATTTATCACATCTTGGTTTGACAAACAACCAAATTGTAAATCCACTAAGTAGTATATTATTTGTTTAATAGTGTTTAATGAAATTTTATAGGCAAGAGCTTTATGTATATAAGACATAATATGATATTTTTTTGTTTTATAAGCAAGAAAATGTGGAGAAAAAATAACAGGAAAGAAAAGATACAGTGCCGCCAACTCGTAGAAGCCAATACATTTGTGATTCAACAAATGCAATCGGTGAAAAGAATAGTTGTGATGATGTGCAACCTTATATCGCACATAGTGATGTGCAACCTAATACATCACATGGTAATGTGCAACTTGATATAGCACATGGTGATGTGTAATGTCCTGATAATCTCTTAGCACAATGTCTAAGAGAGATTATTGAAAAACATGAGAGCAAAGGAATATTAAGTCTACAAATGATTTATTTAAGATTAAGGGATGTGTTTGAAGTGAAATATGTAGAGACTGGTACTGATCTACCTACTCATGGCACACCTAATGTGGCCAAGGAGCATGAAGTTTAGGTTAATTAAAATCATGAAGAGAGATCACTTGCACCTAGTGTACCTTAGAGTGCACTTATTGCATCTACAAATTTTGATGGAACTAGTGTATCAACCAAAAATATTGGTAGTGGTTTAATAGAAGATGTGTTTTCTTTTGTCAAAAGACAAAGATTAAGTCAAGATTTGTATAGATATACAAAGAGGAATGCAAAAGAAAGAAAATTAGAAGGCAAAAAGTCGTTCTTGGTTGAGGTATCGAGAGATGGTGAGCCCATTAGGCCAAATACTACAAGGTGGGACTTCGAGTTTGGTGTAAGATGTAGGGCCCATTTGGATATTTGCAAATAAAATTTTGCAGAGCAAGATCCACAAAGTGTGGAAAATGTAATACAAAAAATGGAAAATGCTTTTGAGACTACTAGTGGACAAATCTCTAGAAAATATTACAAGAAAAAGATGAGACTTTTGATGAACAATTTTAGATACAATTGTAGAAAAACAATCATGGAGGGAAAAAAGAGGTTAGACTCCACTCTATCTCCCAAATAGTGGGAGGCATTGAAAGAAAGTATGTGTTCTGAAGAATATTTGACAAAGAGTAAAAGAGGCAAGAGAGCAAGGGATAATGTGATGGCTGGATATACATTTGGCCGAGGTGGGTTGCAAGCCAAAATGGAAAAATTTGGAGTAAGTGTATGGATTTTTGGTTCAATTTACGTTGTATTATTTATTTCAATTTTTTATTGAACTGACTATATTTTAAAATTGACATTGTATTTTAGGTGGAAAATAGTAATAGAGAAGAATGTGCAGAATATATTGTCAATTATATTGCATCACTATCTATCCTATTAAATCTAAGAGTAGGACGAAATGAAAATCTAGTTCGTCAATAGATATTTCATAGCCATCTATTAGATGCCTAGTAAGAGCCTCTCTAGATCATGTCAACTCAAATGAAGGGTACCAACATGTAATGAGTTACATATACGGTCTCACTAAGAAATTTTTATAATTGGTTGCCTCTGTTAAGCCTATAGTTTTTGCATGGAATGAGAATAATTCCATGGATTCATATGAGGTAAGAGGCTCTATTGATCTTATTTCTTTTTGTTTGAAAATTTTGTATACAAATACCTCTTAATATGTAGATTGAAATTTGAGCATAGGACAATCCAACCCAATTTCTTTATTGTTGCAGTGATCCAAAAAATGTTCTTTTGGAAAAAATTATAGCTTGCATTCTTTACTTGACTATTGAATGCTTTGTATATTTTTTGCATTATGGTTAAACCATATGCAAAGAAATTTTATCAAAGTAGCACAAAAACGAAAATGCCTTGATGTCAACAAAGTTGTTGATATTGATAGTGATCATGATGAACTAGAGAAGAATGTGTAACACAGTCATAGTTTTGTTGAAGTTGAGGTAATATAATAGTTGTTGTTAGTTATCTGTCCTGATGTTTTATCATTCTTCATGCTTAAAATGTTCTTTTGGACAAAAAAATATAGCTTTTGCATTCTTTAAGTTGTAAGTTAATCTGTCCCAATGTTCTACCATTCTTCTTTTGGACAAAAATTTATAGCTTTTGCATTCTTTAAGTTGTAAGTTAATCTACCCCAATGCTTTGTCATTCTTCATGCATAAAATGTTCTTTTGGACAAAAATTTATAGCTTTAACATTCTTTACTTGACTTATATTAATTTTTACATGATGATTAAACCACATGCAAAACAATTATATGAAAGCAGAATGAAAATAAAAAGGCCCTCTCAATAGAGCTTTCTACAAAGCTACACAACTTCATGTCAATGTTGATAGTAATTATGTTGAACTCGATGAGCATGTGCATGATATTCATAGTAGTAATGGTGCTGAAATTGAGGCGAGTGCTACGAAACTACATGCAAGTAAGTACTATTCAAGTAAGTAATGGTTGTTTTATTATGTAAATAAGGGTAATAATTACCTATGTGATAGAAGCCGGTTAGAATAGTAGTGAAGTGTAATTAGCTAGTATACATAGTTTATGGAAATAAGGGAGAACATATAATTTACATATGGACACCTTCTGTATCTACCATCCATTCTATATCAAATAGCGGGAAGTTAATTTTTGTTTAATATGTCAGGTGCATGTTTTCAGGTTTCCTATCATCATTTTCTAGTTTCTTATAAATATTTATCGAATGTTTATCTGTGTGTTATCGAATGTTTTATATCTCAATATAATGTGTTTTTTTTATAGAAATGTATTGATAAACTCCAAGAAGGGGATAAAGTTGTGGTGTTGGGTCCGTTTGATGGTGCTGCTGTGAGCATTGGGTGGATTCACTCACTATCTATTGTACATGGATTCGAATTGAAAGGAACAAGAGATGCAAATGTAAATATTTTAAAAGTCACAAGTAACATACCCCTTGCTTATGAAGACAAAATAGATGGAGTTGTCTGTCTTCAAGAGAAAGAAGGAACCTTCACACGGTGGCCACTAAAATATTTGCAAAAAATGACACAGTTGATGTTTATCATGTACTAGTTGTTAGACAACTTGGCCCACTACTTTATGCAGTAGTTTGAATGTGTTGTTCAGGGATCTTTATCATGGTGTATTTGCAAGAGTTGGAAACTCTTAGACTTTGACATTTTTGATTATATATATTTATGAACATCTTACAGTTCATCAAAATTGCCTTATATTTTTTTTTTGCAGATTACCTTTTTTTTTCATGATGTTGAAACAATCTTTTAACTTCTAGCATGTTGTAGCTTGTTTGTATATGTAATATTTTTATTTGCTTTTATGTTTTAATTCAAGTTTAATAATATTTTTATTTCTACATTATTATACAATTTATGGTATTTAATAAATTATTCATATCATATAATTTGGTACACACTATCAAAGGTTGTTTTGCTGGTCAGTCTAATTTAGAATATTGTCTAGATATTCTATAGCCAAAATAAACATAGGTAAAACTTCTTATGTTGAAGTATAATCATTTTTCAATATAACTTACTATCTTTTTGTTTCATATGGAAATCTATATGCAGCATAACATGATCTGTGAAGTAACATCTTTTTTGTTGGATGTTTTGAAGCCTAATTTGCCAGAACATGCACATCTTCAAACTGAGGCAAGTTGTTAATATGATCATGAAGCAACTAGCTTTTAAATTTTCTTAGACCTAGTTTAAAACATGTTATATGCAAAGTCCAACAAGAGTGGAAATGAACCATTTATACATTTTTTATTGTAGAAATTATTGTGATTTTAGCTTTATTGATTTTATTTGTTCTGCAGGTTCTTGAGATTAATTTGGTCACTTTCCCCAATGTTGTTGATGCAATCTTGGCAAATGGAATTTTCAGTCACTATGATCATCCTCGTATTGAACAATTGTGCAAGAAAACTGGTTTATATATGTGTGCTTTAGGTAGGTGATTCATTGGGATGCATTTAGGCTTTAACTTAGATTTGATGTTGAGTATGAAGCATTGTCTATGTTAACTGTTGTAGAAATATTTAAATTTGCTGCATATTTCTTTATGTCAAATGGTTTCTTAGGAAATATTTTTCTCATCACTAATATTGTAAATTTTGGGTACAACACTATACAGAGTTGCTCGATATTAAACGTGTCTTGTCAACACCCATGCTATTGAGCCACAGGTCTATGAAACATTATGTGCTCTTGAAATTGAATAGAAACTACCAATTCCCTTACTAATTACATTATTTCTTAGGCCCTTGTTGAGTTCTTTGGGACCCTTTCTAGAGAATTGGCGTTGGAGTGCATGAAAGATCTCCTTCTTGTCAACCTAAGGGGAAATCTCCAAATAATTGTCTAGGTAAAAATTGTGCACCTTTTATTTATTTCAAATTAATAATGTTGTCTCTAGATGACATTGACAATTGCTCTCTTATTTTTGATGTTAACTTCTTTCATGTCACACAGGCTACCAAGGAATAGTCTGAACAATTGGGTGTAGATTCATGCTTCAATTTGTTTGAATAGTTCAAGTCTTGTGAAGGGTTATATATCTTCTTGGGCGCATATTTGAGCTCCAGGTGATTTGACTTCGGATTGTCACTTGTATCATGTTGTCGTTGATATTCATTGATCTATTTAAGGAGGTAATTTTGTAGTAGCTTGGGAACCTTGGACTTATATGGTAAATTGTATTTTCAATGCCATTGGTAGTGAGGATCCCGACATTCACTTCAAATACATTGAAGCAACAACCAAAATTGGACAAATCAAGGAGGTGGAACATGTAACCAGAGAATCAAACTTCTATGATGCTGAAAAGAAAAAGAAATTTCTTATGGAAGCAAGACTTCCAGATGCTTGTCCACTGATAAATGTTTGTGATTGGTTTGGATTTTTACCAGACTGTACCCATTACTTATATTCAAATAATATGTTGTGATACATTGAAGGCTATGTCCAAAAGGTAGGTCCTCATATTGAACACTTCTTTTTTCCTCCATGTTTTGTGCCAGATAAAACCTTATATATCTTCAAGTCGCAGGTCACTCATTTCATAGATCTTTAGTTTCTAAAAAGAGTTCTATAAACAAACCATATTTATCATGTTACTAATAATGTCTGAAAGACTACCATGTGTACCAAAATATTTTATGCACGTCAGGTGAAATTTATTGTCGGTACCATGTCTTTTTAACAATGGAGAACTAATATAAACTTAAAGGACATTCTTATTTATTGGAAAAGGGCTAATGTAACAAATATTGGTTACAATATCAGCCTTTATCATTTTTATTATGTGGGTTCTGCACAAGCATTTAAAGGACTAAATTGTTTACTCTTTTTTTATTGTTGACTAGGTAAATCCAAGCAATGCTCCTTTAGTTTTTGGTCAGCTGCTTGATGATGATTGTCTCAAGGACTTCATCAAAGGTCTTATTCTTTCTATTCATTCTCTCCTTCCTGCTGAACCACTTGAAGAATGTAAAATGGATAAAATCTCCAAAGCTATTTTTCAATTTCCATAAGGTTTATATTAAGCTATCAATTCTTGTTTTGTCTTTGTTTATTCAAGGAACTGGCTTTGATTGTTGACACAATTTTTAGAGCATATTGTGAGTGAAGGAAGTCATGATGTACATGTACACAATGCATTAGATAAAATCATTATTGATACAAATAATAATCCAAAGCACTTCCTCACTATAAATCCCTACTATGATTCTCGAGTGGTGGGTAAATACTATGAGAAAATGGATCCAACTTTGGCAGTTGTTGCATATAGGTGGGGACAATGTGACAAGAGCTTATTAATGTTACCAATAAAAATTCTCTATTTAAGCTCCAAGTGAGGTATATTTTCAAGGACTTTAGCTTTTGTTATATGCATACAGTGTTTTCTCAACTAAGGATCATGGTTTTTAACCAATAAGTATGTTACATTTTGTTTTAGGTATGTTGTTGAGCAAATGGAACTTGACCTTTGGGAAAAATTTCTTAACCCAGAAAATCCTTTCTGAAGGCAACTTATTGATCAAGTTGTATCAACTGCTTTACCTGAAAGAAAAAATCTAGATCAGTTATCTATAATAGTGAAAGCATTTATGACTTGATCTGCCACATGAGTTGATTGAACTTCTAGAGAAGATTGTTCTACAAAATTTTGCTTTTAGTGGAAATCCTAATTTGCAAAATCTTCTCATCCTAACAGCCATTAAGACTGATAAGTCATGTGCAATGGACTACATTAATATGTTGGACAACTTTGATGGCCTTGTAGTAGAAATGTTGCCACAAAAGTCTTGATTCCTAGTTGTAGAAACATTACCACCTCATTCTTTTGTTAGACAACTTGTCCCACTGCTTTATGTGGTAGTTTGAATGTGTTGTTCAGGGATCTTTATCATGGTGTGTTTGCAAGAGTTGGAAACTCTTACACTTTGATATTTTTGATTATATATATATGAACATCTTACAATTCATCAAAATTGCATTATATTTTTTTATTGTAGATTACCTTTTTTTTATCATGATGTTGAATCAATCTTTTAACTTCTAGCATGTTGTAGCTTGTTTGTATATGTAATATTTTTATTTAGTTTTATGATTTAATTCAAGTTTAATAATATATTTATTTCTGTATTTTTATTTTCTTTGATGTTTTAATTCAAGTTTAATAATATGTTTATTTTTGCATTATACAATTTATGGTATTTAATAAATTATTCATATCATATAAATGAAAATTTACTACTAAGCTAGTAGTAAATATAATGATTATGCAATTAATAAACAATGTATCAATATACTACCAGTCAACAAAAATTAGTGAACAAAAACAATTAAATAAACTACCAAAGGACGACAATTAAAAATTAAAATGACTAAATTTACTACCAATTAATGAAAATCAATCAATTAAAATGACTAAATATACTACCAATTGATAGAAATCATGACTAAATATACGACTATTTAATGAAAAAATAATGATTAAAATGACTAAATCGATTACTAAATTAACGACTAAATATACTACTAATTGACAGAAATCAGTGACTAGACATATGACCAATTGACGGCAAAATAATGATTAAAAGGACTAAATTGATGACTAAATTAACGACTAAATATACTACCAAATTGATCAATCAAAACAACCAAATAAATGAATAAAAATGATTTATTCATAAATTTGGTTGTGTTATAAATGACCGGCAATAAACTACTAATGGTCATGTGACCAAGTTTAGTCATTTATATGCAATTTTTAGTAATTTTTTTAGTCATTTATTGTTGTTTTTCCACTAGTGAAAATACTTCAGTGAATGGAGAAGATGACATTCGACCAAAATGTTAGAATCTAGTTTCACAAAGGGCCACCAATGGAAATAATGAATTGAGTAGTGTCGACATTTACTGACAACTTCGCCAAGTGACTGGAGAAATGGGTATTTTTGTTGTTAAGTAACCTCTTTTTTGGTTTTTTGCAAATAAACAATTGAAAGTATTGAAATGGGATGCCCATATCTAAAAGGAAGAGTTGGCATTGAAAATAATGATAATTGATGATGTAAAGGTTAGTGCCTAGATGCAAGGATAAGAGAGGCATTGGAATTTGATAACAAATAGTTAGACTTCAGTTAGATTCTAGTTAATTTTCAGTTTACTTTTTATTCTCCAATATTAGTTTAGTTGAGCTAAAATTCCAACTGGGGGCGCCCAATTTTACTTTTGTTAAATTTCAGTTTGCTTTTAGTTAATGACTCAAGTGCTAGAGGTGGTTCTAGTTATCTTTTTTATTAGATCCACAATTTTAGAAACTTATTTTCTATATATATATATATATATATATATATATATATATATATATATTTATTGTGGGTCATTCTAAAGGATCTGATTTTAATGTAACTTTCTGAAATCAAACAATACAACTTCAACATGGATTTTGCCTACTGACTTTGTGGATTATTGATTCAATCAAAGGATTATGCCTATGTTGCATGCATTGAAATTTGGCATCATGGTGATGGTATGAATTATCTGTTTCAATCTATGTTGTCAAAATAGTGAGATCTCATTGGTAAATGTGGATTTAAGTAAGATTTTATCTTAGATATGTGCGTTCTTGATGGTGTTCTATTGTATGAAATTTGAAAATCTCATGTGGTGATTGGTTTCCTTTGAAGATTTTACTCTTGTTATTGGTGAATGTATGAAATATTATTTGTTGTAATAGTAGTTTAGAGATCTTGCTTAAACGTACACAAATGGTTAATGGAATATTTGTTGTCATTGTCTATTTATGTTAAATTTATTTTATTACTTCCCGTTACTCTATATATTTTGATATTTCTTTGAAACTTAGTTTGAAATACTAAAGAGCATTAAAATAAATACAAATTTGCTAAAATCTGAAATGCAATATGCTTTTATGAATTGTTGAAATCATTATTTTTAATTGCATGTCATTTCCAGTTAGCTTTGAACACCAAAACCCTTGTGAAACATGTTAACAACGACCCTATGCTATCTTAACATGACTAAGAACTAGTTAAGGAGCCTTGGAGTAGTCTTGCTACTTTTCAAGAGGGACAATAAACTCTTATTACCTAACACATTCTAAGTGATCAAAACCACCCTCAACAATATTATCTTGAAATAATCTCTCAATATAATATGTTAAATAACCTAAAAATTATAACTACAATTTTATACAACCTTAGAAGTATTCTAAAAATATTTATCGTGTATAACAAAATATTTAGCCATCTTTATCATATGGAGATTTTTTAAAAGCATGGGTGTCATGTCCATGGTGTGGTACAACATTAACCAATGAATGGTGCTCTACACATTCCAATACAACCAACCATTACCATTATATTATGAGACTTAAATTCTTTTTGTGTGTACATCCAAGTAATTATTGTGGTCTCTTCAAATCCGTAGGACATGCCCCACTCGGGATTTATGAGGGAAATTGACCTTATTCCTTGCACAAAGTAAAGTATTCCATTGTCTAGATAGAAAGGGACAATGTTAAGGATTCCCTAGGTAAGAAAATTCATAGTTTTATGCCATGAAAGAGAATACTTTCATTGTGTAAATCAATAGTAAGGATTCTTCATTGAAAAGATTATCCTTGATTTGCGTGTAGGAACAAAACCCCACTTGTATATGCTTTAAGTCAAGACCTAACTTTAGGTCCTCCCTTATTTATTTTTTAATTATTTGTTTAGAAAATTTCTTTGAATTTTGAGAGATGTAATCTTTATTTTAAATTAAGAGAATATAATTTTAAAAAGAGATATAATAAACAATTATCTATAAAAATGCTTTAATGTAATTTATTACCTCCTAAAACTTTTCAATAGGTAGCAAGTCTTAATTTTTCAGGGATACTACATTTTTTTAATTGTGAAAGAGAATAATTGTCTACATGGGGATGCTATTTTCAAAATGAAAATGCATAGGTGGTGGGGACTTCGATTTTAGTGATGGAAACATTTACTCCAAGGTAACCCATTTTAGTATAAGCTATTGAAAAGTACATTATTTTGGTGAGATTGAGGTGGGATGATAGTAAAGGTTTTGTGTTCATTTAAATGGATATGGCTATCTTCTATACACATAAATGTATCATACATTTAAAATAAACTTTCCTTTTCAAACTTGGAAACATATCTATATGTTTTAAATTAAAATCTATTTCAACATTTAATATTAAAAAGTATAAATTAACCACCTTGCCTTATATAAAATGTATACATTAGTCATGAAAAGATCACTTTAAATATAAATATTATATCTTTGAATATTATATATAAATATACAAATTTAAAAATTTAGATGGTAGCTTGTTTAAGGATTGTTTTTTTAACATAGAGAAACATACATATCAAGTATTTGATTATGTGGTATAAAAATGTTGTTTAATTGAGAAAGTATAAATTTAAAATATTTTTAATTAAATTAATAAATTTTCATTTCATTTGATTTGTTTGTTATAAATATAAAAGTTATTATTGAAAAAAATGATTTTTGCATGAAAGTTAGTAAAGTAACTTGATTTTGACATTATTTTTACTTATACTAATTTTAAGTTTTAAATTTGGTTATTAGTGTATTCATTTCTTATTTTAGGTTAGATTTGTATTTAAAAAAGTGATTTAGATCTTTTTTTTTATACTCAAGGTGTCCCCGCGACGACATACAAACCTTGCGGCCCCCACACCCTAACAACTTGTCCAGACCTTGCCTCAAACTTAGATTTGTGTCAAGTTGGGGTCCAAACTGTTGGGATTTAGTGTTCACATAGGTGTTAGGAATATTAGGATGCATAAAATAAGTTGATAGGTTTGTAATGGGTGTTGGGAATATCATACCATTCCCATAGTTATTTGTGATTTGTTTGTGATTTGTTTGTTTGTATGTATTATGAGTTGTCAAAACAACTCATATCTTTAGCTAGTAGTTATAGTGAGTTTCCTAAAATGTAGGGAATATAAATTCTATATATATGTAAATGTATTGAATGCAAATGATGAGAAGAAGCACAAAATTATTTGTGTAATATCATTTGCAAATTTATTTGTCTCTTCCCATGTTTCTAATATAAACGAGGCGAGACTAATCCCTAGAGGTAGGACCATGTCTGAAAGTCCCACACCAAATTCATCCAGACGAAGAAAATTGATTTCGGGACCTACATGGGATGAACCCAAAGCCCTCAACCAACTACACCACCTGTTTAGGCTAATTTAGATCACTTTAATAAGTGTGAAAATATTTTTTTATTAAAATAAATTTGAAATTTGAGTTAGTTATTTTCCTTCCAAGTAATTATTATGAGTTGACTCGAAGCAAAAATTAGTTGAAACACAAATTAAGGTGTTATATTTAAGGACAAACCCTAATTCATTTAAAACTTTAGCACACATGACATAGTCTAAAAGAATCATCAGCTAATATTAGCAATCCATAAATATTCTAAGATATACCACATGAAATTTGATATTCTAGTTATCAATTTACCCATCCCCTGTCTCATTTTGGACCCACATTTACAATAATAGTCCATTCTATCATATTTTCAATCTTCACTTTTTCAATCTTCACTTTTACAGTCTTCACAAACCACATAAACTAAAAAATGGCATTGTGTCCTTAAACCATGTTGAAAGGTTGGATTGATAGTAGATATAAGCATGCACCTCTTTTTAAGTGATTTCATTATAGCAAATGCGATACACAATATTAGTGGAATTACATGTCATACCCACTTGAATGCAATAAGTAGTGATTTTTATCTACAAAATTACATTAAAGTCATAATTTTTGTTTCTTTAGTGATAATATCAAGATTTGAGGTGAATCATTAATGAAAAATTATGATAGATTTATATTTTTATATAATGATATTTTATACATCTTAAAGTTTAAAATTAGACATGAATTTAATGAGTTGTATAATAATTATGTCAATTTAAACAAGTGTCATGTAGTGGCCTGTACTTGCCTTTGCCTTTGCAGTATTCTAATTAGAGATTTGTAGAATTGGAATAAAAATAAATGTAAGTTTAATTAATGTGAATAAAATTAAATGTAATTTTTTTTTAATTGTTGTATTTTAGTTTTGACTTTTGTATTTTATATTTTGTTTGATTAATAGCGTTGGTTTTTTTATATGTTTTGATTATGTAATGTAAATATCTTATTTGATGTTAAATATTTGAAAATAAAATAAATTGGAATAAATGTTTATTGTTTAGTGTTATTTAAAAAAAAAAATTAAAGTTGAATACATTTGAATAAATTGGAAGAAGTTTATGAATTATTTGTACTAGACATAAGTATGACTAATAAAGTTGAAGTTGAGTTTGTTCTTTAGAATACATATTTGCTAAACATTAAATAATCAAATGATTTATTATTAAAAATAATTCTTCGATTGATCATATTTGATTTTGAATTTGATAGTGAAATCTTCATATTATAGTTGAAGTTAAATATACTACTAATATAATAAATATATTATATTCTAATTTAATATTAATTATTTATAAATTATATTTTATAAACTAAGTAAATAGGTAATATTTTAATATTAATATATTTTAAAATATTGTTATAATTATTAATATAGTGATTTACTATTATATTAATTATATTAATAGTAATAATATAATAATATTAATATTATAATTAACATAGTAGTCAATTAAGATAGTTTATTAATATATATATATATATATATATATATATAAGGAGAACCTACAAAATAAAATAACCTATATTATATTGTATATAAATATATAATATAAATTAATATTACATAAAATATAATTAATATAAACCTACATTATGTTATATATTATGTTATATTATAATTTTTTTTTTTAAGAAAGTATATATATATTAATATAAATTAATAAAAAAAAAATATTATTAATGAAAAGAAGAAGGAGCACATATATAATCAAATTATACCATAAAATATTAAAAATATAGATAAAGATATTAGTTAATGGAAATAATAATACAACTTTTTTTATTTTTTATTTTAATAGTGTGAATCCAAATCTCTATAAAATAGTTAATTGATTTTTGTAAGATTTTCTTTAATAAAAAAATAACAATTACATACATAAAAAAAGACACAAAACTTTTTTAACCAATCATATGCAAAAAAATAATTTTTATAATTTATAAAGTTAAATATTTTACAAGTTGACTTTACAAAATTGAATTTTATTTTAATTTTTGTTTAAATATTGTTTTTGATTGGTTGAAAACTAAATTATTAATAACTAGTTAACTAAAAAAAGCCAAAGTCATTACAATAGTATTATGCCAATGGGAAGTACTAATAATAAATTTACCTCTAATTAAATACTAATAATTTTATAAAACAAAAATAAAATAAAAATCTTCAAAATTTATGTAATATTTACAATTAACACCATATCTTGTTTCATTTTTTAACTTATAATTTGATTTCAATTAGTGAATTTTATAATAACCCTATCCACTAAAGAACCTAAATCTAATTGATTACTGGAATAAATTTACACATTAATGGGAATGTATTCTCACATATTTTTCATAAGATGCTATTATGATAATGTAGTGGTCTAAAAATAATAATTAATTAGACATTCCATAATAAATGGATGAGAAACACATATTCATACATCTAAAAATATATGAATTTTGAGACTAATATGATGGGCTCTAAGAGACTAGAATTTATAACCCTTAGAAGCATCTTGGTGGTAGTGTATAACCCTTTTTAGGAAGAAAATAATTGTTATAATTGAATTTTTATTTTCTTATTTTATTTTTCGGGTCTTAGTATTTTAAACTTGCCTCTTTCCTAGTTTAAGTGTTGATTCACATGAAGGATGTTGGTATTAGGATTTGACATTGTATACCATTGCATAAAATGATTTATTATAATGTTGTTAATTAAATAACTATTTAGTGTGGTGTATCTAGTAGGTGTGTTTAGCTACACTAGATAATTATTTGGGGCCACTTGTAAGTTGTATTGTAACATTGGTTAATTATGGGTGAGAGACATATAGGATAATTATTTAATATTTGGGGAAAGATATTTAATAATGTCTAAACTTAGTACCCAATATTAAATAAGGGGTCAATAGTTTTGTGTTCTCATGGTTTTGAGGCACATGGTTTTATCTTACCACTTGGTTGTATTTGTGCGAGCTTGTATCTATATAAAAAAAAACACATTTAATGGTTAAGGTTGGCTAAGTGGTTGTCATAGTATTGAGTTTTCCTTGTGAGTGCATATATGAAGCATGGCATGGGATATGTGGATTCATGCTTAGACACATGGACAATACATTGGAGAGGCTTGATATTTCAAAAGTGTTTATTATAACTATGTAAGTGCATGTATTATTTTATTGTTGAATAATAGATGGAGTATGGATACTTTTGGAGGATGGGTTTTCCCTCTTGAGGGTTTCCCAAGGTATATCTTGTGTTAGCTTGTGGATTGTCTATTTTATCTTTATATTATGGTTATTTTGTAAGCTTTTATGCATACTTTTCTCTCATAGGGTTATGTAGGAAATAGATTAAATGAATTGGGTATTGGGGCATCAATTCCTAAGAGTTGGCAACAACACCAATTTTAATAGTCTTATCATAATTGAATTTATATATTATTTTAATATTATTCTAGTGGATAAAAGTGGATTCTTAGTAATTTTATCTTATTTTTTATTCTCTATGTAGATGTTATAGATGTATGAGCTTAACATTTAATTTGACTATTGACATACTAGTTGAACTTAATTATAAATTTGTCACTCTAAATTCTTAATGCACCACTTTAGACCAATATTGAAATATTTTCTATATTTTTGTCTCATTAGACTATATTGTCTATGTAGTTCTATCCCCAAGATATAACTATAATTATTAGCCCTAATTAAAATTTATATCCCTTTTAGCTTGCATAGGTAGCGAAGTTGTCTTGGGCCATGGGTTTTCTCCCCATTGGTTTTGAGTTCGATTCTGAGGCCCGGGCTTACCCAATGCACTCAATTTGCAAGCTATTGTGTGCATCCCTAGGGGACTAGTCTTGCCTCAACTCGACATAAAGGGACCATTCTGGGCTGAGTTGTGGAGACACCCCTGGGTTACCAAAAAAACAAATTATATCCATTTATTTCCCAATTTGACTTTCTATGAATATGATCATTACTAGTCAAATGCAATGCCAAATGTCTTAAAAATTATGTGTCTAGAGATATTATTAAAAGACATAAACCTAGATTATTTTAACCATAAAAATAAATTACAAATTAGAGTCTTCCATCCATATTAGTCTCAAAATCTTAATCTAAATCATAGTCTTAATTCAATCTCAATTGGATCAACATATTGTGTTCTCTATCTTACATTTTTTTATCTCAAGTAACTATATGTATGGAAATATGATATAAATGATTTCACTTGCATGGATAGACAATTAGACATATGTGTACATGTTTTCTTAGTCAAGTATAATTTGGTGGTGTTTGTTTGGAATATAATTTTATGGTTGATTAGAATTTATTTGAAAGATAGGTTATGATCTCTTTGTTTGTTTTTCTATTTTTCTAATATTTTGATATTTTCATGTTTAATAACCAAATTATTGTAATGTAAAAATAAAAATAGACTTAATTTAATTATTAGAAATAATAATAATAATCTATTCCCAATTTCACTAAATGAAGCTAAATAACCATATCACATTTTTCTATATTTTTATGAATAGTAGAAATGTAATCAAATTAATTATTTAAAAATAAATAGCTAATTAAAATACCCAATAAATTAAATACTATTAGGTAACTAGATAAGATTAATTAATTGGATGTACCTAAATCAACTCTTTTCTAAATAATTATAGGAAAAATCAATTGCTCTTCTAAAACTATCTTTATAGGGTAATTAACATTCAATAAATAGAACCTTTTATAAAAAATTGGTATCAAACAATATAATTCTTTGAAAAACACACTATTTTTTATGTAAGAGCATCTAGATCCATGATGAATCTTTCATAATAAAATATTAATAATTTGTATATAAATAAATAACCAACTTTCTTATTTTTTCATTTATATCTAGAATACTTTCATTAAGCACGCATATTTAGAAGGTTATTAAACGTTGCTACATATTGGGCACAAGTTATGTACAAGTGTTCTCTTATGTGATAGACCTACCTATAACTATGGTATTGGCTAATTACAAGTTTCCTAAAAGCAAGCTACATGATACAATAGCTTTGAATTCTTGCACTTACATGGTAAAAGGTCTTTGAGGAATCAGTATTGACTTAATTTTGGTCCTTGGGTAGCATTAATCTTGCAAGATCATTATTGAAATAATTTATCATTGTTTTTAATAATATGATAGACATTAGAATAAATATGTTGTGGTTGTATGTGACTTTCATAGTCATAAATCAATTTCCTCACTTGTTTCTAGGTAATTTGGATGTCAACATTGTGATGAGGGTCATGGGTTTTGATGTAGGTAGTTTTACTTCTTCTTTTTTTGACTTCCCAAAAGGGTTTCACTTCATATTTTTCTATTCTAGTGGTGTTAGGTCATCAAAACACCATCTTTTGATTTTTGTCTATGATCTCAATTGTGATTTTTTACCTTCCTTTCATTTGGTGATTATTGTTATATTTAAGATTGCAGGAATCAAGTAGCCCCCTATAAATTACAATGTGCCTAGTAAACATTTTTCACGTGACCGATGACATTGGATTGATACGCCCTCTGATACCACGAGGATAGGAGGAGCCTAGACCTTATGACCTCTTGCCTACAACAAAATGCTTTAGCCAATCAAACTAGGCCCCCTGCCCTTCATTTGGTGATTATTATTATTCTCTTTGGATGAAACTTTTTAAGAGAAAAATTAGTTGGATGATGTTTCTTATTGCACATTGCTTGTTCAATATCTAGAAATTACTTGCTAGAATGTAGTGCAAGTTATGAGTCAATATAAGACTGTAAGGAATAAGTAGGGGTGTAAATTGAATGGTATATTATTTAATGAAATGAGTTGCTGAACTAGAGGGGAGCCATTGAAGAAAGTAGAGTAGGGACATGGGAGAAAAAATAGTATAAAATTTGATAGAGAATTATCTATCTAAAAAAGGGAACTATCTATTTTTATTCATTCATGAAATTTCAAAATAGAAGGCTCGTATGAGCATGTTTTTAATCTTTTTCATGACATATTTATCAATTTTAAAGCAAGTAGTATCATTATGCTGCCATTTTCTATGTATATTATTGTTAATAAATGTTAGGCTATTAGGTTCAGGTCATATTTCATTGAATCCTTTTCCTAGATACTACTTTAATTGGTATCAAAGAAATATTTATTATTGGTTAGTGTCTTGTGAGGTTATAGTAGACTCATTTTAGGTGTGAAAAACTAATATAATTTTTGAAATTTGAAAGAGGTTCAAGCATATCCACAAAGGAAGACTAAGGACACATAGAGTTAAAAATTTAGTGGACATGATGAGAGGAATCACAATCAAATTAGATGCAATGGATACATCATAGAGGAGAGGATTTAATGTTGAGGATGTGAGTGATGGTAAAAAATAATACGACCAAGAGATTCAACTAGAAAATATGACAAATGTGTTGCACAGACAATTGTCATTGCACCAAAAGATCGACCTATTAATGCCTGATACAACCGCCAAAGTTAATGAATCCATAGGAGGTAGTTAAGCCATGTCATGAACCTAAGCATTGTGCTACAACACAAGGAGAGCAAGGGTGCACACCTTGCAACAATCCCCCCAGTGCAAGCGAGGGGTTCAAACTTGTGACCTAGACACTGAGACCAATTGTTACAAAGATACTTGTTGCACCAAAAGATTGACCTGTTAATGCCCAATACAACTACTAGAGTTAATGAATCCACAAGATGTAGTTAAGACATGTCACGAACCCAAGTGTTGCGCTACACAATACCAGGAGACCAAGGGCACACACCTTGCAACAATCCCCCTAGTGTAAGTGATGGGTTTGAACCTATGGCCAAGGCTCTAATACCAATTGTTGTTGCACCAAAAGATCAACCTGTTAATGCTCAATACAACCTCTAGAGTTAATGAATCCATGGGAGATGGTTAAGTTGTGCCACAAACCTGAGTGTTGCGCTACACAACAAAAGGAGACTAAGGGCACACATCTTGCAGCAAAATGAACGAGAGTGCATTTTTTAAATTATTATAAAATATGGGTAGTAAGCCAAATATGGATACCTCTTACTATATGATGGAAGATTAGGCCTTAAGGAAATTATATATTATATTATAGAAATAGAGAAGTTATTTGGCTATGATTCAATGAAGGATCCCAAGAAGTTGAAGCTTTATTGCACTAGGATAAAAGGTTATGCATACTTGTGGTGGGATCTCTTATGCGTGAAAAGATAAAGGGGATTTAAAGAGAAAATTAAATATTAGGATTAGATGGTTACATAATTAAAGGGTAAGCTCCTACCATCAAACTATTATATAATTATTTCAATAAATAATAAAACTTTATATAAACGGAGATGAATATGAAAGACTGCAAAGGATTTTCACTAGCTTACCATTTTGGTTGGTCATGTAAAGGATTATAAATAAAGTATATCAAGGTATATTAATGGACTCTATTTATCCATGCAAGATGAGTTTGGTATTAATTAGATTAATGTTGGTAGAAGAAGCATATCAATATCATTTTAAGGTTAAAATAATTTTTTTCTATGAGGTAGGGAAACAATTCAATAGGAAAGTAAGTTCACTAGAGGAAGAGGACAATAAAATAGTGGTAGAGGGTAGCATATGCAAAATGGAGAAGCATTCTCTTCTCAAAACATTTTTTTTAGTAAAAACATAATAGGAAGAGGAAAAGGCTACAATGATAAATGATTCTTAAGAAAAATTTATAGGTGTGGAGAATTCATTCATAGGAATTTGAGTGTCTACAAGAATAGTAGAAAAATAGTTTGGGAAATAAGGTAAGAAATAATATTTCTCAAGTAGATGAGGAGTGTTATATTAATTCATATAAATACATGAAAGAACTATATCATGGATAAGCTCTCATGATGAGTCTATTTAGATCCATATAAAAATATAGAGGTAAGTGTTTCAAAGTTATTTTTGATATTTGAATTATAGATAATTTAGTGTCTAATGAGATGGTAGAGAATAATGGGTTAAATAAATTGTGCACCTGTTGATGGTGGTTTTAGTACAACTTGTTGACTTTCCAATCCCTTTTGACCCTCCTTTATCCTTGTGACTTTCTAACATTTAGTGCATCCTTTGATCTATCTTCAATGGATTTTTTCCACGTTTCCTTTACAATCAAAGTAGTAACAAGGTAATACAACTTAAACTATATCATTAGACCACTCAAAGAAAGGATGTTTTATAATTTAAACAAAGAGAAAAGTACAACATTATACATGTATCATCCTCATCTATCTCAATCCAATGGATCGTAACTAACTCAAAATGAAACTAAATGAATTCAAATGTTTTGCAACAAAGTCCACATCCTACATTTTCAAAGAATATAATTTCCTCTTCAAATAAATTTGATTTACCATACTCTTAGTTTGGTAGATCTCACTAGTCCTCTTCTATAGGGATATGCAATAGATTCCTCAAAAAATTTAACAAGAAAAAAATTGCAAGACACAAGTGAATGGTGCCTCATCTCTTTTATCCTTTTTTCCAATCATCATCAGACGTACTATTTAGTTTCTATTTTCTTACAACATATATCAATCGATCTCTCTTTTCAAGGAGATCCTCCATATTTAGCTTCCACAATTCATACATGTTTCCATTAAACTTATCAATCCCTAAACAAGAGGTAGAGGCCATGTTTTCCAATCAGATCTAAAAAATCACTCAAACAAAGAACTCCCATTATACTAAAAAATATTCATCACTTCAATAAATATGCCCCCTTCTCAAAAAAATTAAGACTTTGATGTCAAATGTGGTTAGCATAAACTACTAAAAATGTTAGCCTTTCAAAGAGAATGAAATTTTATTTTTTCTTAATACAACATTGGATTAACAATTATATAAGATTATGTGTAAGTGTAAAACAACAAATAGAAATTTATCAAAATTTGAAAAATTATCACTTAACACTATATGCACATAGAGAAACCCTTTTTATAAAACAGATTCACCATCAAAGAGAGGCTCAACTATGTATTAATCTTAAATGAATAATAGTACATAAACAACACACTTCTTTATTTAATTTTACGACACTTATGAACCAATAAATAAAACACACAACCTCTATCCAAAGCATATACTTTATAGAGAAAGTTGACAAAAAACCATAGGTGGGTTCCTAAAACCATGTACTGCCAAAATCATGGTATGATGAAAACCCAATGGCCCCATGCGCTCAATAAATGTATCCATTAATTAAAAATGTAACTCATATGGAATATTTGACCAATAACTCCTAATGGGTCACATCTTCAAGTCTAGGCCTCCATTATGGTGGTTACAAATCCTGTGCGACCCATCCTTATCCAACTATCCTAAGATCCCTCACTTCCAATTCTAGTGTAGGATAGATGTGTGAGAGTTCTATAAATGAATTCAAAGTAATTTGTAACTACTATTGTCATGCTCCACATCCTCCTTGAATGCCACTACAACTAATATAAAATTCAATTGAGAGAATAATTAAATATAATTATCTATCATCCACCTATGAGGTTGTCCATGCACCTTCTACAAGCCATTTGGAGACATTCAAACTACATTATACATTGGGATTGCAATTAAATATCATACTTTCCTAACAAATATTTTATAAAATATTCTCCTATGTGGCTGGAGAGGGAAAAAATATTCTTAGGCTCTTAGGCCAAATGCTAAAAAATTGATGAATGAACAAGAGTTCCTAGGTTTTTAGGGTGTTATACATGATGGTAGAGTTATCTCTAACCCAAAATACACTAAAATTTATGTAACCTATAGAATATTATAAACACATCCGTACTTCAAAATTGTAAAGATCTAGCTTCCACTATCTAATTAGAATGTAACCAAAGTGAAAATCAACTTTTCTGGACACTTTTGACACAATGATGAGCTTTAATTTTCTCCAAAAATCACCAAAATCAAGCCAAAACCATGAATCCATGAAAATGAACCCTTAATCCTTGATAGAAATAGATACATGCTAGACACCAAAAAGGCTCTAATATCATATAATGTTCTATATAGAATATTGTGATACTATTAAATTTTTATTGCTATAGGAAAATGAACCCAATATCTTGATGACAAGAGTGTATACAATAGGAAAAGCACAAATACAATCGAAGATTACAAAATATGATATAATAGTCATTTTAAAATAGAGGATGCAATATAAGTAGTGAGATGATATGTTTGCATATCTACATTGTTGTACAAGAGGGGAGATCAAGTAGAATGAGATGGATTCACAATGGATGCTCAAGAGTGAGGTAGAGGTGGATATATAATATATGTCTCTAAGTGGGAAGTAATCACAAACCACATGGGATAAAGGATATATAATACACACTTATATCACATCTACACCAAATATGGAGCATTGGAAAGTATAACCATAATTATTGAATGCATCAATGTATATTACCTCCCTAAACAAATGTCTACCTATGTGCAAGGGGCATAACACCTACCCAACTAAGATTATCCTACCCTACATGCATAATATATAATAAAGTAATTAAATAAATGCAAGAAAAATAAAATACATCAACAAATATATTGATGCATTATATTATTTATGATCTTTTTTAGCACCAGATAGAGCTTCATCATTGTTTCTAAAATGAATATTTTTATATAGTCAAAGACCTTATCTTGTTACCCTATAGAGTCAAGTTCCTTACCCACTTGGTCAAAGTCCTTTCACATTTTTTACTTGGTTAGAGCTCTTTTACATTTTTTTCTTAGTTAACACTCTTTTCACTTAGTCAAAGCATTAAGTTACATTTCACTCAATTGGAATATCTCACCCTATGTCTTTTATATTTTTTTAGATAGTTTCAGCAGTTGTGATTGTGCTCATTTTAAATGATTGATAGACTCTAATCATTATAATTTTTTCTTCTATGCTTGTAGGTTCTCAAGATGGAGCATTCATGGAAATGAGAGAACATATGATCAACTATACTTGTGTCCTTTGAGTGTCTAAAATATGTAATTTTAATGTTGACTACTTGGTTTTACTTTAACATGCATCTTGTAATGAAATAAATCGTACAATAAAATAATCTAATAGGAAATATGTTGCAAATACTTCACAATAATTGAGAATAACAAGCCACTTCGAGGGGAAACCTCCAAATATCTCTAATGAGAACACAATTTGTAATATGATGATGAAATAAGACTCACTACCTCCTATATATCTTTTATACTAGGACATCACCCGTGTTGACTTGGATAGCCCTATATAAGCCTTAGGCCAACCTAAATAACTCAATAATAATATAATAATGATAATATGACATAATTAAGAGTTAAGATAGCCACAAGCCAACTATTCATAATCCTATGTACACTAATATTAGCATGCCCCCTATCTTCAGAGAAGGATTATCCTCAATGCTATTCAAGTGTGGATGCTTGTGAATGAACTCCTTGTCCTCCTATGTGGCATCTTCAACTAGTAAATTATTCTATTGGATGAGATACTTAGTGAGTGTTCTAGTCCTTAATTTATTTGTGTGTATTTGATGAATGAACTCTAGTTCCAATATGACTCTTCCTTCTTCATCAAGCTCTAGTAATATTGTCTGAGTAGGGATATTATGCCCAATTATGTTATTCAAATAAGATTCATGAAAAATTGGATGTATCTTTATTGTTGGAGGCAATTCTAGCTTGTAAGTGACACTACTAATCTTTTGCATGATTTGGTATGGGCCATAATATTTTGGAGAACTTGTTATTTTTGTTTTTCTTTAGTGACATTTGCTTGTAAGGTTGCAATCTCAAGAATAACCAATCCCCAACTTCAAAACTTCTTTCACTATGATGTTGGTCTACCTATTGCTTTATTCAATTTTGTGCCATGGCTAGATTATCCTTGAGTCCTAGGAGTACCTGTTGTTGATGAAGCAAGTGGTCCTCCACTACCAAAACTCTTGGTGACACCTTCAATGATGATGTGATGGAAGGAGGTTAATATCCAAATAGTGCCATAAATAGAGACATTTTTGATGAACTATGAAAGGAAGTTTTATACCACCATTCTACTAGTTGTAGAAAATCTACCCATTAAGATTGTTTATTTGAAGTGAAACAATGTAGATATCCTTCCAAACACTTATTAATAACCTCAATTTTCCCATTAGACTGAGGGTGGAATGAAGAACTATGAGCCAACTCCAAACTGTTGGTGTGAATGGGGTTATTTCCTAACTAGTTATTAGTGAGGACCTATTCATATTATTATAAGTTTACTTAGGAGTTAAGTTTCCTAGTTATCATTTCTAGACGTTAGTTATAATGGGGCCATGTCTCATTATTTACTTTTAGTTATCTAGGCATTTAATAATTCTCTCATGCATTTAATATTTGCATTGAGAATTTAATGTGTGTGTCCTAGGTTATTATGACTTAGTTGTCTCATGTGATAGGATTAAGACACTTGTGATGATCTTGTCTAATCCTATCTCACTCCTTGCCTATATAAGCAAGGCTTCATATGTACATCAATCCAAATCTCACTTGAGTGTTGTGTAAGTCCAATATATCATTGCAATCTTGAGTATTGCATATTGGCCACATCTTTTATCTATTTTTGCAATTTCATGTTCTTGCTTTTCCCTCTTGTGGAAGGTTGCCGTTGGTTTTCACAAATGATCCTAGAGGCTTGAGTCCTTGAGTGACTCAAACATGTTCTATGAGCTATATCTCAGCTCCTACACAAACATGAGAATATTTTTTCCAAAAATGACTAGCAAATATAGGATTGTGATCATTGACGATAACCTTAGGTGTACCATGTAGCTTTTGTGTATTCTCTAAAAAATGTTTTTCCATTGTACTTGTTATAAAAGGATGTGATAATGCAATGGAATGTGCATATTTAGTGTGGTGTTCTACTACTACCATGATGACATTATTACCTTTATATTTTAGAAGCTCTATGATGAAGTCCATGGATAACTCTTCCCAACGTTGGCTAGGAATAACTAAGGGATGCAAGAGACCCGGTGTCTTAATTATCTCCCCTTTATTTCTTTAATAAACCAAACATTCAACTAAAAATTTTTGAACATCACTTTTTAACCCTTCCCAAAAAATTCTTGCTTGACTTGATGATATGTCTTCAAAAAACTTGAGTAACCATCAACTGGAGACTCACAAAGTTTTTTGAGAATCTTATGTTTAAGAGTAGAATTCTTATTGAGATACAATCACTCTTTATACAACTGAGTATCTCCCAACAAAACTTATCTAAACTACTAGGATCACTTTGTAATTTTTGAATGAGATTACTTGTAGAAACATCATTCTGCCACTCTACTTTGGCTTCTACCACCCAATTTGCTTATAATATTGAAATGACACACAATTATAAATAGTTATCTTTCTCATCCTTCCAAGAAAGTTCATCTTCCAGAAGACTTTCTTTCCCTTTCTTATATAAAATTTCAAAGTCATATCCCAACATCTTAGTGACCCATTTTTGTTTCTCCTCAAAAGATAATATTTGTTCCAAAAAATATTTTAGGCTATCATGATCTATCTTAATCTTGAAGTGTCTACCCATTAGATAAGGCATCCATTATTTTATTGCATGAAGAATATTTAAGATTTCCTTCTCATAAATAAGTTTGAGTTGATTCTTACCCTTTAATTTCTGGCTCTCAAAAGAAATTGGCTGACCCTCTTACATGAGAACTACTCCTATACCATTTCCTGAAGTATCACTTTCCACAATAAAATCCTTGGTGAAGTTTGGAGTGACCAACACTGGAGTGGTAGACATAGCCTCCTTCAATCTCTCAAATGTTGCATTAGTAGACTTGTGCCAATGAAAATAATCATTCTTCAATAAACCTATGAGAGGTGCTACTATATGGCCATAATTCTTCACAAATATTTTTTAGTATCCAATCAATCCCAAGAAACCCCTCAATTTCTTAATGGTTTTAGGAATAGTTCATTCCACGATACCTTAATTTTCTTAAGATCTACCATTACTCCTTCATGTGAAACTGTGTCTCAAGTACTCCACCTCGTCAAGACCAAAAGAAAACTTGGATGGATTATCATAGAGTTAATGATCTTCAAGAACTTGTAATGCTTGATCTACATGTTACAAGTGTTCTTCCAATGTCTTGCTATAACTCAATATAGCATCAAAGATCACTAATACAAAATTCCTCAAGAATTTCTTAAAGATGTATTTCATCAAACTTTGAAATGTAGATGGTTCATTAGTAAGACCAAATGACATCAGTATCAAAAACTCATAATGACCCTCATGATTCTTAAATGTTGTCTTAGAAATATCTTCTTCCTTAATTTGAATTTGGTGATAAGTTGATCTAAGATTTAACTTTGTAAAATTCAGATCTCTATTCAATTCATCTAGAAAATCATCAATGAATAGAATAGTAAACTTATCTTTGATGGTGTATGTGCTGAGCACTATATAGTTTGGGCACATGCCCCAAGTTTCGTCCTTCTTATGCACCATCACCACGAGCGAGGAGTAAGCACTTTGGCTATGCTTGATAATACATGCCTCTAGCATCTCCTCCACAACCTTTTCAATCTCACTTTTTGTACATATGGATACTTGTAGGGCTTGATTTTGGGTGGTTGGATCCATAGAACTAGTTGGATGGCATGATCATGATCCCTCTTAGGATAAAGTCCTTTGGGAATATCTTTAAAAACCACTAAGTGGCAATTATGATTGCTTGTAAATCAATATGGGTGGGAGAATTAGATGGATATACTTCTCATGAACATAATTGGGCCATAAATCCATCAAATCATTTCTTAAGCAAATTTTGCATTTGATGAGAGATTAGTACCATTTGTTGGGACTTTGCCTTCAACCCTCTTAGCTTTATTGAATTTCCTTCTGATCGAAGTATCATGAATAGTTCTTGGAAGTTCATCTAAATTTTTCCCAAAGTAGTAAGCCATTCAAAGCCCAAAGCAATATTTGTTGCACCCATCGAGATATCATACATTGGGCTATGAAGGTGATAATCTCCCATGGATAATTTAATGCTATGATATTTTCTTGAACAACTAACAATACAACCATTAGTAATCAAGACCTAAAACTTTAGAGTTGGATATATAAAATAATTTAGAGGAGTAGCTAACTTTTTGTTGATGAAATTATGAGTACTACTCGAGTTCATCAACACTGTTGCTTTCTACTTATTTAAAAAATCCACTACCTTGAGAGTTTGTGGGGTGCTAAAACTTGAGTGTGTGACAAAAAATGATTGGTTGAGCATCATGTGATTCCTCATTTGACTCCATGTCACCCTCTAATATTGGTTCTTTGTCTTCCTCACTTGGACCTTCAATATAGAACAATTTCTTTTCACTATATTTATGCCCTCGACTATATTTGTTGTCACAATTAAAACACAAACCTTTTTCTCTCTTCTCCTTAATTTATTGTGGAGCCAACATAGTAGTTCAAAGGTAATGAATATGTAGGATATCTACTTTCACTTACATTTACAATCCCTTGTCACCTATTGGTCAAAAACTTCTCCTCAACTTGTATTTCCATTAGTATTGATTGCGACAAGGATTGTGGTTGGAAAAATCGTACCTCATATTTTATGTGACCCTTTAAACCACCTAAAATTAATTCCTTTAAATTTTATTTTGTCACATTATCCACTCTTAGATAAAGGGTTTGAAATTTCTAAATATAGTCCTTGACTTTACCTATTTTCTTTAAATTAGTGAGTTGGTGGAAGTAGGTATAGTGTAGGAAAAAGTATCCCTTTTTCACACTTTTTTTTAATGAAAAGAGGGTAAAAATTTTATTGAATCATAATAACAATACAAGGATCAAAGAAACAAACCCACAAGGGGCCAACAGAACAGGAATCAATTCACACCCAAGAAGCACCTCATATCCTCAACAACCCACTCCTCAAGAACACAGGCCATGTTGTTAGGAAGATTTCCCCAACCGTCCACAAACCAAGAATCAGTCTTCTCCGTCGCCCATCTAGCTAGCCCATCAACCACCCTATTCCACTCTCGTGGAATACGGCAGAAGACAATGGACTCCAGAGAAGCACACATAGAAATAATCTGCTTGATGACCACAGCTAACTGCCAATTCACATCCTCCAACTGTCGCTTATGCAACATATCAATAACTACCTGAGAATCAGATTCACAAACAATCCACCACCACCCAAGGCCAACTGCATGCTCAATCACCACAAGAATAGCACTAGCCTCCATAAGATTATTGGTTTGCAGACCATGATACATAGAAAAGAAAAACACCACCACTCCAAGGCTATCTCTACCAACACCACCAACTCCAGCATGTCCAGGATTACCCCTAGATGACCCATCCGTATTGATTTTTAGCTCCCCTAGAGCAGGCAGAGACCAAAAGCCATCACGATCCACCCTCTCACGCCCACGCCTATGATGCACACTGCTCAAATTACTCCTATCCCCTGCAACAAGACCCAGGGCATTAACAACACCCAAGTCCCCAAGATAAATTGGCACAAACAAATCACACTTAGCAGACAAAGTCTCCTGCAGAGCCCCAAGAATACGGCTCCAAACTTTCTCCAAGATCAAATTTTTATCCAAGAAAATCCGTCTATTACGCTCCAACCAAACTTGCCAAACAATCAAACTAGGGCCAATGCTCCAAGAAATTTTAAGAAAAGAGGTTTTGGTAGGAGATGATCCCTGTCTCCTCCAAAAATCATCCAACGCAGAGGCATGGCAAGACGGTAAGCTCCAAAGATTCCACCAGTGATGCCAGATAGCCTTGAAAAAGGAACACTGAAAAAAGAGGTGCGAGAAGCATTCTTCATGCCATCCACACATAACACACATGGAGGAGCCCTGGAAACCCCGCTTCCAAAGATTGTCCCAAGTAAGACACTTACCTTGGACAATGAGCCAGGAGAAAAAATTACACTTAGGCCAAGCAAATTTATTCCAGACATACTTCCACCAAGAAACCTCAGAGCTCCCAAAGACCTGTTTATCCAAAGCCTGATAACCAGAGGCAACTGAAAATTTGCCTCTCAAATCAAGACCCCAAGCAAGCACATCGCTCCCATGAAGAGAATTGCAAGTGCGATCCGATAGAATCTTAGCAAGCTCTTGGTGATCCTCCATCACACCCCCAGGAGGCCAAACCAAAGGGTCCTTCCACCTAGACACAATACTCTGACTCAAGGATTGTTGAGATTTGAAGTCTGCCACATGACACCAACCCACCTCTTCAAAAATTTGACACAAGTCTTGAAGGTGGGGATGAGATGACAAAATAGGGGGGTGACCATCCCAGGAGTCATGCCAGAAGAGAGCTTCCCGGCCCCCATTACAAATCCAAAAAAGGCCTTGTTTAACAAGTTGAGCACCCCGTTTGAGAGTAATCTAGATCATAGAACCTTTCCCTTCCATACTAAATCTAGCAACCTCCATGCTTTCCACCGCATCCAAGTATATAAGGGTAATAATTTTAGCCCACAACATATGTTGTTGTGAATACCAATGCCAATATAGCTTGGCAGCCAAGGCCCGCCCATTCAAATCAGTTTGTCATAGACCAAGACCCCCCTCCTGCTTCGGCCTATAGATAACATCCCATTTCACCAAGCTCCACTTTCTATGAAGAAGGTTGCCAGACCACAGAAGCTATCGAGACAATCTCTCAAAATCTTTAATAAAACTTGAAGGAGCAGAAAGAACAAAGCACCTATAAAGAGGGAGAGCTTGGACCACCGACTTTAGAAGAGTCACTCTTCCAGCTGAAGAAAGCCACTTGCAAGTCTAATGACTGACCAATCTTCAAAACTTGTCCAGAGTCTCTTGCCAAAACCTTTTAGGGATAGAATGAATGGAAAGCGAGATTCCAAGATAGAGAAAAGGAAGCGAAACGATCTGGAAATTAAGAATACCTGCTATTCTCCTTTGGATAACCTTAGGAGTATGGAAGAAGTAGATGAAATAATTCCCCTCATTAATGCATTGCCCAGAGGCTGCCAAGTAGCTGTCCAAAACTCTGTGCCAGTTGAAAGCCTCCTCCACCTTCGCTCTGCCCGTCAAGGTAGTATCATCTACAAACTGAAGATGGGATTGAGGAGGAATATCATTTCCCCAGTTCCAACCCTAAATCAAGCCACCAACTACCTGAGCACAAATAAACCTTCCCAATCCTTCCACAAGTAGAATGAATAAGTAGGGGGACAAAGGATCTCCTTGTCTGAGGCCTCTAGAAGCACCAAACAACTCAGTGGGTTCACCATTGATAAGCACCGAGAAGGAGGAGGAAGTAACACAACTCCTGACCCATTCAATCCAGCCACTAGTAAAGCCAAAAGCTCCAAGAATTTTAAACAGAAAGTTCCATTTGACACGATCATATGCTTTAGCCATGTCTAGCTTGATAAACATAGATTTTTCTTTTGAGGATTCCATAGAATGGATGGTTTCAACAACAATCACAACACCATCCATGATCTATTTTCTAGCAACAAAACCCCCTGCTCCTCAGAGATTAACCCACCAAGCCAAGGTTTCAGCCTTTCAACAATCAACTTAGTAATAATCTTATAAACAACATTGCATAACGCAATAGGTCGAAAAAGATCCAAAGAATTAGCCCCCACTTTCTTTGGAATGAGAGCTAAAAAATTTGCATTCAGAGACTTCAACATTTGTTTATTCATGAGAGATTCCTTAACAACCTCTAAGAGGTCCAACTTAACCACCTCCCAGAACTCTTGAAAGAATTCAACTGGGAATCCATCAGGCCCCGGTGCTTTACCTTTCTTCATCTGGAACACAACCTTCTCAAGCTCCGACAAGGTAATAGGAGAGAGCAACGATTCATTCATTTCATTAGACACTAGCTATGGGATACAATTCAGAATCCTAGCTTCATCCTCCTCCGCAGGAGGGGAATCTTTAGAGAATAATGAAAAGAAAAATTGAATGCATTCTGCAGAAATAGAAGCGGAAGAGGACAAAATTTCCCCATTTGACAACAAGAGAGAAGAAATAACATTACCTTGCCTCCGATCTTTAACAGAGTTGTGAAAAAAAGAAGTATTTCTATCACTAGCCTGAAGCCATTCAATATGGGACTTCTCTTTCCAAAAAATATCTTCACATAACTCCCATTCCTCTACCTCTTTTGTTGTAGCAATCTCTGACAGACTCAACTCTTCTATTAGGCCTTGATCCTGAATCTACTTGGTGATTAAGTCCAATTTATCCTGAGCCTTCTATTTTTCATGAAACAAATTACCAAAATGTTGCCTATTCCATCTTTTCAACTTGTATTTGACATACTGTAACCTCTTAGAAAAGGAGTACATAGCAATGCCATAAGCTGGCTTCCGAAGATCCCACCAACCAGAAATCAAATCATGAAGAGATTCATCATGGAGCCACATGAGTTGGAACTTGAAAGTTTTTCGGGCACATCGTTGAGGCATTTCAACTGCAAGATTAATTGGCCAATGGTCAGAACCTCTTCCATCCAATATTTCAAATCCAATCATCCACCTGCCCCCCATCCAAAAACTGGACGCCAAAAATCTATCTAGTCTTTCTGAAATAGAAACATCTTCAGTCCTCCTATTATTCCATGTGAAGACTCCATTAGTTGGCTTGATATCAACTAACCTCAAAAGACCCATATTATCCTGCAAGAGCCTAGAGGAAGGCTCCAAACGAGCACTGCCTCCTCTCTTCTCCTCCAAAGAAATGACAACATTAAAATCCCCAGCCAAGATCCAAGGAAGGTAAGGATCCAAAGATCTCACATATCTAACATGATCCCACAGCTGAGCTTTACCATGGAAATCAATTGGAGCATATATATTAGAGAAAAGAAATTTCTCCCCTGACTCTAAGTGGGAAGCAACACAAGAAATCGAACTCCTGCAGGAGAACCACCAAATTGGACTAACCTTCTGAGGATCCCAAAAACAAGCCACTCCCCCAAAATTACAAAAAGCACCCACACATTGACATTAGCCACGACCCCAAATCTTCAAAGCCACACATAACATACTATCCACTGATAGCTTAGTTTCCTGCAAGAAAACCATATCAGGAGAATGAATACAAACCAGATCTTGAATAGCCTTTTGTCAAGGGATGCTATTCATACCCCTCACATTCCAAGAAAGAACTATCATCGTTGGGGTTGGGAGAAGTGAGCATCAATAGTCTTCACCAAACTAGCCTCAACCAAAGTCTCTCCAGCTAGCTTCACCTTTTCTTGGTCCTTTTTGTGACCAACCTTAACTGATTTCTCAGGAATTCCTTTCTTAAAAGATTTTTGCTACACACCTAGAGTAGAGGAAGAAGATTTAGTCTTACCTAAGTTAGGGCTACCCCGAACCTCTAAGCAATCCTTACTAGCACTAGAGGGGCCACCAGAATCAACAATCACCCCACCCTCCACGCCAAGAGCCGGAGAGGAAGGAGAAAGACTAGAAACCATCTGAGGATCCTGGTTGCCAGGCAGATCCAATCTAGGGATCACCGAAGGCTATACCTCAACCAACTCCTTAGAGCCATCCACCACCTGCATGTTAGTTGTAAAACCTTCCTCCTGAACTAACTCATCCAAAGCCTCAAACCTATTGAACATCTCCCCGTCCTGCCTTTCCTCAAAAGGTCTCTTTTGACCCCATCCATGATTGCGAGGTTTAACTGGAACAAAACCATCTTTTCCCACTGCCATTCCTTGCACGGGATCCTTACCCTTATCCACCCTCAGATTGGATTGGGTACCCACATTATTTACCCCTCCTGCAGAAGCCCAAGGACACCTCCGCAGCAGATGCCCATATTCATGACATAACCGGCACCGAAAAGGAAACATTTCATAATCCAATGGCTGAGTCTAGGAATTAGAGCCAACAATCAACTCAATAGAATCAGGCAAAGGCTGACTCAGATCAATCTCAACACAAACCCTCGCATAAGAAAAGATCCTTTTATCCAAAGTATGTTGAGAAGGACCAATAGGCTTACCCAGCAATAAAGCAATCGATTGTAATATATCAGTTCTCCAACATTCAAGCGGTAGTCGAGGAAGGCGAACCCAAACTGGGACCCTAGAAGGCAACTCTTCCGCCGAATTAAAGCCTGCATGGCATGGTTTTATGAAGAGACCTACTTGGTTATAAAAATACGGCCCCCCTTCAAATGCCCTATTTTGATATGAAATGCACGAGAAATCTACCAGAAAGAAATTGTTCGCAACCAAAAGAACATCAAAGTCACCCTCCGGAGACCATGTCTTGCGGATCCAAGTGTCCAAAAAAGAAAGAGAAACCCTCATCCCCATAAACTTACAAATAAAAACATGCTTACTGTAGTAATCTAGATCTTCAGCTACCGCCTCCAATTGAATCACCAACACAGGACGAACTTGAGCTCTTTCCAAGCATCCATTTATCTTATGCATTTTAAAGGTACTGGATTTTTTCAAAACCTCTCCAGACGAAGCCCCATCACCAACCTCCATCATGGAAACACCCCCCTTCACCTCTCCAATAGATGCATTCCTTTCCATTGAAACCCTACACCGGAAAAACTCCAGCCAAGAAGCCCCAAGACAAAACCAGTCTGCCTCACAGCCACCCCCACAATGCAAGCAAGAGAAAATAACAATAATAAACAATACCCAACACCAGCAAAACAGCAAGAGCCCCACCCAGCCAACAAAGAGAACAACAAAGCAACCCAAGGAGAAAGGAAACATTGTCTAAAGAAAGGTCGACGCCCACACCAAACCCCAATCGGTCGCACCAAAAACACACACGAAACAACACCCACACATAGAAAAGAAAGCAGAAACTGAGCCACCCCTGGCCCCAACCCGCACCACACAGACGCCCCACCCACCCACCCACCAGAGACTCAAGAAACACCAGGCTAGGGCACGGATGCCCTAGCACGTCCACAGACTGCACTTGCACGTGCCCGGAAAGCCATATTATCATCCCTTTTTCACACTTAATTTGAGAATGAATAATTAATTATAAAATGGACTTAATTGTGCCTCATTTTTGGTGTTGTAAGGTGTACCTTTACACTTTCACATTAATCTAGGGATTTATTAATTATTTGAGGTTAATTTTCCTTAATTGGCCCCTTTAATTCAAATCCAAGTCCAATTAATTGCAATTTCTCAGGGATAAAACTTAACATTCATAAATACCATAACATAATGTTTAACATTGAGCAATTTTTGTCCTAGGTTAGTGACCTTGGATCCATTCGCCATAGGGAAAATGGGTCCTCACTTGCACCTAGGACCTAAATTCAAACTATGTCTTTGGTGGTATTTTAATGATTTCAAATCCGCAATTCAGATGTTGACTTGTGGTATTTGAATTTCTGGAATTCATGTTAAGATGTGTATAAATAAGAGGTCATTTCACTTAATTTCACCTATATTTTCAAGTGTTCAAATCCTAGATAAAATTTTATGATCAAGAGATAATTCAAGAGCAGTTTCAAGGCATTCAAGGATAGAATTATTGAATATTATTGCAACAATCAAGATTCCATTAACATGTCAAAGATTTATTGCATCATGCATGTTGTTTGAGCTAATATGGTGATATAGAGTTCAAGATCTATTCAAGCATTTCAAAGGCATTGTTTCTAGTCAAGTTTCATGATCAAGATCCACATCTATTGAAGCCAATTCATGCTAGTTGCAAATTTGTATTCTAAGGTTCAAACAAAGGTTTGGTGAGTAGTTACATAGAGTTTTTTATTCATCAGTCCTTCATGATTTTCTATTCATTTCAAGGTTTAATTACGAAAATGGGGTTTGACCAAGGCAAACCCCCATTCACCTAACAAACAACATTTTGTGTCTCTTTGATGTGTGATTACAGATTTTAGGTGAAAAATTCTTTGAAGAGAAAAATTGAAGAAAGTTGCAAAGTTGTCAAAGTTGCAAGAAAAGTTGTCATATCATGGAAACTCCTCTACAAAATCATTTTTGGCTATCTGATAGTTCAAATTGGGAATTTGGGAGTGCAAACATAGCAGAAGAGAACCTAGAAACAGATTTCAAAGAACCCTAGCTAGGACCCATTCACCATAAGGCGAATGAGTCCCTAGTGAGCTTCAAAAGGTGACTTTTGGTGAAAGGTACACAACACTTTCCCCTTTCTAGATTTTCCTTTTGATTACTGTTTATGTTAATTTTGAATACAGTCCTTCATTTGCATTTTATAGCTTGCATCTTGGAGTTTGTTTGATGGTTTTAATCTTTCTCCCCAAAGTGCTATTTGGCTCATACCCCCGTCCTTGCATAGAGAAGAAATTTGTTGATTCATACCTTGATTTGACTCACCTTTTGGTTGTTAGTCATCTTGGCATTGTTTGAATCTCATTTCCTTGAATGAAATTAGGGAAATAGCTCCTTTGTGGTGAACCCCCATTAATCACCCCCCTATTTTCTATTTTTTTAATAGTTATCCATAAAGTTATCTCCATAATGGGCAGCAAGTTCCTCTTGAAAAATTGGCCATGTGACCATACAACCCTTCTTTCTCTTCTCATTGCATAACCAATGATACCATAGCCACCTTCAATTGACTAGGAACATGATGAAGATCAAAGAACTTTTCCATTTGGCAAAGTCAATTGGTTGAATCCTTACCATCAAACTTTCTCATATCCAACTTGGGTATGAATTGCCTAGGCATAGGATTATTAAAGGGATGATCCTTCTTGAAATCTGAGTCAAGCTCAAAGAATTCATGTCCAAAAAAAATATTATCTTCCACCTTACTAGGTGAATCTTCTCCCTTGTACTTCATACCCTGAATAAGTGATTTTAATTCACTCATATCCTTTTGCATGTCCCTTTTTATTGATGAAATTTTTTCGGTCATCTTCTTCTCCAATGATGAAATTTCACCTTTGATTTTTTATTTATTTCATAATTAGGGTTAATATCCTCAATTTCTACCTCATCCTTATATGAAGATTTCCTAGGTGTGGTAACATTCTTTTTGCCCCTTGTTGTAGGCCCTTTGATGGCAGAAAATAAGTTTACAATAAATCACACAAATAAACTCAAAATAATCTAAAAGTTTTGCTATAACTTAATAGAACCTAGGTCACACTTCTTCAGAAAAATCTCCCAAAAATTAGGTGTTTTATAGCCTTGAGAGAAAATTTATTGGAAACTCTAATTTTGGAATAAATCACTTAATTTTGCTTCAATTTCTCTACAATTTAGAATGTAGGATCCTCTAGGAATTCTTTAGAAATCCACTACAAATCAACAACCAATATTGTAGTATTTGGGAGAAATTCACTTTCCAAATAAATAGGGTAGAAATCCTAATTCTATAATAAATCACTCATTTTTGCTCTAAATGCTCTGAAATATGGACTATACCTTCTTGAATATGTTTGTAAAAACCATTTTAAAAAACCACCACAATTTGAGAGATATGTGCTTCCCAAAATGACCTCTAATATTAAGAAAATGTCTTGCCTCTACAGTGCCAAGATCATGCACTAATACCCCTTGTAATGAATAAACTTGCACAATAGAAAAGTATTATAGGAAATATGCTACAAATACTTGATAATAACTAAGAATAACATGCCACTTTGAGGGGGAAAGCCTCCAAATATCTCCAATGAGAACACAATTCACAATATGATGATGAAATAAGACTCACTACCTCCTATATATACCTTATTTATGCCTAGTATATCACCCACATCAACTTAGATAGCCCTATATATAAGCCTTAGGTCGACCTAATTAACTAAATAACAATATAATAATTGATAATATGACATAATTAAGAGTTAAGAGAGCCATGAGTTGAATATTCATAACCCTATGTACACTAATATTAAGGATGTGGCACATCCTCATAATACTTCACATGCAAATCAAAGTAGGGAATAAATTTAATGGTGAAAATCATGTACCCATGCCCTTTTCCCTTTATGTTTTGGGCCCATAATGATTGGTTTATCCTTATGTATTTATGTGCATAAATCAACAACAAATAAACTTATCCTAGATTTTCCCCACCTCTACACATCCTAAGAATATGTACTCACCTACTAAAATACCATTACCCACCTTGAATCAAATTCACAAATGCAAAATTGATCTAAGTAATTTTTATGTTTGTAGATATAAAACTTGAACTTTTAATTTATTTATTTTTTAAATTTGAAACTTGTCACCCTTTGCTATTTGTTGTTGTAATGGACTAACTCAACCATGAATTAGTTCAAATTACACTCTAGGTTGGTGTATTTAAGGATTAGCTAGGTTATTCATTTGAATCATGGAGGAACTATCTATGAATCTATTGAGCACACATAGAAAGAAATTGTAGTGTTAAAAATTGCATACTCTTTTAATTTCACACTACATAATGTCCTCCCTTTAGCCCTCTAATATAAAATATTTTAATTATAAAACATTAGCACCTAAATCTTCTATTCTTGACAATTTTTTATGTTCCCATCTCTCTAAGTCCAAAATTTCCAAACTAGAAGGCTACATGTGGAGGTTTGCATGATATGCTTTAATCACAAAAATCATGATTCTAGTGGGAATTGGATCAATATCTTTTTGTGGATATTTTGGTGGTAACACTCCTACATCCTACATGTAGTCACGTTGAACAAAATCTATCTAACTTGTTATTTTTCAAAAAAAGAGAAAGAAAGAAA
The DNA here is from genome assembly GCA_007258455.2 of Sequoia sempervirens. Lineage (NCBI taxonomy): Eukaryota > Viridiplantae > Streptophyta > Pinopsida > Cupressales > Cupressaceae > Sequoia > Sequoia sempervirens. The sequence continues at coordinate 35,368,432 of VDFB02281492.1, forward strand.
GGGATTTTTGGTTCTCACATGCTCAGCTCTATGATTTTGACAAGAAATTCTTTCATTTTAATGATACAACAAAATATCTCTCATTTTGTATGATATTCTCTTGAAGGTCTTTGGCTACCACCTTTGTAGGATTGAGAAGAACAACAATGTTGACACAATAACATTTTTTCTCAAAGTTTTTCTATAGCTTCTAGGTTATTTTGTTGTTCCTTTCCTTTTTTGTTCACCATTCTATGTTGGTATTTGAAGCTTTTAGGTGTTTTTTTTTTCCTTTAGACTACAGGAATCAGTCAGGTATTTCCCCCCCTATAGACTATAGTGCACCTGGTAAACTTTTTTCATGTGACTGGTGACCCTAGTGCGACACGCCCTCCAGTACCACAGGGATGGTGGGGAGACTAGACCTTGTGACCTCTTGCCAGCAATAGGATGCTTTAAAAGCTTTTAGGTTTTAACATAGTGTAACTATGTCATTTGATATCATAACTCACTGTATTTTTATTTTGAAGCAATCATATTTGTATTTCTCAATTATTAAAAAAACTTGGTTGTTGTGGAGGTAGAAATACTAAAATTATGAATTGATTAAGGCAAGCCCTTTTAACAACAAACCAAAAACATTTTCTTCTTTCTTTTCATATGCAAGTTGTATTTTGAAAAGAGGCATAATCTGGTTATATCTCTCCTAGATATATTTTTTTGTTATTAAGTTTTTCCTTCATTTCAATAGTGAACTTTTTTATTTTTATTCATAAAGAATATTATGTGTTCGTTGTGATTTTTTATTCCTCTTTCAATGTACAAAAGGATAAATCCTAGTTGTTCTATACTTTTAGTCATACGTTTGGGTAGGATGACAATGTGACGTGGGGACATCTACACATGTGTTAGTGTCTGAGACAAAGGCTTCTAGAAAGCTACAAAAGACTCTCTAAGATTAGTATTTTTTGTTTCTATACGAATTAGATTGTAATTTGTATTTTGTGGAGATATATTTTCACCAGTTCTTTATAATTGGATGTTGTACATTGTAATTGAATGTTTTACGCTTTCATTTATAATTTCTAGTTATAAGCAGTTGTAAAAAGGATAATCAAAACAATCTCTAGAGTTGTCAATTCATCCTAATGTAATGTATGGAAATTGATCTCGAAAGACTTGAGTTCTTTTCCATTAGATTAATTTTCCATATTATAAAGCAATTACAAAAAGACAAAAGTATTACACCAACATTGCATCGAAATTCTACATGAGCATATCACATGGATTTCTACTATCTTTGATTATTGTTCATCGTTGATGAATCACCCTACTCACTTGGTTTTGACCAAAGGAAATAAATCCTTCTCTAATAGGTTGTAGACACCATTTTTTTAGATATGGGTCTTGACATAACGTTGTACAAGTCCAATTTAAAGAAGTTTAGATATGCAACCCTATGTTCAATTTTGTCAATAGGTTCAATTAAGCACTTATAGATATCACTTTTGCACTTGTGAAAGTGAACTAGATAGTTTCATAGTCAAATATCTAGTTTTGCAATAGTTGTCCAACACACATTAATTTTTTGATATCATGACAAATTGATTCCTAAAATCTATCATAATAGTCTATATTAAATTTAAAACTAGGCACCTTTTATTCTTTTTTTTTGGTATAACAACCTTAGGTTGTTTTAGCAACCCTTTGATATTGGGAGTATGAACTTGAGTTACATGAGTAATCAACTTCTTTTAGCTTAAAGCTAAACACTAGGGGTATCCATTCCATTAAATTTGTTGAAGCACAATCCCAACCTCATCTCCTATTCATTGCATCTCCAAAAAAATTGTACTTTAATAAATAACCTAATAAAAAACATATCGTCACTTTCATTTATTATCCTTGAACAATTAATCTACAATCATTTAAATTATTCATTTATTTATTTGATTGATTAATAATTTAATGAATGCCACACATTATTTTTCCATATAAGTTGAAACCATGAACTCGAAGCCCGAACGAATATATCATTTTCTCACCAAAGCTTCAAATTTGACCCGGAGAATAGTTCAAGACAATAGACTTGATTACAACAGTTGCTCACATTGGAAGTTGCATGCATGTGAAGAATTCATCGGGACTAAGAACCAATTTTGATTTCCCAGGGCGTTTGACTTGTTTTGCCTGCGCTTCAAATTTACTCCCTCCTAGACATTCATACTATTAAAATTAACCAGTATTCCTCAGAATCCGACATCCTCAATGTTTTGACCGTTAGGATTTTACCCACATTTTTCAAATGATTAAAGTAACTTTTCCACTGGGATACGATATGGAAAAAAGAGATACCAATACGTAGATTTGTGAGCACAGAATTCTAGGCAAGCATAGAATCCAATAAAATGAGATGAGTATACATGCATGATGATGTAATATATCAATGGTTTAGACGTCAGTAACAAAACCATAATGGGGAAAAGGTCTATTACTTAGTCTTGTTTGAGTCATTTGCTGCTGCAGATGAATGAGTAGACGCTCACCGTTTATGATGAGAAAGAAGACAGATCATCTAATTATGAGTTTTGGATTTGCTTTTGATTGTTTACTGTTGACTAGCTGAGCATTGTCTGTCATTACGACAGCTGATTTGAATTCAGAATCAGAATTTGACAGAATGGAAGAGTGTACACGAAGGCATTCAACATCCTTTCTTTTCTGGTTTGTTTTTTCTCTTTTCTTTCTGGTAGGGTCCATGAGTAAAGCCCATAACAAACAAGAAATATATGTTCAGAGTGATTTCGATTGTTTGGCGTTATGATTGTTGCCAAGGTATGGTTGGTGAAGGTGAACTGATAAATGGTTGATCATAGTTGAGCTTATATATATGATTAATGGTATGTGGGTTAGCATCTTATGATTGTGGCCGAGCTAAAAGGAATTGGATACTTAATGTGGGTGAAAGTAAACTGGTTAATAACTTGCAGTTTTTTATCACAGCTAAGCAAAGCTTGTAGATATGATTAATGATTTGTGGTTTATTGCTTTAGAACCAGTTTGAATAATGCTGAATTGGAGGTTACAAATTCCATAGATGAAGTTTTGACTTTGTATTAGATTAGAATGAAGCTTTCTATGCAGATATAGGAAAAAAAGGTGAGCGATTAAAATCTTAGCAAATATGAAGACTAGTGTGAACAATTATGGGAAGATTGAAAAGCAAGGACAAGATGAGATCAAGCCAAAGAGATTTGGGAAAAGACATTACATGTTTTTGGGCTTGTTGGTCTTCTTCCTTGGAGTTGCCATTGCTTGTTTGGCAGTTGGATTGGGAAAAGTGTTTTCCAAGCATAGTGGAGCATCTAGTGTGCAATCTGGAACAAAGGCCATAGAGTCTATCTGCGGTAATACCCTTTATCCAGAGATATGTGTTCATTCACTTTCTTCTTTTCCTGGGGCCAGCAATGCAAGCAGCCTGAAACTAGTGGCCATATCGATCAGAATAGGCATGGAAGGAATCAATAGTGCGATGCAGAGTGTGGAGAACTTTATTCAGGATCAAGGGGATCACACTGTATCCTTGGCTCTTAATGATTGTGTAGAGCTCCTTGAGTATTCATTAGATGGGTTGGATTCATCTCTAACCAAGTTGTTGCAATCAAATTCCGATGATATTTCTGATTTGCAGACATGGTTAAGCTCATCTCTCACATACCAGACTACATGTCTCGATGGATTAGGTGATATCGAAGGGTTAGGCTACATAATGGAACAGGGCAAGAATGTGTCTATGTTGCTGAGTAATTCTTTGGCACTGATCAAGACTTTTCCAATGTTGGTAGGGGATTCTGAAAGTCCGTCCCATTCAAGACGGTTACTGTCTGATGTAGGCAACTCCGCCCCACTTCCGAGATGGGTTTGGGAAACAGAGCAGAGGTTTTTGCTTGAGGAGAAACCTCTAATCCCAGATGTTGTTGTTGCCTTAGATGAGAGTGGGAATTTCTCAAGAATTCAGGATGCAGTAGATGCTGCTCCCCAGAGTGCCAACCAGAGCTATGTGATTCATATTAAAGCTGGGGTTTATGAGGAGAATGTCATCATCTCGAAAAAAATGACCAACATTGTCTTCATCGGTGATGGTAATAATAAAACAATCATCTCTGGAAGCAAGAATGTGCAAATTGGATTATCTGTTTATAGATCAGCCACTGTAGGTATGTTATTTCTTTTTATTGCTCGGTCTACTGCGATTGCTGGTTATTGTTATCATTTTCCATTGTAGATATTCAAATCATTGGGAACTTGTAGCCTTAGTGATCACGTAGGAGTGTTTTCAATATCCTCTTGACTATTGATGAGATTATTCCATTTTATTTCAAGCTGTTGAGTTACAAAGCATAGTCGTTGTGCCTGTCAGCTAGAAAATAAGTAGTCAACTATAACAAAAATTGATAATTTATGGGATCATAGCGGATAGATGATCACATCCTAGGAGGATTTCAAATACTTTAGATTCAATCTTGAGCAAAATGTTTTTTCATCAATTCAATGGTTTCCACTATCCAACTGGAAAAGTTGGAGTTATTATACCATAGGGAAGGCTCTAGAGTTACTTCTTAACTGGACATAACCTTCAATAAATAGAGTTTACATTACTCAATTCATACTCTAGTTGGAAACAAAACAGAGAGTCTCACATATAATTACAGGGAATCAGTGCAAGAAAATACGAAGTAAATATAACCAGACTACCAACAATTGGACTAGATGCTACCAAGTTCCTTGCCACAAGGACCAAGTATGAAAGATGTGATTGGATATTCATTATATTATTTTTGTATTACTATATTGTTGAATACGTTTTTCCCCATCTTCACTATAATCGTGGCTTATATATAGAGAAAAATATTACGACGTCATTTATTGTTTCCAGCTATCTACCTATTCTTGTTTATGTCTATCCACCTTAAAATTTGTTGCGGCTGTCCACTTATCTTTCCATTTATTTTTATCCACTTTCTACAGTTGTTTCAATCTTTCAATCATCAATTATTTTATGGCCCTCAATTTCACCTAATAGACGAGAACCACCTTGTAGCTGCGGTATGAGCTATGAGAAAATGGAATCTAGTGGAGTGTGCAATGCATGTAAGCCACAAACAGTGACTACAAAGGAGACCACAAATGAATGTAAGTGTCAAATGAGAAAAATTGGAACACTTGGGAATGGAATATCCTAGAAATTGAAATGTTTTGTGTAAGAAAAAAGTTCTTCATACACTATTAATCTCCATTGAAGAAGATCTTTGTACTGAGGAGATATTCTTGTACTGGGGATAACTTTTGTTTCAGGTTATAGAACTTAATCATAAGAGTTGCCGAAAATGACTCAGATAGGTGTCCTCCCTGCTTAACAGAAAAAAATATGGGAGGCAATGAAACATGAGAAGAGGATACTGATACTAAAATTGTAAAGAATCCATTTTAGAGCTGTGAGAAAGCTCAGTTAGTATGGGACATATTGTCAACTAAGGAATGTGATGAGCGATATGAAGCTCATCATCAGTTTGCTGTATTACAAATATGCCCAAGGAAGAAGATTCGACTATAACTAGAGTGATAGTGGTGCAGACAGCCTCTGTTCCTGCAAGTTCAATACTCTGCTCTCACTGATAATGGATTTAAACTGAACAAAAAAAAACACAGCATAGCAACTAATGCAAATACTCCAAAGTCCAAGCATTCTCTGCCCTTTAATTTCTTAACTCGCAATGGACTAAGAAACAAATGCATTATAGAGAAAGATAGCAGCAGAAAACAAATCCTTTTTATTTCTCAACTTGACTACAACAAAAGATTAACATCCAAAATGGCAATCCCAGCCCAGTCCCCAAAGCTCTCTCTCATCTCAGCGACACACTTCATCTAATAAACAAAAACTACTATCTTACAAAAGAAAACTACTAAATACCCCACTACAGCAAGTAAAAACCCACAAACTGTAGTCACAACAAAAACTGCTAAAAATATTTGAGCATAAAAAATCTGATCGAAAGAGGGAATTAATCACCATTAACAGTTGGTTACATCATCCTCCCCTTCTTTTTAGAAATTTTGAACATCCTAGTTCAAAGAACACAAGAACCTGATTGCCATGCCCTGCGCTTCCACCTTGTTAGGTACTTCTCCAAATTTCCACATGATTTTTTCTTATGCTTCCAGCCTCTTGTTGGATCATACATCATTCTTCTCTGCTAAATTGTTCTCTTTGTACTTTTCCAGCTTCTTGTGGGCTTAGACCCACCTCTAGTGGTTGTCCAACCCTCTATTGCGCCTACACATAAATAATTAAACATAGTAATTAAGTTAAGGAAATAAAAAATTCTTACATGTGATTCTTCCTTCTCTATATTATACCATTCAGGCATGCTTTCCAATTCTCCTTTGCAGTTTATATCTATTACATGGCTTAGACCCACCTCTAGTGGTCTTCCTACACCGAAAACCATTTTGGCTATTCTCATCATGTGTCCAACCTTCTGTTGCACCTACACATAAACAATTAAAAATAGTAATCAAGTTAAGCCTGTTAAGGGAATAAAAAATCCTCATAGGTGATTCTTCCTTCTCTATATTATACCATTTAAGCATGCTTTCCAATTCTCCTTTGCAATTACATATCTTTTTCATGGCTTGTTGCCCTATCACAGATTATTAAGAGCCCATTTTCCTTTTCATCTATTTTTGCCGTCATGTCAACTTTTGGCATGCTCTTCACATTCATTCTTCACAATGTCATCCTTTAGATCTCCATCTTTGTTGCAGTTTCACCTCTAATGTGGATTTCTTTCACAGCTGCAACATGTTGGGCCATCTTCAGTGATAGGATGCATCCTCGTCCATTGTAGTCTTCTACCTCTTCTACTCTTCCAAGGTGATCATCGATACTTTCCTTTTCTTCTGGGCAACACAGATCAATGTCTTCATCCCCTTCATCTATCTCCTCTCTCTCAAACTTTTTGCAAGTCACATTTAAGGACCTTCCATCTACTAGTAACTCTGCCAACTCTTAAAAGAGATTTTATCATTCCCTGTTCTAACAATTCTATCCCTTGGCTAATCTTAGACTCTATAGCCCTCCTCTTTGAGAACAGCTCTTTCTCACAAGGTGAGTGTTTATTCCCACAAATATTTTTCACCCTTTCACAACCCTTGAATGTCTTTGTTTCAGCTTTCCTTTTCTCTGTCTTCTCATTATTACTTGCCTCACTTTGCTCCAACATTCATCATAATTTTTGCAACTTCCTTTTCTTGTCTTTTGTTTCCTTTTGCCTTCCTTCTTCCAACTTGGGCATTCTCTTTTTCACATTATTAAACAACTCCACCTCTGCATCCATAGCCATACCCACAGCTCTCCTCTAAGCTATTAAAAAGACCTCAGGAGTTCTCTACTCCCACCATCTGTGAATGTTATAATACAATTCTGATACAGACAACCTTTATTGCTACAAGTTCAATAGTCTGCTCTCACTTATAATGGATCTAAACAAAATAAAAATAAAAATAGTATAGCAACTAATGCAAATACTCCAAGTATCATTTACCCTATATTTTGTTAACTCACAAGGGAAAAAAAAAAAAATGCAGTATACAGAAAGATAGATAACAACAGGAAAAAAAAATCCTTTTACTTCTGAACTTGAATACAACAGAAAATTCACCTCCAAATTGGCTATCCCAGCCTAGTTCCCAAAACTTTTTCTCTCATCCCAGCAACACACTCCCTCTAATAAACAAAAACTGCTATCCTAAACAAGAAAAACTACTGAATATTCCACTGCAGCAGTTATGAACTCACAAATTGTAATCACAACAAAATCTCCTAAAAATATTTGAGAAAAAAATACTGACAGAAAGAGTGAATTAAGCAGCATTAATGGCCGGTTACATCAGATAGGAACAGATTCGACTTGGTGTTGATGGACCTATCCTATGGATGTAATCACTAGACAAGATAGAAAGGTAGTGAGGCGGTGGGCAAAAGACGTACAACTTGAATTTTCTATAAAAGAATAATAGTCTCCAAAACAATATCTACATCATGAGTTCTACAAACAACCATCTGAAGAGAGAATGGTGTCTCATGGTTAGTATCACAAGGATCTTGAAGAGATGGTGGTGAAAGAGAATCATCCATTTCTAGGAAGTGAAGTCTGCAAGCTTAATTTTGTAGAAGAAGCCAAATTACTAAGTGGCAACTGTAACTATGGGAAATATTCAGGTTAGCAGATTAGTGCATAAATAAACAAAAACCCAAAGTAAACAATGAAGCACAAAGGAGGAAAAATATGGAAACAAGAAAGATATTACCAAATGTCTTCAACCTCCATGATTGACCTCCATTGCACCTTCTGTATTTGCTGCAATATGTAGTTTGCCTTCAGATTTTGTGTGAGCAACCTATGACTATGCCAATGCCCTAAGCAAATTTTGAAGGATTTGATCTAAAATGCTACACTATGCAACTATGCAACTAGTAAGCAAGCCTAAATGCCAAGATGTCAAGATTGCCTAAGATGTGCATAAGATGAAAGCATGAAGTCACAATGCCAAGAGATGAGGTGACAAAATGAGAGCAAAATTGTCTTTTTATATAAAATGCAATTTTGCATGAATGGCCAAGATTGAAGATTGACAAATGCCCTAGAATCAATGATTGAGATTGAATATGACAACCCACAATTAGGGTTAAGGCAACATTAGGTCAAATTTGAAATGAGTGGTCAAGAATCAAATCAAGGGACAAGAATGCATGTGACAAGGAGATAGGAGAATGTCAAATTGGACTATAATTAAATAAATTATTTTTATTTAATTATAAGAGCACATAAGATATTAATGATGTATTTAGATAAATATATAAAATTTATTTATTTAAATAATCAGGAGGAAATAATGGACAAAGGATAATTAAGAATTTATTTAATTATATAAAGACATTAGATAATTAGTGATGTATTTAAATAATCAAGATGAATAAAAGACATGAATTAATTAAATAAATACAAATTATTTAATTAATAGTTGAATTGGACCCTATGACATAATTAAATAATTTAATGATGTTAGGAAGAAATATAGAGAAAATAGAACTTGGAGGCTTAAGTCATTTTTATGTGTCTACAGAAACATTATTGAGATGGTGTGTGGTACAGTGATAGGTTTGATCAATAATTGGAACATGCTTGTCATCTACTGTATAAGTTGGAGTTGAAATTTCTTCCAGTGTTGCTATCAGTTAACTCTTAGCAACTGCCTCGCATCAGGTTTCTGCACAATGCTTGCTGGATTTGCTTCATTCACCCATCAAATAAAGATGGAAAGATTCAAAGCATGATGATACAATATAAGTTAAACTAATAACAAGTTGTGATTACAAGAACAAAGTTATGAATCAAAAGGTTAGTTCACGAGGACCCCAAACTATGTACAAATTGGATTTTGTATATGTCCAAATAGCTATCAAGAAACCTGAAACAAAAAACTTAAAATCTAAAATATGCAACCTTGAATGTCTCTAATCTGATATTTGTAATAGCCACAACTCTACCCAGTAATCTGAAATTTAGTAATAGCCACAATGTGTATCTTGGCTGTAAAGAGAGGACATAGACTGCTAAGTAGACATCTGAAATTTTGGAAACAAACATAAAATTCAAAAATACAAAGGACATGGTAGTTACATAGGAATCAGAAATTTGAAAACATGCAGAAAATTTCATACGTGGGAAGGCCATATTGTTAGGTTTTGATATCAGTTGATATGACTATATTGCTGAATGTGTTTCTCCCTGATTTTTTTTTAATGGATAAGATCATAAGAGCTATAGGGGAGAGGGACCTATAGTGGAGCACCTTAACTTCGCATTTCTCAAAATCTTACGTGGAAATTTCAAATCACTCCCAATTTTGTACAACAGTTTATTTGGCAACTCATGTGCTTCTATATTTCATTTTAGGGCCACATCATCAAATATGATGCCACATCAGCATGCTTTTTGTTGAGGTATCCAAAAAGGCCCAAAAAAAAGTGAGACCGATAGTGGTGCACTAAGCCATGGTTTATTGGTGCACTGATGTGGCATCACATGATTTGTCAATTTGCATACTTCATGGATAAAAAAGTGTTTTGCAATTGGATATTAAAGTGCTCCACTATGGGGCCCACTGAGGACTACTTCTATCCCCACTATTGGACCTTGCTCCATTATGGGCCCCTCTCCCCTATATTAATACCAAGGTAAAAGAAATACAACCAATCCTCAAAAAATTGCGAGTAGTATGGAATCATGTCCAAAAACCATCCAAACCAGCCTAGCCTAGAAAAGAAGCATCAAGTATCAATGTGGACCCCCAAAAAGGAAACAAGTACAAAACCATAGCCTCAAAAAGGAAATAGCCACAAAAGCACAACCTCAAAAAGAAAACAACCAGCTAAGTCATAAGTTTGTAACAAAACATAAACATAAAACAAATTAAGTAGCAAGGTATTCATTTCATATTTGAGGTAATTTCAGATCTGCATTTACCCTTTTTGTGGTGACATTTTGGCTTTGTGTTTTTTGCACTATCTTGTTGTGGTGAGTTGTAGAGATTTGAGTGTTTGTGCACTGCTCTATTTTTTTTGGCATCATTTTCAATCTTTTGGTGTATTGAAGGTTACTATAACCCCAACATGACTGGTTTGAAGTCTAATCTAGCAATTTGCAAGCCATGGCATGGAGGCCACTTTTTGTTTATATAAGGTAGAAATTTGCCTATACCGGGTACACCATCATTGGTAGGGTGCATAAGGGGCAGTTTGGCAACTCAGTAGTATACGACATGCATGGATCTAGGTACCATTCATCAATTTGGAAGCTAGCTTTGGACTTCTAGGACTATGCTTTTGGTGAAAGACACTAAGAGTTTGCAGTTGGAGTGTGGAACAAGCTGCACCAATAGCATTTGGCATTGCACAAGACAATATTGTTTAGCATGACCTCGAAACTTAGGGAGCTCTCTATGCTACCATACAAACATCTTAGGAAACATCATTATTTTGGTTTGAATGGTGGTGTGGATCAAGTGAGGGTACATGGGCTATCTATGTAATGGTAGACACCCAATAAGTTTGGCACGTAGTGTTGATGCATGGGAGTGACTAGCTTTGTGAAAGTTGTGCCACCCACAATAGACGTCTAATGTTTTCAAAACCTTTTATAACAAATTTTAATTTAAACATATTACATAACCCTTTCAAGTCCCACTCCCTTTTAAGTCCCACTCCTTTACTATAGGACTTAGTTAAATGTTGAAACGTGCTAAGTTTACCCTTAGTTCTAGGTCATTATCTTATGGCCAACCCTTGAGAGCTAGTGTACATGTTGAGAAGATTTTCCAAAGGTGATAACTTTGGCCACATGGAACTTTCTTATTGTTCACGCTTTTTTCAATCTCTACACATTGTTGTAGTTGGATTTCACGTAATGTGCCTTCCGATGCAATTTTGAGGGCATTTCTATTAAGGTACTTCTCTTGTGATTTGAGCTGTTATTATGTAGTTTATTGTCAATGTTTTATGTATTTAGTTTTACTTTTTTAGCATGTTGTTATCCCTACTTAGTTCTAAAAGAAAAACCCACAAAATTCAAAACAAATTCTTCCTCTAGTTTCTTCTCTCTCCTCTCTTACTTTCTCCTCTAAATGATTTGTCATTAGGCCATAGATTTGACGTAGGGGAATCATAGTGTCAAAGGGTTGTTGGCCATGCCTTCTTGCTCTAAACTACCTTTTGTGAGCAAATACTCCATTAATTAAACTCAAGACCTTTCACACAATAGTTTGATTCATCATAACTCTCTACTTCTTCGTACCACTCTCTCCCATCTACCATTGTGCTATATTGGAAGGTCTAGTATATTAAGTGGTTTTGATATATTAGAAAGTGTGGTAAATTAGAAGTATGGTATTTCAAAATGTGAGAGTGACAAGGGCTTCTTCTAAGAGTATTGTGGGAAAATATTGCAAACTTGAAACCCACCACACTTGGAAATGGTCACCGTGGATTTGTTTGTTTTCATTGGCAGTGAGAAGAGAACTCGTTTGAGTAGAAATACGACACGATAACCCTTATGCTTGAGTGCGCATTTTGGAATTTGTTTAGTTATGATCCAATAACACTTTAGTTGTTGAATGATAGTTTACTGTAGTATCTACATGGATTGAATTGTTAGAAAGCCAAAGAAATTTTAGTGAAGTATGCCAATGCTCCAATTAGGATGCAACTCACTACTCACTAAGTGGGACACTCCATACTAGATTTGGAAGGAATTGAAAGAAGATGCATGAGATTAGTAACATATCAATTGGCGTATATAAATATGACACTAAGTAGTCTCACAAGGATGAGCACAATATCTTCATCTATTTGAATAAGTTGAAAGAGTATAGGGCCAAGCGTGTGGATCTAAGTGAAGACTCTTGGAAGGATGATGAGCGGATGTACAGCCTAGTATTGGAGAATTGTTGGACACCATATAGTAATTTCTTAACTCTCACGAGGGGTGACTACAAACTACAAAACATGTTATGGGAGGTGCTTAATAAATAGCTATTGGAAGAAGAAAAAACATTGAAACAATTATATTTTCTTGGTTTGACATCCCAGAAAGCCCTTGAGTGCACTATCTTCATCTATCTAAACAAGTAGGAAGAGCTTAGGGCCAAGCTTGTGGCTCAAGGTGAAGAGTCTTTTCAAATGATTAAGAAGATGTGCACCCTAGTACTGGAGAATCGTTTGACACCATATAGTAATTTCTTAACTCTCTTGAGGGATGATTACAAACTACAAAACATGTCATGGGAAGGGCTTAAGAAATAGATACTGGAAGAAGAACAACATTGAAACAATTAAATTTTGCAATACAGAACATTCATGAAGCGTATCAAATGATTTTTCCAAGAATGTTGAGCAAAATCATTTGATTCAACCATGCGAGTCTTTAAATTTGTTTCATACTTTCCACGAGAAAACTAAATCTATAAGTTTGCAATAAGTTCATTTTGTCCATTGCAATAAGCACTCTTAATTTTGTTAAGTCTGGCTGGATGTAGAGGCTATAAAAAACATTGAACAAAAAAAAAACATTCTCATTGCTTCATTTAAGTTAAATTTTATTTTTTTAAGAACCATTCAGACCTTCTCCATTGGAGTGTAAAATGGTGACACAACAGTGTAAACAGAAAGCCTCTATATTTTCACCACTTGAATCATACCATTGAACTAAAGTGAAGGTTACACATCAGGTCTGATCTTGTAGAGAAATGTGGGTTCAGCTTGGATCTTTAAAACTCATTCTCAAGGTACCCACATGGTGCAGTATATGGGTGGATGATAGTTGAATATTGAGATATGTTATATTTTTGTTAATTTTTGTGATATTAACTAAACAATAATTATATATATAACCTATCACTAATAAATATAACCTTTTAAAATCCTGTTTTCATGGTAGTCTCTGTTTTTTCTTTATATATAATTAATTATGATATTTTTTATATTTTAAAAATTAATTTAATGATTTGTTTTTAATTATAAGTAAATGTTTTCGACTGGAATCATAGACACACAAACAACATGGACAACAAACAGACCACACAAAGTGGGCAAAACAACAGTAAACCAGCAAACCCACATCAGCAGAGTTAAGGGTGAGACAGACAGGACAGACAGCCCAATAACAGCAGCATAATCAGCAAGTCGAGGTGGCTTGAAGCCAAATTGTTTCAGAGAATTTTGAATCTATCCCACCTATTTATGAGGGACTTCTCATTATACTTCTTGGCCTGGACCATCAAGAATAGTATTCTTATAAGAGGCCTAAAGCCCTTGTTTTCTTTCCGCTCTTAGTTGCATTTTCAGACAAAGATGGTGTATCCAGTTTGTAGGTTCTCCATCTAGCTTTGATGAAAATTTTCATTTTCCTGTTATGATACAATTTCATTCTACAGATGGAAAAGCCTAGCCTTGTCTTCCTTTCCCTCTCTCTAGAGCTCCTTATTCTGTTCATTACATGTACTAGAATAGCTTCGTCTAATATGTTAGTTGACCTTCTCGTAATTTTAATTAACTGTCATAAACAAACATTCATCTATTGTTTTGTTTTGCTTAAGAATTAGATAGATCATAGTACTCACCCTTGGATTCTGCTGAGACTCAGCAAGATCAATGCTCCCTCTCTGTAGAAATTTGCAACAATTGAGTCTTATGCTTTAAATCGGCAATTCTCTCCCAAACAAACGAAACTTTGCCAGACTCAGCAAGTTTTGAAGGTCGGATTGATTTTAGTTCGATTTGGTTCAATCCCTGCTCAAGTTAATGTGTCATGATCATGACAGACTCAGAATGATTAGAGATTATATTAATCTACATCAAGTAGTCGGTAAGCTGTAGCTCTTGAGAACAGGTCCCAGGTTCAAATTGGGATAAGAATCTTCATCAATTTCCACCTGGGAAGTATGTGATGGTTATACTCAACCGAAATGCCTAGCTCTGTATCAGATTCACTTGATCATTTTACTATTTCCTTATGAAAAATAACAAACTCTTGTTTTGGTGTTATTTGTCTTTCAATAATTATAGTTTGACACTCTCTTAAAGACATTCTCTTGCCCCCTTTAAAATTATTCGCCATAGAACTGACACAAGCTGTTTTAATGCTGAAGCTGTTGATGGCAATGGATTCATTGCTCGAGATTTGAGTATAGAAAACACATCAGGCCCAAAGAAAATGCAAGCAGTAGCTCTTCGAGTAAGTGCAGATCAAACAGCCTTCTACAACTGCACTTTCAAGGGATATGAGGGAACTCTTTTTTCCCACACTTTTCGTCAATTCTATAAGGAATGCACAATATTTGGTACTGTGGATTTCATCTTTGGCAATTCTGCTGCAATTTTTCAGAATTGCAGGCTTGTGGCCTTGAAGCCCCTTCCGGGTCAAAACAATACCTGCACAGCACAGGTCAAATCTGATCCCAATCAGAACACAGGATTTTCATTTCAGAAATGCAAGGTTGATGGAACCCCTGAGCTCCTTTCAACAGGGAACTTTTCTACTTACTTGGGAACACCATTAAAGCAATACTCTTCCACAGTTTTCATCCATTCACATCTGTCCAAAGTTGTACATCCGGCTGGATGGCTTGCCCCCAGTGAAGACCTGCCCTTGGATAAAGTATTCATGGGAGAGTTTCAGAGTGAAGGTCCTGGAAGCAAAGTTTCAGAAAGAGTGAATTGGTCTAAACAACTTTCAGATAAGCAAGCAAGTTCATTCAATGCTGATGATTTTATATCTGCTTCTAAATGGCTTCCACTAACCCATATCAAGTTTGATGAAATGCCATGATTAAAAAGTTTCAAGTTTCAACATCTGTGCTCTTCAAAGCATTTCCCTTCATGTAATATCATAGAGAAATAGGATGCAGTAGTAAGAACATATCATGCTGATGCCTTTGGCAATATTTTGTTGATAATGCATATCAATATGTCAAAAATGTAAAAGATTAAAAATAGCCTAAGTTGGAATAATCCTTAGAGCTGCACAATTACAATAGCAGTATCAAGATGAAGAGAACAGACATGACTTTCAAGGATAGGATAAATCTCAAAGAGTTCTTATGATCTTTGTTTTATAACATTATATAAAAGAGCTTATTATTTATTATATTTACATGAACAAATATGAATTATATTAAAATTATGTGTATAATGTTACTTATAAATTTGAAAAGAAAATAGGTGTACAAATTGAAATAAAGATTAGTATTTGAAATTGCATGCCACATGTTTGAAATCATTTTGATGTGTTAATATTTTAATTTGTCTTTTTTTAAACAACTCAAATTAAAATAGTATATGAGATTAAATTTCTCTTCGATTTGTAAAGGGAATCTCTCTCAAATTTAAACTACCCTAGACATTAAGCTATAGAATTCACACTATACAATATTTTTTGGGGGGATTTTGCATGAAATGAAATAACTATCTATTCGCTTGTTTTTTGGTTTCAAGTATGAGTACAAGACTGATTACAACTTGTCTCACAAATGAGATTTTCTAGATGTATGGATTAAAGCAACTAACTCTAAGAATAAACAAGGCAACTTCTTATTTCTTAAAATAAAGACTAGCAATACAGTGCATATACAATTTGGAAAGAGAAAATAAATTTGAATACAAGATGACATAAAATTTTAAGAACTTATGTTGCATGTAAAGCTATCATTTAGATGAATGAACAATTTTAATACAAAGTTTGATCTAATCATTTAGTTTCAATCTAATTAATCAATATCATTAAAAAAATAATAAAGCAAACACAAATAACACATCAAATGATATTTTAACATGAGTGTAGCATCAACTATCATTAAGAATTTATGTGTTCAAAACACTTATTTATAAAATACAAGATACCAAAATTTTAAAACTTCAAAATAATCATATTTTTACCCAAAAACTTATGCTTTAAAGTGAAATGCTTAAGACCTAAAAATAAGCCCTCAACTCACACTAGAAATAAGACCACTAAAAACAACTACTACCAAAAGTAACAATCCTTTGTGATTTTGAAGCAACTTTTTCATTGATACCTCATATATCCTCTAATGAATCTTGAAGCCTTAACCATAGATAATTGATGGCTTCAATTTGATAAAATTGAAGATAAAACCTTTGCATGATGATATGTCTAAAACCCAAAATTTTGGAATCATGTGATCATAAAATATGTCTGACATTTCTTTCAATGCGTGTAGAGATATGCTCTAAAACCCTAGGATTTCGCCTTTAAATCAAACTACTCATATGAAAGCCTCACAATTTTGTTCTAAATTTTCATAGATAGTGATATATGCTTGAGGACAAGGATATGACTTGTGATAGAGCTATTTTTATCACCCAAAGATGTATAATTAAATATACTATTAAAAAAAAATATTTAATTATAAAATTCATCTATAAATTAATTTTAAGAAATTATTTATCTTGAATTCTTAAATATAATAAATATGATAATTTATTAATTGATAGGCTTTCCTTGTGTGAACTTGCAAGTTCAAAATTGATTGGTGAACTTGTCTCATGCTTGAAAACAAGATTTATTCACCGTTAAACAACTCTTGAGTTGCCGAAAAACAAGTTTCAGCTGCTGGTAAATCAGTTGTCATTTAATAGGAAAGTCCTCCAAAATATCACGTAAAATCTTCAAAAAACCAAAATCAAATAAAAACCCAATATCTCTCAAGAAAAGATCTAGATTTATCTTAGTGGAAAAAATCTAAACCCTTAATCCTTGAACCTCTTTTAGGTGCAGGTGCTAGTTTTTATAAATTTTCATTTGTAATTTTCATTTTTTATATTTAAATATTTAAAATAAATAAGGTTATATCTAATTTATTTCATTTTATAAATTAATTAGATTAAAAAAATGTATACACTCATAAATTAATCACCTTTATTAATTAATTTATTTTTAATTAATAAAACTATCTAATTTAATTGATTAATTAATCATTTCCACGTGTGAAATACTTCAATACCAAGACCTAATTCACCTTCCTCCTATGTTGCCAAATACACTTGCCACAAAATACCTTAGTAGTATTGTTAGATAATCATAATAAATCTATAATCGATAACTAATAATTAATCATATCATAAATCACTTGTACTAAAACCATACACACCAAGAAGTGAACTAATCTCAAAGTCAAATTCAAAATAATTCACTAAAAGAAACCATCCACATCCCAATTTGTAGGATTAAGGTGTCATCAACCTTGTAAATCCTATGTCATATAATTGCTTCTAATATTGTTTGCAAATCATTTATAAGAGATGGATTCACCATCAACACTAAGAATTTGTTACCATCAAGGTTTAACTATTATGGTAATTAAGTTTTACTAGTATAGTAATTAATTGTTTTATTGGGTTCAATAACTATTTTTTATTGATAGTGATTTACTATTTATTGGGAAGGAATATTTGAGGATAATGTTGTTTTGGGTATTCAATTTTCCTTGAGGTCATCATGATGTTGTTTTTTCAACTTGTGTGGCTATTATTAAAGATAAAACAACTTGTGGTTATAAGCAAGAATCACCAAGTTGGTTAGAAATTAGCAACAACCAGGTGTCCAAATCAAGTAGATGAGTAAAATGGTTGCAACATACATTATCTTATACATTAAATGTTTGGATTTATCTAAGGGAGGCATTGGGATATGATAACCAACTTGGTTGCCCCATTTAGAGGGTGAAAATGCTATATAAATAGGGGTTATGGTGGTGGAAATGAATATGATGAGTTAGAGTGAAAACTCTATACACATGTTTTGTTGGATTAAAGACATAGAAATAGTGATGGAAGTGGATGTATTGTAATCTTACATTTGTAGATAATACATGGTTGGCATCTTTTCGGTGGGGTTGTTTCTCAAAATTGTTTCTCCACATAAACCTTGTGTTGTGAGATGGTCTTTTGATGGTTGTTGATTTGTACCTCTTTGTTGTTGCTATCTTATAGTGATGTTATCTTTATTTTATTGTTATTTTAAGTTCATATAAGGTGGATTTATTAAACATGTTAAAATGGTTGATTTAAACATCATAAAGAAGTTAAATCTCTACAAGGTAATTCCATATTAAGGCAACTTAATTTCATATTTGCATGCAATTTCATATTTCATATTGTAGTAATCTAAACTGTGTATCTCACCAATCAATATCATAGCATGAATGTGGCTTTCATGATTAACAATTGGATTAGAGAATGTTCTCTTAACCAATATTTGGTATCAGAGCTAGATTTGGTTAAGGGATTTTTGAAGGCTTGTGGATTGTAGTGGATGTTTTGTGTGTTAACATTATTTTTTAGATATGTGAGATTGGAAACCATGGTATCTAACACTCAAATAGATATAGTCTATGGGATCTATGATAGGTAATGGAAGCTCATGGTTGAGGATCTTATTTTTCATAGAGTTGGTCACGTGTTTTCTCCTTGCATGGTTGTGACCTTGAGCTTTTGTTTGGAAATATGTGACTATCCTCTTACATGGTAATTATGTTCCTTTACCTTATGGTCATGTGTAGTGAAAGGGTTTTCATGTTGGGTGGGTGTTTTTGACCCATTGGTCGCATAGGAAAACACCTACTATTTGGATTACTGTATGGAGTGCTTATGTTGGATTCATGGATTTAGTCCCTAGTTATATGAAAGAATTGGATTATTTTCCACTAATTGTATGTGGGTTGTAGAGTTGGTCTTTCTATGATTTGGATACTCCTGAACAACTTATTTTCTTTTTTTCATATTCATGTTATTTAGATATGTATGTTTTACACTTTTCCTATTTCAAAAGGATATGGATTTGTAGATCTAGGGTATTCCATTGTTTCATATGACATATTTGATTGTGTGAATTTTTAAATGTTTAAGTGGATTCAAATTTATAGAGATGGTTTTTTAGGTTTGTAGATTAGTGGAAAGATTGTGTTCAAACTCTTAGACCCTAGGTGGAAACAATTATAGATTTGTAAGGCTTCTTGTTGTGTTTTTATTGATCTATGGTTACTATTATATGGATTTGTTTAGAAAATTAGGTTTCACAGTTATCCTAGTGTTTGAGTCTTGGAAATCTACATGTTATATCTAGTTACCTTTGTTCTACATGATATTGATGTAGTGTTGAATTTATTTATTTAGTTATATGAGTTTGGAACATTGATTATGTATTTCTCCTTTGAGATATTGCATACATGAAGATCTTGTAAATTATCTAATGTGGATTATGTTTGGTAGGCCTTATTCTTGGTCACCTTGGTTACATCAATATGTTTATTGCAATGAAACAAATAATTTTTTTTGGAGTACCTATTATACTTGTTCATTAGAATCTATAGTAGCAATCTATGGTGCATGATAAGGTCTATTCACTTTCAGTAGAGATTTGGAAATGATGTTGGTCATGATGTCATGAATAGCTTAGTATCAATTTTAGTGGGAGTTTTGTGTAGTTACATAGTGTATTATATCTTCTTTGTTTCAAGATCTTGGTTCTAAGTTGTTGTAAGCCATGGATTTTTTTTATTAGAGTATGGATGATCTTTTGTAATGGTTGTTGGTGTCATAAGTAGCTCTTGGATTATTCCCTTAGGTTGTAGTGATATTTCATTGACATCTTTGGTTCTATTGATAGAGGATGATTGGTCCTCATATTATTTGAAGAGATGTTGGTATCCTAGTTTACTATGGATGACTCTTGGATTATTTGGCAAGGTGTCATATTTATGACTCATCAGTTTTGATAGATGATCCTTGGTTTAAAGGATGGATGGTATATAGTGTCATGATGTACTCTTGATCATGAGTTAGATTTTTGGCATAATATAGGTGCTCTTGGGAGTAGGATATATTCATTGGATCATATGATCTTATTTTAAGAAGATGTTAGATCATGATATGTTCCTAATTCTATAGTTGGAGCTTTGATAGTGGTCTAGTTAGTTCTCTTTGGTTTTGAGTATTATATTTTCTTGGAGCTTCATGACTTTGCAAGTTGTATTTGAAGTTGGCATGGATAGATTGGTGGATGCTCATGGATACTAGAGAGACTTGGGTGAGGTTTGATATCTCTTGTACTTAAATATATGTGTTTGAATGGTTACTTATGAGTTTTTTCAACAAAAATACTAAGCAGCTTACACCTAGATATGGACATGAGTCCACTATGGACGTAATGAGAAGGTTTCCCTTTATAACGATATTTTATTCCTTGGTGTTGTAAGCACAAGATAATTTTGTATCTAACTCTAGGTCTACTCGGCATGTGAATGATCTAAGAGATTTCATTCACCTAAATATAAAATGCATTTTTTAAATTGTATATTGTCGTCTCTTGTGAATTAGTCTTGAATGTGAAAGTTCTAAGGGCTTGTTGAGAAGTAGATGCATGGTTCTATGGATTTTGTTCTTATTTTTTTATCTTGGGCCATGGAACTATTTTTGAGAACTTGTTTGAAGAGGTATAGGAAATGGTGTGTGCATTTAGGCAAATTCCCTTTATTGGTGTAAATTAATGGTTTATTTGATGTACCTTTAGTTTAAGGGGTTTACATCTATTGTTTGTTTTCATCATAATGTGAATGTTAGATGTTGATACCCTTTCAATTTGAGAATGATGGAGGGGATTTTAATTTACACAACTTGGCACATGTTACTATTGTACAAGAATATGTCTTGATTTGTAGGTTATCTCTTTCCTAGTTTATTGTCTTCTTCTTGAAGGTTTTGATGTCTATGAAGTAGAGGTTACTATGGATTCAAGTGTTGTTTTTTGTACTTCATTATTGTTGGCATTAATTTGGTAGCTCCTTGATTTCTTTCTTAATTGGTTTAGAGGAATTGGGAGAGTTATTTGGATATTAGTAATAAGAGATGTTTCATGCATATCCTTTTATGTTTCCTGAACACTATGTAATAGAGGAGTAAGCCACGTCCTCTATGTGAGTGTTATAGGTAGACTTGGTATGCCTTGATCTATATTTAGATTTTACATTATCCATGTAGTGGGTGTTTTTGGATACGTATATTTTTCATTGTTCGGATATCCTTTTAGTTTTCTCAATTTGTAGGTTAGTAATGTGATGATGAGTTTGCATCTTTCACTATTTGAAACATAAGAAATGTAAAATTTTAGTGGGTTGTTTTTACCCATTGTTCACATTGAAGACTCAAATGTGGATTTTTTATATCCGCATATTAATTCAACATTTATGCATACTTAGTTAATTGGCCTTGTTTATGGTCATTTGTGCATTGGTATTTTGCATTGAGATAGGAGGATGGATGATTAAATTGGTGGATATACAAAGACTTGATTGTAGTTTTGGTTGATGTGTTGATGACATGAAGTTCTACCTATGATAATTTATTTACCTTGCTTTGAGGTATGGTTAGATTAGATGAGTCGACAATCTTGTGATTATTATTACAACTATTATGAGTAAGGTAGCTACTCAAATATTTCTCTTACTATTTGAATTTTATGATTGTGTTCATATATAGATTTATGCAATATTTAGTGACAGTTTGTATGTTTCACCTTAGAATGGTTCTTATCTTATCATAGATTGACATGATGGAGGATGAGAGGAGTTCTATCTTAAGATGGTGGTTATTTTTTGTTGCTATTGCAAGTATCTTTTTGGAGGATGAGATCATGTTGAAGAATCAAGTGGTGCAATGTTGGCTAAGGGTGTTTTCCCTTTGTTAGTTTTCCAATAGATGTATTTATAATGTATGATGTCAAGTGGGAGAATGTTAGGATTAAGATTCCATGAACCTTGTAAGTACTATTTCATATAATTAATCCTAATATTGTTTGTAAATCATATATAAAGGATGAGGAATTCACCGTCAATGGTAATTATTTTTTGCCATCAAGGTTTTACTCTTATAGTAATTAAGTTTTATTGGTATAGTAATTAATGTTTTAATGGAAGCCAGTTTAACTATTCTTATCGACAATGATTTAATATTTATTAGAAGGAATCCTGGAGGATAAATTTGTTTTGGTTGTTCAAATTCCCATGAGGTTGTTATGATTTTTTTTTGTCACCTTGTGTCTATTATTAAAGATAAAACAACTTGTGATCATAAAAAATAACCACTAGGTTGGCTAGAAACTAACAAAAACCAAGTGTCCCAATTAGGTAGGTGAGTAAAATGATTCCAACTGACACTATCCTATAAATTAAATGCTTGAATTTATCCAAGGAAGGCATTGGGATAAAATAACCAACTTAGTTACCTAATTTAGAGGGTGAAAATGCTATATAAATAGGGGTTATGATGGTAGAAATGAATAAGATGAGTTAGAGTGAAAATTTTGTAGATGGGTAATGTTGCATTGAAGACACAAAAGGAGTGATGGAAGTGAATGTATTGTAATATTGCATGTTAATATAATACATTCTTATCCTCTCTTCTTGGTGGATCTTTTATCGAAAGGGTTTTTCCATGTAAATATTATGTTGTGAGATGATCTTCTAATGGTTGTCGATCTGTGCCTCTTTATTGATACTATTTATGGTGATGTGATATTTATTTTATTTTTGTTGTAAGTTCATCTAAGGTGGATTTATTAAACATGTTAAGTGGCTAATTTAAGCATCATAAAGAAGTTGAATCTCTACATGGTAATTCCATATTAAGGCAACTTAATTTTAGATTTGCATACAATTTCATGTTTTCATATTGTAGTAGTCTAAGCCTTTTACCTCACCATTTTCTATCATAGCATGAATGTGTAGAGGAGGGAATTTGACACCCTCAAGACAATGAGGTCTCAAGAAGTGAATAGCCTTCAACTATCTCAAATATCAAAGCTCGGGTGATGGTATAAGATGATATAAGGTACTTGTTTATGTCTTATGTAGAAATAAAAGGTGAGAGTTTAGAAGTAGAAAGAGTGGGTCACAAAGGTCTTCTAGATAGTCTGACGAGCTCTTGGCAAAAGATGATAGTGTGGTACGCAGATGTCCCTATGGTGTGCTAGAATCTCATATGGACCAAAAACCAAGAGTATACCAAAAGACAACAAAGTAACTAGTACTATTGTTTTGATTACTAAGAACTTTTAAGATTACAAAAAAATAACAGAAAATGATAGAAGTAAAGTAAACTAAATGAGATGTGAAGGATAAAACAAGAGAAGAAAAAAGAAGACACTCACAACGAACCAAGTAATGAAGCCTCTAGTAATGAAATGTCTTTAGTATTTGCACACATAAAACTGAGAGAAAATGTTAGGGTTGTTTAGGGGCTTTCCTTAGTCAAACCCCCGCTTTGGTGTCTCCACCTCCACGGATAGCCAGACGAGATAGAAATAAAATGAAATAAATATGATAAAAGAAGAGACAAATATGCTAGAACAACATGCTAACTAAATAAAGCGATAATGCAATAAATAGATTACAGTTACCCTCCTTTAGCAAGATGAGAATGTCGAAAGGGAGTGACTGTGATCTTCAAGCTTGAAAGAACAACATAAAGTGCCTTTTGTGAGCAAGAAAATAGTAGAATTAAGTTGGTATGATGTAGGAAGAACAAGAAAGATTGAGGGAATGACTGAGAATGAGAGAATGAGTCCAAGAGTTGAAGGAATTAAAGGAATGGATTGAAAATGAAGTGTTTTATGAAAGTATATGCATGCAAGGGTCAACCAAATGTGCTTGTGAACTAGCGAAGGTTTTATGTTCTAGTAGGAAAGAAGCATAATGTCTCAATGACTACTGCAATCAGGAATCTATTCGAGACGTTAGCACGACACCTAGACATTTACATAGTGTGTGTCCATTCGAGACATAAACTCACCTTAACAACCAAGAACAAACAAGTTAAGGATAAAATTAAGGCTGGGAAAAAGGGACATTGCATTATTAAATTTAATTTATCTAAAGGGGAGGTTTATGGAATGTGAAATTACATAGGATGTAACTTACGACTTTACATTTTTCCCCCACTTTAGCGAGCATGTGCATTCTAGAAAATGTGAACTAAATTAAAGAGATAAAGAGATTGAAGAGAATATCCCTAGGATGAAGAGGATGCAATTCTTCGATTCAGTAAATGCGATTGAAAATTTTAGCCAAGACACGAAGAGGACATGGGTCTTTGTTGAAAATGAAGGTAATATTGTAGCTTAAAACTTGTAAAACTATGAGACTGTAGATCTAATTAAGTGTTCTTTGTCACAATTTTATGTGTATGATTAATCTATTTAGATCATTTTTACCAATTGTAGAAAGAGACAGAAGATTGCAGAAGAATGAGACAAGGAGATAGAAGTGACACAACATATACGTGGAGAAACTCTTTTGAGAAAAAGGTCTGCCAGAATCAATAGTACTTGTATTATTTAACCTTAGAACAAGATTACAATAATACTATATCAATCCTTGATTGATATGCTTCCTTGCCTTCAACAATCCTTCTTCACAACCTACAATAAACTCTCATAGAACTCTCATACACTTGTTGCAATTAATAGACAATAATATGAGCATGTAAACTCATAAGAGTTGAACGATACAAGAGCATAAAGCTCCTCACAAAAATATACACCTAGATTGAGCAAGTAGAGTTCCATAATGTAATATGAAGTTAAACCAAAGTCTTCCTCAATTTAGGCACCCCAAACTGAACACTTAACTGAACTTTGGTCAAGAAGATATCATGCAAACTTCACCTCAAAGTTGGCACCCAAGAAATTGCCCACTTGACTGAGCTTTGTAAATATCTTCTCATGCAAAAGGTATTAACTAAAAGATGCCAACATGGGTGCCCAAGGTGGTCCCAAGTCAATCTTAGTTAACTGAAACATATCTCTCCATCGATTCATGCAAACATTATGCATGATTGATCATCCCCACTTAATTGAAAGTATCCAGATGTTATCTATCATGCAACTGAATTCATTAGCCATGCAACTCAATTCAACTAGCATTCAACTCAAAATAACTACATGCAACTGAAGATAACTAAACCATAACTGAATTGAACTGATATTGAACTAATAGTGCCACTCCAGTCATGTAAATATCAATTCCTAATTTGTAGGATCAAAACATGCACTACTGAAGTGTTATCAATCCTCCAAATAGTTAACTGAAGCAAGATGGGTTCCACCTTCCATGTGGGCGCCCCATGTGCTCCTATCTTGTAGGATCTCTTCTTGGAAATCCCCACATGTTCCTATCATTTAGGAATAATCACAAATTTCAATTTACATGTTCATTTCATTTGAATTTAATCTCTTTCTAATATTAGTGTTGGGAAACACCTTCCAAGGACTTACAAGATACATGAAATATGTTTAGGATTGCAATTAAATGGAATCCTATTCCCAACATTCTCCAACTTGACATTATACATTGCAATTATTCTAAACAAGGAATCATTATTATAAATCAAGTACAAGACTCAATGTCAATGGCCTTCCTACACCAAGAGAACTTATCTGTAGGAACTGGTTTCATAAGATAATTTGCAACATTGATCAAAGTGTCAACTTTCTCAATCAATACCTTCCCACTCGCAACCATTTCTCACAAAAATTGATACTAAACATCAATATGCTTGGTACAAGCATGATACATAGTATTTTTGGCTAAACAAATAACACTCTGACTATCACATTCAAGTCTATTTTTCTTGCAATTAAAACCAATACCTTTCTCAAGTCTATGTAAGCAAACTGCCTCTTTAGAGGCATCTGTAGTAGCCATGTACTCTGCTTCTATGGTGGAAAAAGCAATTGTGGGTTACATCTTACTCATCTAACTAACCACAACTCCAAACAAAGTAAACACAGCCACTTGTTGACCTCCGACCATCCAAGTCTCCTACCCAATTTGAATCAACAAAACCCTGTATGTCCAATGATCTATGCATAATATCAATAGCACCATGATAAAACAAATAGTAATTAGAAGTACCTCGTAAATATCTAAACACCCTCTTAACATAAGTCCAATGTTCTTTACCAAGGTTAGACATAAACCTACTTAGAACTCTCACTGCTTGGGCTATATTTGGCCTTGTACAGACCATTGCATACATCAAACTACCAACTACACTAGCATATGGGATCTCAACTATTTCCTCATCATCAAAATCAGATTTAGGACCCATGTCTAAACTTAACTTTGTGCCAACTGGTAAAGGAATATTAAATGGCTTACTATCATGCATGTTAAACTGTTTCAAAATAGTATCAACATAGTTGCTTTGACTTAATCAAAGCTTTATGTTACCTCTATCTCTGTTGATTTCCATACTAAGGATATATTTTGCAGCCCCTAGATCTTTCATCTCAAATTTGCTAGAGATTTGTGCTTTCAATTCTTTGATCATTACCTTGTTATTTTCAATAAACAACATGTCATCAAAATACAAGATAATAATTAAAATTTGATCATCAATAAATTTTATGTAAACACAATGATCTTCCTCACTCCTAACACAACCAATTTTCAATGCAAAAGCATCAAACTTCTAGTACCACATTCTAGGTGACTATTTCAATCCATATAAAGATCTCTTTAACCTACAAACCAATAATTCTTTTCCTTTTAAAAAAAACCATCAGGTTGCCTCATATAAATCTCTTCATCAAGATTCCCATGTAAGAAAGCATTTTTCACATCCATTTGCTCTATCTCAAAATCATGAGTAGCAACAATAGATAAAAATAATCTAATAGAAGTTAATTTAGCAACACGAGAGAAGATTTAATTAAATTCAACTCCCTTTCTTTGGGAGTAGCCCTTGGCTACTAATCTATCCTTTTACCTTTCAAGATTACCATATGCTTCAATTTTCTTTTTAAAGATCCATTTACAACGAATGGCCTTTCTTCCTTTGGGAAAACTCTCAAGATCCCATGTGTCACAAGTATCCAAGGAAACCATTTCCCCATGCATAGCTTGTGACCAAAGCTTGTTCTCATCTGAAGACAAAGCTTCCCTATAAGATATAGGTTCATCATTGGTACTCATCAAAGCAAATATACAACGAAAATCGGGTGGTCTATACCTATCAACAGGATTCTATTATCTTGTGGATCTTCTCAAAGAAGGTTCTTCTTGTTCCTCAATATGCTCATCATGAGCATCTATCTTAGAACTTTGTGAACTCTCCTCATCCAATCCATCCAATTATTCTTCAACATGTGCATCTTCATGCTTCTCAATATTTATCTCAAAATGCACTGTTCAAGAAGTATCCTTCTCCTTTGGTTGTTCTTCTCCTGTATAAGGCCTAAATTCCTTGAAAATCACATCTCTAGATAAAGTAATTTTTTGGGTTAGAGGATTCCAAAGCTTGTAACCTTTTACATTTTCACCATAACCTATGAATATGCATTTTTGTGCTTTTGGATCCAACTTAGACCACTTTTCTTTAGGCACATGAACAAAAGCCTCACAACCAAAGATCCTTAAATGTACAACACTAGGTTTCCTACCTAACCACATTTCATAATGGGTTTTATCTTCAATAAATGAACTAGGAGATCTATTGATTAAATAACAAGAAATACTTACAACCTCAACCCAAAGGCACCGATCTAGCTTAGCACTACTTAACATACTCCTAGCTCTTTCCATTAAGGTTCAGTTCATCCTTTTTGTTATTCCATTTTGTTGAGGTGTATATGGAATAGTTTTTTGTCTCACAATTCCTGCATGCTTACAATAATCATCAAATTCCTTAGAACAATATTCACCTCCATTATCTGATCTCAACACTTTTATCTTATGATCTGATTGTTTCTCAACTAAAGCCTTAAATTCTTTAAACTTATTGAACACATCATATTTGTTATGCATAAAATAGATCCAAGTGTATCTTGAGACATCATCAATAAATGTGACATAATATCTATATTTTCCAATAGAGTCAATATCCACAGGACCCATAACATCTAAATGAATAATGTCTAATAATCCTTTAGCTTTATTTGTTCCATTAGGAAATGAAGATCTAGATTGCTTTTGAAACACACAATGCTCACAGAAATTATTTTTGCCAATATTATAATTAGGAATACCATCAACCAATTTCTTATTAAGAATGGTCCTAAGACCTTTTTCACCAATGTGGCCCAATCTATGGTGCCACAACATACATGTATTTTTAGCTTTAGTTACATTGGTTGATTTATTCAAATTGGAGGTATCAAGCTTAAAAAAAGTCCCAATCCAAGATCCTTTAGCAACCACCATATTCCCTTTCACCAATTTGCAACCACCTTAATCAAATGTCACATGCATTTCAGAATCATTGAACTTAGATACAAAAAGTAGATTTCTAGCAAGTCATGGAATATATAAAACATAGTTAAGGGTCTTAACCCTACCATCAATGAAACACAACTTTACCTCTCCTTTTCCTACAATCTTTGTTGTGCTATTATCTCCAAAGAAGACATTCCCTCCATCATATGTAGTATACTTAGTGAACCACTCCTTATTAGGATTCAAATGATAGGAGCAACCTGAATCAATAAGCCAAGAGTCGTCACTAACATTTTTACATGAAATAATCAATGCATCATTATCATCATCTGAGGATTTCTTTGTAGAAGCATCAAAACTCTTTTTCTTGTTCTTACAATCCTTCTTTACATGTCCCAATTTCCCACAATTCCAACACTTTACCTTACTCTTACCAAGGGTTTTAGACCATCCTTTGGACTTACCCTTTCCTTTCTTGTATCCCTTAGGTTCCTTTTCCTTAGGCCTACCTCTTACAAACAAGGCATATTGGGATCCCATTTTAGACTTCCTCCTCATCTCCTTTGATAGGAGAGTACGAATTATATTATCCATCTTAGGATCTGTGCCACTACCACTTATAGCAATAATTAGATTTTCCAAAGGCTCTAGTAAAGAACAAAGTAATAAAATGCATTTATCTTCATCTTCTAGCTTTACATCTATAGATGCTAATTGACTTAGAATCAAATTGAAAGTATCTAAATGATGTGCGAAAAAATCACCATCTTTCATCTTTAAAGAATACAACTGTTTTTTCATATACAACTTATTAGTAAGAATTTTGGTTTGATAGATATCACCTATCCTCTTCCACAATTTATATGTGGTAGCTTCATCTGAGACATTCAAGAGAACAACATCAACAAGACATAACCTTATGGTCCCTCTTGCCTTCTTATCAATCTTATCCCAATCCTCACCTAACATCATTGTAGATGACTTTGTCTCATTACAAAAAGCTAACCATTGATCTCACTCTTCAAGGAGATCCTCCGTTTTTAGTTTCTACATCTCATAACTAGATCCATTGAATATTTCAATATCGAGATGAGAAGTAGAACTCATTGTAACACACTTCTTTTCCAAATCTGCAATAACAAAATAGTAAAAGATCGCACTACAACCAAAAATCTTCAGACTTTTAAGAGAAAGGCATCCCAAACCCTAACCAACCATTGGCTCTGATACGAAATGTTGAAAATGAAGGTAATATTGTAGCTTAAAACTTGTAAAACTATGAGACTATAGATATAATTAAGTGTTCTTTGTCACAATTCTTTGTGTATAATTAATCTATTTAGATCAATTTTACCAATTGTAGAAAGAGAAAAAAGATTGTAGAAGAATGAGACAAGGAGATAGAAGTGACACAACATATACGTGGAGAAACCCTTTCGAGAAAAAAACTCCACCATAATCAATGGTGCTTGTATTATTTAACCTTAGAACTTGATATTACAATAATACTATATCAATCCTTGATTGATATGCTTCTTTGCCTTCAACAATCCTTCTTCACAACTTGCAATAAACTCTCATAGAACTCTCATACACTTGCTGCAATTAATAGACAATAATATGAGCATGTAAATTCATAAGAGTTGTACAATATAAGAGCATAAAGCTCCTCGCAAAAATATACCCCTAGATTGGGCAAGTAGAGTTCCACAATGCAATCTGAAGTCAAACCAAAGTCTTCCTCAATTTAGGTGCCCCAAACTAAACAATTAACTGAAATTTGGTCAAGAAGATATCATGCAAACTTCACCTCAAAGTTGATGCCTAAGAATGGGACCACTTGACTGAGCCTTGTAAATATCTTCTCATG
Organism: Sequoia sempervirens; assembly: GCA_007258455.2. Taxonomy (NCBI): domain Eukaryota; kingdom Viridiplantae; phylum Streptophyta; class Pinopsida; order Cupressales; family Cupressaceae; genus Sequoia; species Sequoia sempervirens. The sequence goes on from VDFB02281492.1 coordinate 35,399,189, forward strand.
CTAAAGGTGTTAACTGAAAAATGCCAACTTGGGCGCTTAAGGTAGTCCCAAGTCAATCTTAGTTAACTAAAACATATATCTCCACCAATTCATGCAAACATTATGCATGATTGATCATCCCCACTTAATTGAAAGTATCCATCTATTATATGTCATGTAATTGAAGTCATTAGTTATGCAACTCAAGTTAAGTAGCATTCAACTCAAAATAACTACATGCAACTGAAGATAATTGAACCATAACTGAACTGAAATGGTATTGAATTGATAGTGCCACTCCACTCATGTAAATATCAATCCCTAATTTTTAGGATCAAAACACGCATTACCGAAGTGTTATCAATCCTCTAAACAGTTAACTGAAGCAAGGTGGGTTCCACCTTCCATGTGGGTGTCCCCTATGCTCCTATCTTGTAGGATCTCTTCTTGGATGTCTCCACATGTTCCTATCATTTAGGAATAATCACAAATGTCAATTTGCATGTTCATTTCATTCAAATTTAATCTCTTTCTAATCCTAGTGTTGGGGAACACTTTTCAAGGACTTAGGAGATACATGAAATATGTTTAGGATTGCAATTAAATGACATCCTATTCTCAACAGTCTTCTATCTTGCAAAGCTAACTGCAAATTCACCACAAACATGTTAGCTACAGACAAACACATTAGGTGAAAAAGTGAGAAAATATGTACACAATAAATTTTATCAAATATAAAGATGGCATTGATAGGTATGGCTAGAAAGTTGTGTTATGCTAGAGATCATATGACAAGTTGATAGACATGTTGATGCTACAAACTATGTTACAAGATAGTCACAAAAAAGACAAGTCTAGTCAAGTTTCCCTCAAACTAGATGGCGAGATCAGGATATAAGACAAATCTAGTCAAGTTTCCCCAAGCTAGATGACAAGATCATAAGACATCAAGATTTTTAAGACATATACATAATTTTGAAAAATAAGAAAAACTTGACATGATAGCCCCCCCTTAGAATGATATGTGCTACTCCAAGGAGCACAAGCCATTCTAAGGAGAAGATAGATAGATGGAGAGATGTTGTGTCATGACATACATAGCGAGATGAATCCATGGAATGTTATCGCATGAGGGATAACATATAGAATCCACAACATCAAGAAAAAGCAAAGATAAAGAGATTGAAAGCATAGGGGGATCCAAGTATTCAGGGTTGGAACTGATCATAAATTTATATATATATAGTGTAAAGTATATGAATTTTCATCACCCCCCAAATAGATTAGAATGAGAAGAAAAGCACATGAAGATAAATAAAAATCCAGGTCAATATGGAAGAGGCCTAAATGCCCCTATGCTTTGCATCATCCCTAGTGTGAAAAGAAAATTAATTTACAACAAATAGAAGAATGATGAAACATATAGAAGTTATAAAATATTTTCTCTCTCCTATATTCAACTACTTATAAGTGTATCAAGGGTCCTCTAGAGGAAAGCACAAACATAAACAAAAAATTATAGGGAGAACACAAACAAACACACAAATCTCATCTAAAGATAAGAAGAGGTACTTCTCTAGTCAAGCACCTCTAATAACTCATCTTGCTCCTAATCAAAATCATTGTAAGGGGGGGGGTGTAGACAAGCTTGTAGAGGGAGGACAATGAGAGCAGTGTCAAGCAACTCACCTTCAACAAGAGCCAAGGAGGGGGTCGCTTCAGTGTCCCCATCGACAAGCTTTTGTGAGGTTAGCATCATTGATCTAGAAGGCTGGGAAATTAGGGAGTCATTGTCAACCTTTGAAAGAGGGACAATGACAAACTCCAAGGAAAGAGATTCTTCCATCATAAGAGCAAAACAAACCATACTAGAATGGGATGAAGAAGACAAAGAAGGATTTTTATGACTTTCGTTTGGAGTGAGGATGTGCTTTGATTTGTGATTAAGAGGATAATGTGGAATCCTCGCATCAAAAGCAAAAGGAAAGGGGGAAATAGAGGGAGTCATTGTGGTGCAGGAGCACCTAAGGAACACTAGGAAACACTAGGCAATTAGGCAATCTAGTTTTTGAATTTTTATCTTTAGTATGTTACCATGAAGGTCATGTTGACCATTGGATAGATGAGATAGCTTAGGACTAAGTTTGATCATTAGATTGATGTTTGGAAGGTTTCTTGAGATTTGGAATCCTTTTACTTAGTTTCTAGGAAATTAGCAAGAAGTTGCAAAATGTTCCATTTTGTAACTTTGCCATAATAGGATTAGCATACAAGCGGCCAAGGAGTGGTTAAGGCCGAGCTTAACTGTTTTAGAGGCCATATTTAAAGAGGACCTCGACATGGAATTGGGGTTGGAAGCATCTTTGTTATGATTGAAGTTTTTGAAATCAAGAAAACAGTGTGTTTTGTGTGTTAGTTTTCTGAGTTTTGTTTGAAGTACTGCTTTAATGGATTGATCAGGCACTGTAACTAAAGTAGGATGTAGAGTTGTTAGTCTTCAAGCTTTGTGTGCCATTGATTAGTTCCTTTGTTCATTTTTAATCATTGTTTGTAAATAAATTTGGTTCCACACTGTTGCTAGTCTAAACCAAACAGTTTTGAGAAAATGGGGTATTAGCTCACTTTCCCACTGTACAAATTGTACGGCCCTTTGGGAATAGTGACTAGACTCCATGTGTGTAAATATGGTAGGTTTTAGGGTTTGTGTGAGCACAAGAGTTGTTGGAAAAGTCTTGCCCTAGACGAGCCAGGAAGGTGCTCGGCTAGGAAGACTTGAGTGTTAAGCACATAACTTGCAGGGGTGACTGTTTCTTGTTGATTTTCCTTTTTGAGAAGGTAGACATGAGTCTTGCCAAGGTCTGGAAAATAGGAGGAACCTCCACCAACTCATTTGGTCGGTGAAAGACTTGACAGTTTGTGAGCAGCCAAGAAAGGACTTAAAAACCCTAGTTTTTGTCCATTTTCAAGTGGAGGCGTTGTACGGGTTGTTAAGACCCAAGACCTTGAAAATCCTTGAGAGGTGTCCATTTGAAGCAGGAAAGCCAAAGAAAGATTGGTGGTTCTTTGGAGACATTGAGAGAGTCAACCAGTTTTCTCATAGAAGGAGACCTAATTGGGGCTCTTAGGCTAGTAGCTTTTTTTTAACCCTAAATGAGGGTTTGGTGAAAGCGACCAAGATATGGAGCTAGGAGGAACCTCAAGAACCAAAATTGGATGGTTTTCAATGAATAGAAACACCTCCACACCCCTGCAAATCAAAATTCAAACCTTGGAGGTATTGTTAGTCTTTAGGGTAGATTAAAGGCTAAGGAAGAGTTAGAGATATAGCACCAAGATTTACTTGGTTGGTTGGAATTATGATGGTAGTGGGGTTGGCCAAGAGAACCAGGGGAAACTAATCAAGAAAAGGGTCCTATAGGTTAAAGTGGTGAAGTAAGGCACCAAGGAGGTCTTACAAGCAAGACTTAGAGCAGGAATCAGTGAGTGATTCCTCCAATCCCCTCCCTATCACATTGTAGATATGACCTTCATGTGAGACATATCCATGGGCTTAGAAAAGAAGGAAGGTTAGGTAGAGAAGTGATCAGGGTAGGCTTCGAAGAGGGAGCGATGAATACTCGTACCCTCTTAGGGCAAGGTTCATCAAGGTTCATCGAAGAAGCCAAAAGTAAAACTAAAGCAATAGGAACAAAAGCAGGAATGGAAATGGGACCAATAGTGTTAAGCAAAGATAGAGATAGAAGGCTCACCCTCAGTCTTCTGCAAGGTATCATGCTCCCAGGCCAATGCCTGTTGTCAATGCTTACACTCATGCATAAGTCAGTTTCAACAATTATAAAAAACAAAAAATAAAAACCTAAGAAGAACCTAGGGTCTTTTTCTCCACTAAAGGAGTAGCCTTCGTGGTCATTGTTGACGAAAGGATAAGCTCTTGGGGAGGGACAAGAGGGGCTATAAAAACATAGACCAGAGTCTTGACCATAGGCTCCTCTCCTTTCTCTACTTTTGAAGCAAGTGGGGAAATGAGAGGAGGCCTCAAGCGCCAAGATATAGGAACAACACAAGAAGAACCAACTCCAGTTGTATACTTTCCATTACCATACAAGGTAGGGCAAGGGATTGTAGGAAAAGCTAGCAGTTGGAAAACTTGAGGCTTAGATTTCATTAACACATGCACCTTTCCTTTTCTTGTGCTTGACATAATAGAAGGAACCGAGGACACCACTGGAGGTTGTTAAATCATAACAAAAGAAGTTTACCTATGGGACTGTGCTTGTCCATAGCCTTCAAGGAGGAAGGCACAAAGGACAAAGCATGTTGTTGTGCATGCATAGATGCCTTCATGGAGATAGCATGAGAATAATTGTTCGTAAATGGTCATTTAATGTTCATAGATGGTAAATAATGTATATAACTCCAAGAACCATGCAATAGGAAAGTGGGACACCTATATGAGGGTGGGGACATTTATTTATTTATTCTCTAATGATTTGGAAATATTGTTGCAAGTGGTCACTAAATAAGAGGTTATATTTGGAAGTTCAAACTTGACAAATAGTGGAGCATATTCCTTTTTTGTGGGTGAGGTATAATTAATGCTCAATGGGGAGTGTTTGGGAGTTGCAATTTCACATTATGGATACCTAGGTCAAAGATACTTGTGCACAAAGTATTATGTAGTGGCTTGTTAGAATATTTATCATATCTTGGGACCATTTTTGGGCCTATATTATTGTGTTATAATATTTTTTGGCCTCCTTAGAAGTCTATACATTGAAGACTTTGCATGGAATTTGTATTATTTAAGATATAAGGAAGGTTACTCTATTAAAAAGCTACTTTATGGAAGGAACGTGTGTTGATATAATCCATTGTTTGAGATTTAATAAACTTTTGTTACCTTTGGTGGTTGGGCTTTTACTTGAAAAGATATTCTTTGCATATAGCAATGTTGTTGTAGTTTACATATTTTTATTACTACTCTTTCTTTCCACCTCATGGTTTATCAATGCATTCCTAATGGAATGTGATCGTTATTGATGATGTTATCATTGTGTTTACCTAATTTCTCAACAACATTTTCATGAGTCCTACATCGCCCCTTTTAGTTAAAGTAACAACTTTGTGGGCCCTATACCACAACCTTATAAACTCTTCTCTACTCTTTTATTGTTGCTTTTACATCTAATGTATGATACAATTACATGAATGTAAAATGATTATAATTTTTTATGTTTTGTGCAAGTGCTACTAAGCCCTCTTCATGTGTATGTGTGCAAGTTCAAAGATGTAGCTTTACCTTAAGCATGAAGAAATCAAGAGGCATTGTCAAAATCACATATGCTTTTTCAATATGTTTGTTGCTCTAATTATTGTATCCTTCACTTTAGAACTTATGATTCATATGTCACATGCATATCAAAGTAAGGGCATAATGTAGAGAAAAGTATATAAATTGCCCTTTTATCCTCTTGTTTAGCACTCACTTTAGTCTCACATTATAATATGATATCCTAGTTCTTAATCCAACCTATTTTTTGTACAATTCAAAACTAAACTAAAACCAACACTCCATTAACTTATATTGATCCACATTTGTCCATACTAAATCTCCTTTCATCTATTCCTACTTTGGGACTTAGATCATGTAGGTACAATTCTATCCCTTGGACAAAATCATGCTCAAGTTTGTATCTTCCATTTTTAGGCATTTCTTACCATCCCATGCCAACCCTTATGGAAAATTGGTACCGTTCAACTTTCACACCAATATATTCCAATTAAATGCCAGTGATACCATATTTAGGGTCAAGTCGTAAGAAACTCAAAATCACTCGTAAACCATCTTTCAAAGATCACATTAAGTGCATCATAAAGCAACAACATTCAAGAATTGTATCAATCACTAACAAATACACACCTATGCATTCTACATTGCATGTGTTTTGTCTTCAAATTTTGTGAAACTGACATGGTTAAGGAAGTTTAATTCTTAAAACAACGTTGATATAGGTCAAATTAAGGATTTCAACAACTAATTAAATGGGGATTACTTATTACAAGGGGAAATAAAGATTTCAACACATTATACTATGAGTGTTATTTATTGTAGAGGAAATAATGATTCATCACACTGCAAAATAAGGGTTATTTATTTTAGATAAAATAAACACTCCTATAATTATTTAGGCTTAGGATTATTGGTTTTTTTAATTGAATTGGTGTTATTATTATGGAAGATGTATAATGTACTCCATGATCAAATATGATAATAACTTATGGAATTTGGATATTTTATGTAGGCTCCATAACAAGCTTGTTACTAATCTTTGTGCATTTAATATGGAAGATGCAAATTTGTTTATTCGTCACAATTATGTCATTTATTATTGCAGTCTTTTAAAACATGTGTACTTGGAAGACAATTTACTTTTGAGACTATTGCATACCTAATAAATACTATTGGAGGTTTGCTGCAAAAGGACAAACCCAAAGATATTTAAATTAAATGTCTATGATATCATATTTAAGTACATATCTTGAGACAAAAAAAAATTGTAAACCATCTAAAAATCGCATTAAGAGCATTATCAATCAGTAACATTCAAGAATTACATTAATTATCCACAAATACTACACCCAAGCATGATGCATTGCATGTCCTTCATGTCTTCAAATTTTATGGCAATACTAAAATCCTACACCTCCTTAATCTAAATTACATAATTTACTTAATGCCTCTTATAATTCACATTTTTTAGTGAGGTTTCTCACACATAATACAACAAAACTTATAAAGTCAATGATTTCTTATGAGACAACAAAACTCATCTTATAAATCCATGTGATTCCTTTTTAAGACAGTAAAACTCATCTTATAGGTCAATGTGCTTCCTTTTAAGACAGCAAAACTCATCTTATATAACTCTTCTTTGAAACTTTCAAAATCATAAAATTTTATACCTCCTACTCTCAACTACAATTTTTTAATGACTTTAACATCTTTCTTAAACAAGATTTTAGCAAAACTCGTCGTGGAAACCCCCATCTAAAACAAACTATATCATTTTGACTGCGGTCAAAACGTACCCACTAAGGTAACCTTTCTCTTTGAGTAGTACCTTGCAATCATGGAAGACAATTCAAAACAAATTTTAAACTAAAAATTGTAGTGCATTGAATTTCTTGCATGTAAGGTGGTCAATGTGGGTCAGTTGTGCCCACGGCTGCCGCACTAGGTACATGGTATGTTTGCATCCTTCGACACTCTCATGTAACTCACAAAAATCTCTTTAAGGCAGTTTCCCATGTGCCTCGCAGGGGTAAACTTTGTCAGACAAAGGATGAGTTAAAGCACACAGAATCCAGACACTACTGCACCGAGTTGAATTCTTTTATAGGTGGGCCCAGTTGTATCTGCACCGCATCATGGTACGTCTCTGTTTTGAGCTATGATTTGATAGTTTCATATAAGATTTCCTTTGAGTTATATCAAAAAAATCTAATTGAAATACCCAAAAACCCACATCTGTATTTTGTGGACTACAAAACTTAATCTAAATCTTTTTTCAGCTATATAAAAGAATTTTTCAAAGTTTGATTGGACAGTCAATTCATTCAATAAGTGTGTTTGATTCATCCAAATTTATCTTGTATGAATGAAAGATAATATGAAGAAAAGTTATAATGGTGTATGTTAAAACTTCACTTTACAGATCCACCTAAAAATCAATTCCTCGATTTTAAAAATAACAAAAGATAGAAATAACTTTAAAACATACATAATTATTTTTATATCCCTGAAAGTGTTCAAATGATAGTTGGCATCACTATTTTGCATCACATTTCTTCTGCTCTGCTTTCTCACACTATGACAACGAAAAATTAACAACAAATTACTGAAAAGACCCTCTTATCTCTTTAAGAGTGCTTTTTCACATTCATTACACATTTTACTGCCATATAATATGTAAAACTTCAGTAGTACATATACTTGAACATAAGTGTCACAACATAATATTTAGAAAATAAGTGCTATCCCTTGAAGAATAAGTGAACTGCTAAGCACCTCGTTGGCAGCCTGCGTGGGATGGAAACTGTCCCAGAAAACATAGGAGGAAGCATTGGCACATGTTCCAATAGAGTTTGCATTGCAGAGAATCGACGTTTCAATTGTACCTGTTCCACAACAAGCCCTTCTGGTCTCTGCAAACCCTGCAATTTTGGGGGTAAAAAAGCATTTATCAGAGAACTCGGGCTTCTTCTACTATCCATATTAATTAGAAAAAAGAGCTTCTAGAGAAAAATTGTGGCCAGAAACATCGACCCAAATAGTTTTCTATCCCAGAAAAGATAGAGAAACCCTCTCTGACCACATTCGCATCATTTTTTGAGCAAAATCCTTGTGAGAAACTAACGAGTGAAAATTGAATTGGAAATCTTTACCATTGTCAGAAGGGTGCTTAACGATGTCTAACACAGCAGTGTAGATGTCAAACACTGCAATTTTCAGCCCCGGCAGCTTGGCTCCTAATCTGTTTACTGTACTGTTCAGCTTGCGGTTGTACAGGTGAGAGTCCTGGTTCAGGCGAGTTACACACTCGTTACTGCCGTGTCCGAAGAGGGTGATGGCAGCTGGTAGGCATCCCATTGGAGGGAGAGAGGTTATTCCAATTCTTCTGGCCCCAGACTTGTACAGAGTCTGCTACAAAGAAAATAACCAACAACAAAATATGAACAGATTAATAAGCCATTCAGACCTTATGTTATTTATATAAAATCAAAAACAATTTGCAGTGTGACAAGTATATTTATGCATTTGAAATCAACCCAATGATATTCTACATATAGAACAAGCAAGGCTTCGAATAGATCTTTGCATCCAAAAGACTAGATTTTGTATTAATTCTAATCTAAAACATGACATTTAAATGTATTATATTGTTACATAGTTTTTCGAGTCAAATTCATTGACTCAGATCTCAGATTTCATATATACTAATTGATATGAATCTATTTCTCATGAGAAAGAATGGTACTTTTGAGTCAAACTGGCTTAACCAGATTTCATAAATAGTGATTGGCATAAATCCATCTTTCATAAGAATGAACGGTTCATTCGAAGTTCATTGCATCTAGAATGAACATCTAGATGTCATTCAATCAAAACTTTCTTGAAGGACACTAATCTCAATACAAATCTGACTCAAACATACTTAATCATAGAGTTTCCCAAAAACAAACCCCTTAACTTCCATCACATTTAAATACTGAAACAGAGCTTAGTAAGTAATTTTAAAACTTAACACCAGAAGAAATAAAATTCCAGTCAATACAATTTACTTTGAGACTAAGCATCTGCAGAAACGTTCATTTAGTTTAAGGATGCACATACACACGACTCATATTGTTAAAACTTAAAAGCTACACATTTATTGGTCTAGTAAAAGCAGCTTTGAAGGAACTGGAAATTTGATATGATTCTTGCCTGAACAAATCGTGAGACCATTGGCAGCATAAAAGTATCTATGTACTGTGAAACGGTGTAAGTCTTGAGGAGCACAGGACTAATGTAATAGTTCTGTACAAAATCACTGGCACCAGAACTGAGGATGTACAGAGCCTGGGACACGGTAGATGAAGCATTCTGATTTCCCACCAAGCTTGTTAGTTTGGATTGGTATTGCTGGAAGTACTGCAACTGTTGTGTCAAGGATATGGCATTCTGCGAAAACAAAGAACAGAAAGCAATAAAAAACCCATTAAAATTGCATTGCCTGAAAACGGTAGCATCCACATTAAAGTACAAGTTTGCAATAATCATACGTAGAGCTTTGCTGTTGCATCATTTATGCCAGAAGCTCCAGAAGCGAAGTTCACGCCAGTGATAATGTTTTTACCAGAGGCCTGCGGACTCAGATAGGCAGGTGGGAAGGACGTGAATCCCAATGTTTCAGCTGTCAATCAAAGACAACATCAAAAAGAAAAAAATTAATATCAAAATAAAAGAAAAAGAACCAAACCATGACTTCAATCCAATAGACTGGCTTCTTCTGGATTCACTATTAAACTCGCATACACACCACAGCAGACCAGTAAAAATTAAGGCAAACTTGATGCATCAGTTAAAAAATACTTTATTTGGATTCAAATGGAAATAAATAGTGTAGCTCCAACTCCAGTAAACTATAGTCAAAGTTGTTCTTCACGTTCTTTAACAACAAAAGAGGAGTAAGGGTTATAAAATGAATGCACTTCAATACTTGGAAAATGACACAGACCAAATCTTCATATTTAATGAAGATAGAGATATCATATCTAACAACATTAAAAATTTATCACATATATCTTAAATGGCAACATCAACCAAAAATTTGAGTACCTAGCTTTAATGACTTACCAAGACTTACCAACCAGTAGAAATGGTAAAGCTAATACAGTAAAACCCAAGTAAAGCTTGTTACATCTAAATAAAATCAGTGGTAAAGATTAGCTATGGCAGTGTAGATCAATACGTCTCACAAACTAGCCCTGCTCGTCCAAGGTCGAACAGCCATTACATATGATTCTACCCTCGGTCAATATCATTTAAGAAGGACGTTAAAATTGCAGTGTCCTCTCCATCTCAAAAATATATAAAAGCAATAAAATCGAAGTACCCACATCATCTAAGAGCTCGCCATGCAATAGATTTGAAAATCACTTCATTTATCTCAAAAAAATTCTAAGCATTAAAATGTGAGTACCCCACATCAGCTAAAATCTTTCTTCACAGTAAACTTGAACAAGCACATCATGAAAAAACATCATCTACACATCCTCTGAAATAAAAAAATCTACCACACACATCCTCTGAAATAAAAAATCTACCACCCACATCCTCTAAACAAAAAAATCTGCCACCCATATCCTCTAAAATCATACTTAACTTCCATGAAGATTTTCAAGCTTTCTAGAACTTACAAACATAGTCTGTGGCCAATCTTCCATCACAGAACCGGCCAGTTGGAGCATGGGTATCAAAATCCCTCCCATAAGGAGGAAAATCACTCTTAACAAGAGTGTACAAATGGTTATTATTCCCCACATCCACAGTGGAATCTCCAAATATAAACAGAGCAGGCACAAGTTGTCCATCAACACTACAGACCACCATAGCCAGACAAACAGCAATCATACAAAATGGCCTTGGCATAGGCCTAGAAGGCCCAACTCCTGCTGGCTTAACCATTGAGCTTATAGATATTTTGCAATGGAGATCAGGAATCTCCAGTTATAAATGAATAATGCTAGTGCAGACTGCACTGACCGTGGGTGAAGAGGCCACTTTGAAGACCTTATTAATGGCTGAGATCCTTTATTGTGATGGCACAATGGTTTAATGGCTATTAACTATCCAGCTAAGATTGGAGCAGTTGGTATGGACACTTTAAAAAGCGTTGGTGATAATCATAAAGCCTGAGTGGAAGGGTTAGGCATCTAAAGTAATGAGCATGCAGTGCCTGTAGATTGTACTGAAGACTGCATCACCTACATTGCTCAAGGTTTTAATAGATCATATGCTGTTTTAATGCGATTTTATGGGAGAAATAATATCACGTTGACTTGGCAGTTGCTCTGCATTATACCGAAAAGGTTGCGAGCTATAAATAGTGGCTCTATATAATTTCCTTCTAGTGTAATTAACACTATTAGGTGGTTTGCATAAAATAATTCTAGTTTGTTAAGTTGTCAATCCGAAAAGGATAAGTATTAACTTGAGGTTTACTTTGAGCTGTCTTAATCTGTGCCCTCACTACTAACTGTATAACATATAGGTAGGTGTATGGTTATTATCACTGTAATTGTTATATTTAAACTAAAAGAGGGGTAAAAATTTATTCAATTTAAAAAAAGTAATACAAAATCAGAGTCAAACGTTGGTTCAACTTTTGTAACAAATCCGGGGTAACTAACCCCTCTCTACAATATTCCAATCTTGCAAATGATCATAAGCCCATTTAGCCAAACAATCCGCAAGCCCATTCCATTCAGGCAGAATATGACAGAAAGAAACAGATTTGCATACATGTGATGATTCCTATATTTAATTTTGAGATTACTTTAATCTAATTTTTTTAAAATTTAAGTTTATTTTTTAATTTTTATATATTTATTATTATTTTTTAATATTTAAATATTTATTTTTCATTTTGATATTTGTTGTTTTTTGTTCTCATTTTATTTTACATGTTTGATTTTACATTATGTAAAATTTGTCCTCAAAATACAAAAATTAAAATTAAAATTTTGTCCGCTCTCACTTATAAATCAACTTTATAAATATTTGGGTAGACACTAAAAATCTTTTTTATTATCAATATCATAACAAATCTCATCTATCACTATTTCATCTTCAAATTGATTAAATAAATTTTGTACGAGTTAATGGTGACTACGAAGAACAATTGTTAGACCAAAATATCTTTCACAAGAGAGAAAATAACAAGAATAGCTTATAATGATTATGGATGCAAGATTGATACAAATGTACATAGGCCTACTTATAAAGCTAAGGTGAGAGATATGATTAGACAATATTGTGGCATGTGCCTTAATCTTATATTATGAGACTAACTTGACAAAAAGGTAAAAAAATTAAGATAGGATAAGATCTTATAGATAGAAGCTAAGACTTTTAGAAGATCATGGACTAAGTAAAAGTTTAACATTGGATGCAAGATTGATACAAATGTACATAGGCCCACTTATAAAGGTAAGGTGAGAGGTAGGATTAAACAATATTGTGACATGTGTCTTAATCTTATATTATGAGACTAACTTGACAAAAAGTAAAAAAATTAAGATAGGATAAGATCTTATCTAGACAACTAAGACTTTTAGAAGATCACTAGGACTAAGTAAAAGTTTAACATTGAATGCAAGATTGATACAAATGTACAAAATCCTGCTTATAAAGGTAAGGTGAGATAGGATTAGACAATATTGTGACATGTGCCTTACTTTTATATTATGAGACTAACTTGACAAAAAAGTAAAAAAATTAAGATATGATAAGATATTATCTAAACAACTAAGACTTTTAGAAGATCAACTAGAACTAAGTAAAAGTTTAACAAGTGAATAAGTGCCCTTTGCTAAGATTAGCTAGGCACAAGACATTTATTCACACCAACAAATTTTAATTATTTTAATTAATTATCCATCATTTTCTCCTAACATTAATTAATTAACAAACCATTTTTTTATTATTTTACCAATTTTCTCTAATGCTTACTCCTAAATAAATATATTCTCTATTTAATCATTAATCCACACTCTCATTTCACATTATTTAATATATTTTATAATTTAAATCCCACTCCCCCCCCCCCCAAAATTTAAAAAAAAAATCTCTAATAAACCCTAAATAGTCACTAATTAATTGTTTACACTTAAACTTCATAAATAAATTTTATTAAGTTCTCCTTTTTTCACCCTCTATTTTGCAACCACTTAACCAACTCATCCTACACCATTGATTTTCTCAACCATTCTTGATTGTTGATCTTCTCATTCAAAAGCCTATAAATCCCGCTTTCATAAGTCACTTTCAAAAAAAGCCATTGTGAATGCAACATTATTGTGAACATGAATTATGAGAAAGCTAAACATGATTGAAATACACAATTAAATCAAGCAATTAGCCAGCTTAACTCATATTCCCAATGAAATCTTTGAAAGACTAATTAAGAAACCATTAAATATGAAATTGAAAGCAAATTGTTAAAAGGAAACCTAATTACTCTTGCAAACCGAATCCCATTGGGAGATTGGTGTTGAATTGTTGTGAAATGATCAGCCCTTTCTCAATCACATTGTTGAAGCAAGCTTTAAGTGATGCTTTAATGAAGAAATGGATAAAATGGATGCAAAATAGCTAAATGCTCTCAAAGATGGCTCTAAAAATGACTATAGTCTATTTTCTCTAAATGATTGTGGATGAATTACTCATGAAATGGAGGCTATTTATAGGATTTTTAGGTGTATCAATGGCTAGGATCAAATTAGTTAATCAAGGGATAGAAATGGATGAGAGGAAATGACATGGATCAAGGATCAAATCCATGGAGGAGATTGAAAAATCACATGGATTGATAAAGTTAATCAAGGGTTAAAATTGATTTTACCAAACACAAATCCTTAAAAATAGGAGGAATGTGGAAGATATTTCCATGTTGAAGGGAAATGGTTTAAATTTGAAATGAAAGAATATTTCATGGGAATACTCCTTTGAGGAGTGGAAAATTGATCAAATTAAATAATTAAAACATTATTTAATTATGAAAGGTGGGGGAATTTAAGATTTTAATTAAACAGTCAGCTCATTTAATTAAAAGGGGTGGAATTAATGGCATGTAGTTAAATAATTAAGATTATTTAATCAAATGTGAAGACTTAGGGAATTTAATTAAATAATTCGCATTATTTAATCAAATAAGATGAAAATTAGTATGAAAGGGGTGAATTAACCTAGTAATGTTGATTATTTGATTAATAGAAGAAAATGATGAATTTAATTAAACAATTAGGATTATTTAATTAAATAGTCTAAAAGGGTCAAATTAGGATGAAAATGGTGTTAGTAATCAAATTTGGATGCGTGATATTAATCGAGACAATTTTAAGTGTCTACATTTTCCTCCTCTTTGAAGTGAGGTACCTACTACATTGATTCAAAGAACTAACGCTTCTCAGATCAACATTATTGCTTAGATAAAAAATTTAAAATTCATGATTTTTCTAGATGCCCCACTATGCCCCTATGGAAGGAATTTATGTTGGTATACTACCCCCTCAAGAGATCAAGAGGAAATTTTAAGTTTTTAGGTCGAGATCGCGATAAGGATATAAAATTAGTTCATCTACAAAGAGGACACAAAAATAAGCTCAAGGACATTGAAAAAATGCTTTAAATAGGATATCAAGCTCTAAAACCCTAATTTTCATGCATAAATAGAGTCAAGGGTCATTTTTTATGTCATTTGCACACTTTGAGTTTGAAAATTTGAGAAATTGGGAGAGAAACCTTTCAGAGCACCTAACGCGATGGCTGACTGTGAGCTTCCCCTGCACCTATGACCTTCCCCTGCACCTTGCAAATTGAGTATGTGAGTTCTAGCGCCCAGTTGATGTAGGACCCCCAGTATGTACCTTGAAAACTTTTTCTTGCATGCTTTTTAATGCATTTATTTTTTAGGTCAAAAATGGTCAACAAGTGCATTGTGATTTTAGTAGTGCACTTTTTACTATCGACAGCGCACTTGTGCTACCAATGACACACTTGCAAACATGCAACACACTTGTCAAAACCCTGTGCATATATGCTTTTTACCAGAGCGACGCACTTGTGGTGATGCAAATGCTAAACCCTAAGTGCACTTGTAAAAGTGTTGTGCACATGGTTTTTAGCCACACACCAGTGGAATTTACCATTGGCGCATATGTTTATAGTAGCACACTTGCTTTAGAGCAGTGCGCTTGAAAAATGGACCAGTGTGACGCACTTGTGAGAAGTGACACACTTGCTTTTTAGCGGCACACTTGTAAAATTTTGGCACAATTGCAAGACTGACAACACAATGCACTTGTCAAAAAGTGGTGCACTTGCTAGTTTGGGGTTTTAAAGTTAAAAAAAAATATTTTTTTAGCAAATTCAAGACATTGTGTGTATGATGTGTGCAAGAGACCTTATGTCCCTTATAGTCACAGGAGAGGAGACCCGGTGTTTTTTCATAGTTAAGGCATTTCGAGGATGATCATAATTTCTTTCTAAGAGCCATCGGTTTAGGATTCATTGCTCATATGTCAAAGATTTGGACCCACCTCACTATGATGATTGTGTTGGTTGAGCGATGGCATTCATAGACTTCTTCATTTCACCTTCTGATTGGGGAGGTGACTATTACCCTTGAGGATGTTTGACGCATCCTTTGAGTTTTGATTCATGATGTGAGAGTTAGTCATGACACATATGTCGGTGTCGACACAGGTTGATCTGGTAGCTCTCTACTTGTAGAACATCAGCATCCAATACTCAATTAAATCAAGCATTTAGCCTACTTAACTCATATTCCCAACGAAATCTTTGAAAATCTAACTAGGAATCCATTAAAATGAAATTGAAAGCAAATGACATCAAAGGAAACCTAATTACATTTGCAAACCTAATCCTACTGGGGGCTTGGTACTGAATTGATGTGGAATGATCAACCTTTTCCCAATCCCATTGTTAGAGCAAGCTTGAAATGATTCTTTAATGGTGAATTGATGATGAAATGGATGAAAAATGGATAAATACTCTCAAAGATGAAGATAAAAATAACTATAGTCTATTTGCTCTAAATTAGTATGGATGAATTACTCATGAAATGGAGGCTATTTATAGGATTCTTAGGTGAATTAATGGCTAGGATCAATTTGGTTAATCAAGGGATAGAAATGGATGAGAGCAAATGATGTGGATCAAGGATCAAATCCATGGTGGAGATTGAAAGATCACATGGATTGATAAAGTTAATCAAGGGTTGAAATTGATTTCAATAAACATAAATCCTAAAAATTAGGAGGAATGTGCAAGATATTTCTATGTTGAAGGGAAATGGTTTGAATTTGAAATGAAAGAATATTCCATGGGAATATTCCTTTTAGGAGTGGGAAATTGGTCAAATTAAATAATTAAAACATTATTTAATTGTGTAAGGTGGCGAAATTTAATATTTTAATTACAATTAGCTCAAAGGGGTGGAATTAATGATATTTAATTAAATAATTAAGATTATTTAATCAAATGAGAAGACTTAGGGAATTTAATTAAATAATTCACATTATTTGATCAAATGAGAAGACTTAGGGAATTTAATTAAATAATTCACATTATTTAATCAAATAGGATGAAAATTAGTATGAAAGGGGTGAATTAACTTAATAATTTTGATTATTTGATTAATAGAAGAAAATGATGAATTTAATTAAACAATTAGGATTATTTAATTAAATGGTTGAAAAGGGTCGAATTAGGACGAAAATGGTGTTAGTAATTGAATTCAAATGCATGATATTGATTAGGACAATTTTAAGTGTCTACATTTATGTTGCCATGTTGAGCACCTGATATTCCTCATTTCGATAGAAAAACTATTGAGAAAATTTTCATTACCTTACTCCTAATGTTAGAATTATAAAAAATGTGATTTGTTAGGTTATAAAATAGAAAAACCCAGTTTTTGGGATATAAATATTTTTGGCCAAAATATATATTCTAAATTATTTGACACCACTAAGGGGGCTGCATATTGCATAGGTCTCTTTGATATCTATATTTAAAAAAATATATATATCCAATCGATCTCTTAGATCAAAAGTTATCGCCTCTAGAAGCTTGCATAAGAAATCTAAAAACATGTCAGACACATATAAAAGAGTTATAAGGGGGAGCTACTCTTGTTGACCAACTTATGTTACATGTTATGATGCATCATAAGTCATCTTTGGTTGGATATAATGAAACCAAAATGGAATGCTTAATTTGGTGAGTGGATTATAACAAGATGATGGAAAGTGAAAGGAATATATTACTTTTAGCCTATGAATTCATCTATAGATTTGAAATTTGGGTGCCACTTTTGGTGTGGTTTCAACTCATGGTTTTATTTAGCTTATGTTTTTTAATTACCATTAAATAATTTTATGTATTGTATCTTTTATATATTAGGTGCTTGAGATGAAGGTTGTGCGAGGGTTTTCTAGATATTGTTAAGTTGTTAAAAAAATTTATAAATATCTAGTTCATGATACTTCAATGAAGGTTTGCTTTACAAGCGTGTTGTAATTGTATTCCTTACTAAATACTACACTAGGCTACTTTGTAGTGTGAGGTTTTCCTCCTGAAAGAGTGTTCCCTTGTACACCTTGTTATGATACATTGTTTATTTTATTTTTATATGTGTTTATTCTTTTTGTAATTATTAAAAGATTAAAATTTGTGCAACACTCTCCTTATAATTTTACTGTAGGAAGTGTTTACATGTACCTTATTTCCTTTTATTTGGTATTAGAGTCTAATCACATCATATTCTAGGTACTGGGTAGAGGTTTTTTTATATTAGTCTTCATTTGAGTGAGATCTTGAAAAGAGAGAATTTTGATCTTATTGCAAGAAGAGATGGAAAACACATCAAAGTATAGAGATGGAAAAATTATCAAGTAAATTTTTTGAGTTTGGAAGCTCAAGATGGAGGATGTGCTCATAGACTGAGATCTATGGGCTATAATATCTAGATCCAAACCTGTAGCTATATCACAAGATGAGCGGGCTAATATGGATAGAAAACAAAAGGGTCTCATTAGGCTTAGTTTGGCCAATTCAATGTGGCTAAATGTGCATGAAGAGACTACAACAACAAACTTTTAGAAAAAAATTGCATAGATTTTTCAAGTTAAATCCATGGCAAATGAGTTTTTCCTAAGAAAGAAGTTGTATAACTTCAAGCTAAATCCAAGAAATCCAATAGCTAGTTCCTCCTGACCTATCTTGTCTGTTGTCCAATCCATGTCATGATAACTTCCTCAAGGATTAGAGATGGCCCGAAAAGAAAAACTTCTGATTCTTCCCTCTCAAAACTATGTATAAGCAACTCCTTCCTTTCATTTCATTATCTCCCTAACTTAACCTCAAATGAAATTGTAAGTTTAGTAGATCAAGATGGAACAAGTTAAGTTCTTTGATCTAGAAGTCCAAGGTGGATGCTCAAGCTTGGTTGATTCCTTGGAAGGTCCTCCATGTCAAATTCCCTATTGGTGACCACCTCGCCTTCATTTCCCCCTCTCCATCTTACCCCTTCTATGCTAAAAAAGAGACTATTAAACATGCTTTTTGGTTTTCCCACCATGCTCAACACCTTTGGAACTTTTTGTTCTCCACTCTCCCTACACTCTTCCCTCAATCTTGGTCTTGGAGAATGGATCTTCTTGGAATCTCTTGTTATCACAATGTTGTCACTCAGACATTCATACACATCATCCCTAAGCACATATGGAGATTTTGATGCATGGTTGTCTTCTCACACACTTTTTACTCCCTTCAAACTGAATTCATGCTTCTTTGTGCAAACTTCTCACCTTGTATCATTATCCTTCAGTCTTCTTATGAAGATAATCCTAAGTATAGGAATACCTTAAATGACCTACAAACTTATCTCAGTTCCCTTGAGACAAAGTTTAAAATACAATGTTAACCAAATTAGCTACATTGCAGATCATATGAGAGTGTTTTCGTTCACATATTGAAGGGACTTCTATGGAGGCTGCTTGGAATCACTATATGTTGCTCAAAACTCTTGAACAAAACATACAAAGGTTTAGAAAGAGACAAAGATGGAAAAGGATGGACGAGTTTAATAGAAGAAGGAAAATATTGAGAGTTTTTAGGCCGGACAACAGTAAAGGCAAGCTAACTTGGAAGCTTAATTTTGACCCAATGTTAAAGTTGAACACCATTAATTTTGTTGTTAAGGTTCCTACAAAATCATGGCTTTCAAAACTAAGAGATACTTATGTAAATATGATGATTAGTCTTGCCCAGATGAGCGTAATTAGGCCCCTGCAAAGATGGGTGTTAAAGATTTCAATGACAAGATGATTGTTGAGAATTTCAAGTTGTTCAGAGTTCATGCACAAGGTTTGCTAGTTTAGACAACAACTAGATACCAAAGATTCTATCGAAACTTTCATGCCCATGTTGCATCTAACTCTCCCTTTTGGTGTAATTTTCTTTGGAATTAATCAAAGCCCCTACATGGAGTGGCTCACATCACAAATATATTGCTGAGAGAATAAGAAAGTTCCCAAGTTCATTGAAATTCTCTTTTGAAAATTGTATGATAAGCTAGAATCTAGAGATTATTCATTGACGGTTTTGCAATGGAAACTTGTATGGATATGAAGGCCATTAACATTGAGGTTATATTTTGTAATTTTCTGCATTCTTTTTAATATAACAATCTTCTTCCAATAAAAAGAAAAGAGTTATTTTATTTACTTAAGAGATCTTATTTTATTTTTATTTTCTTAAGAGCTATTTTATTTAAAATATTCTTCATAATTTTAGTTTCTTCTTCATAATATCAATTATGTTTTAGTTTTTTATTTATTTTAAATTATTGACTTTATAAAATTAAAACATATTGATGTGGAGAAATTCTATAATGATATTTCTTACCATTTTTTAAATAGAACTATTTAAGATATCTATACTAGTTTATTTCTTTTTATAAAAATTAAAAAAAAAAAAAACATAATTAGTTGGTCTACTAGTGAAGTTAAATGATTTTGAATGAGCTCACCAAGGATCAAGTCTTGCAAAGTGCAAGTTCCTAACACTATAGTGGTTGAGGTTGAGCTTGTGCCTTAGGCAACTTTGGTAGAATGGATAAGCCCTAGTATTTGACTCTCAATCAAAGAGGTTTCGACCTAAGGCTTGTGCTCTTCTATTAGGTAGCTAAATGATTCTATGGGTTTGATATAAAACTCTCTAACAAAAAAATTGTGAACTATTGCACTATATGAAAGAGAAGTGCAATGCTATGGTGCTAAAGTAGTTGACTTGCATTAAAGAATTTCAAATTGGTAACCAAATTCCTTATAAAATCAAACTATACTTTTTTCACATAAATATTGTATAAAATATTTTTAAAATACTACATAAATATAATAATATTTATATTAAATTTTATAATTAATAAAATAATATAAGTATTACTATGAATATCTTAATATTTATTTGGAATTAGCTTGAACGGGTAATATAGTTGTCTTGGGCAGTGGGTTTGCTCCCCATTGGTCTCGGGTTCGATTCCGCTCCTGGGTTTAAGAGGTGGGACTTCTTGCGAACTGTTGATCTCACCTGCCAGGGAGTAGGCTCGCCCTAGCAAGTAGTATAAAAATATATATATTTGAAATTTATAATTACAAAATATATAATTCTTGAATAGATTATTTAAAAAAAAACAATATTTTTAAAATTATTTTAAAGTAAATAAAACAATTCTTAAATAAATAAGTGCACAGAAAATAACTCAAGATTATGTTTCTACATTTAATAATTATTTTATTTAAAATGATAGATTTTATTTTTAATATAAAAATATATTTTTATTTATTTAAGAGTTATTTTATTTATTTTAAAATTATTATTTTTAATTAAGAATTATTTTATAGTTTAATTTTTATAATATATATCTTAACGGTGTTTCAAAATTTAGAGTTAAATTTTAATTACATTATTAGAACACAAGTAAAATGGAAGAATGTAGAAAATATTACTTTAATTACATTGCAAGGATTTTTCAAGGTCACAAATCAACTATCATTCAAATAACACACACACACACACACACACACACACATATATAGTTTCAAAGTGGCTTAGGGATTTTTTGAAAAGTGGGATGCAATTTACCCACTTTCATGTATATGGAGGTCAAAATGGTCCCATTTTTTATGCAATGCTTCTAGGTTGACGATTTAAGAATTCAATTATGGTTGAGACAAGTGGATGATTCAAATTCTTTGTCATTAACATTTTGAGGGTCATTATGCCTAAATATGGGATCTATTTAGTTGACTTGACCCTAGATTTTTAGGGTTGGAACTCACTATTGGACACATGTAAAAATTAGATACTCAAAAGTAGCCCCAAAATTGTCAAATTATTTACTCGTAGATGTGACAAAATATTAGACTACATGCCACATTGTAAAAAATATTGTTAGAAATTAGGATTGTAGGATACATTTTTTTATTCAAGGAGTAAACGCTTTTGAACCAGAGCTATGAACCGGAATACAACCATTCAACAATACCACCACAATGGGGTTTGAACCTTGGTGGCAAGAACAATAATGCCACCTTTAAACCATCACACCATGCCAATACCACAAGGATCATAGGATACTAATCATTATGAACAAAATATAAAATAAATAAGTGAGAAATATACACGCATATATTTTACACATTACACAAGTATACATGGAAAAAACCTAAAACCCCCATAAAGCATCATTTTATTAAAAAAATTACAATAATAATCTATTATAACATAGACAAATTCTCTTCTACATACTTCCACATGGCCAACAATACCTCATGTGCATAGTGATATAGTTCACTATATAATCTCCAAGTTTTACATATTTTAAATGAGGAGAACATCCTTAAATATATGAGGAAGGGTGACATAAAACCTTAAAGGGTATTAGTCACACCTATTCAACAACCACCATTAATAAATAATGAATAATCTAATTATTAGACTATAATTATTTCAAATGTGGTATACTTAATAAGCATATAATATATAAAGTTTTACAACTTTATATTATAACAATATATAAATGTTATAAGGGTATGAGCCCTAATAACATTATGTTCTAACAAATATCGATGTCTCGACTTGTATCATTTGAAAGCTCTTATAGAACTTTTACTTTATGATAAATAGTGTTTTTGTATCATGATGTGCCTCTTCAAAAACCAATCATGAGGTTGTGAGAAAGAATCGTATGTTCCTTAATCATGCAGATAATGAAGGAACATATATGAAACATGTGTGTGGCTACAGCTATGAAGTCTCTTTCTTGATGGAAATGTGACGAGGTTCTTCACGCATGTATTCTATGAGGATGGTACACATGTTCTCATATGAGGCCAAGATCATATGGACTTAGAAGAAAGACACCTTGCCTATGGCTTGACCCCAAAAGGGAAGTGTTACTATGCAACTCTCAACCATCATGATATACAATAATTGAACTAGTGACAAAAACTTATTGAAAGAGTGCTACTCCCTCTATTTTTCACACAATATCACTCTTAGATCAAAATATTTACATGTTAATATTTTATCCTATTCCCTCAATTATTATCCTCCAATATTTTTAGACATACATTATTAACTAACTAATATAAATGTTAATAATTACTTTTAAACACGGAACATTTTATTAATTACTTAAACATTTAGATTTGACCCAAAAAAAAAAAGAGCTACTATGAAAGCACTAAGCATTTAAAAGAGAATTGAATGAGAAAAATGTACCGTCCACACAATTTTAATGAATAATTAGATCATTCATTTACTAAATCCATATAACTATTGACCTTAAAAGTTAGTTGCATATTTTAATGATATTTATTATATTCCCGGGCTTTGTTAGTTAGAATTATTAATAAATGCAAAACCTTCACGTACATTGGTGTGGTGGCAACTTTGTGACTCGAGTTATTTCTCCCACTATAAAATTTTCATTTTAAAATTTAAATTTAGGGATGTATATTTCTTTAAGTGTATACATATTTTATATGGATTACTCTAGTTTGATTGAATTATATATAAGTAATAAAGTATATTAATTAAATTAATTAGAGTTAGGGTTTGATAAATTTAAAATATTATTTTAATCAATTAAATGTGAAAGAACTGGACTATTTAATTTAGAGAATAATGATAAAGAATAATATTGATGTTATATAAAATCTATTTGTTAATGATTTTAAAATTGATATTTTTGGGATGCACGTTATTATGGAATCTACACAAAATGAAATTTCTTATAATTTGAATTCAAGTGGTTTGGAGTCGATCTCAAGCAACAAATAAATAATATTATGCATAGAATTACTCTATAACTCAAGACATCAATTTGATTAATCGTGGATTGTTGAAAGTTGTGTTGACCTCAAATTATAATGTACATTGATGTATAAGGATTGGTGGTGTTTAAAAATATTTTAGGGAGATTGCTTGGTCATAAGGTCATGATCTTCTAAGTCAACCCCCTTGATTAGACTAACTTTATTGTCAATAGGTGAATATAAAGGACATCACTCTAAATCATTTAGGTGTCCTATATGATTTTGATGTAATTTTAGTTCCTTTTAGTGATCTAAATTGAAATATTCATGTAATCGTTTCTCTTCTAATGCTTAGGATTTTTATTTTTCCTCCTCATGTGTTAAAATGAACAAATGGATGTCTTTAAATACCAAGACATAACAATGACTAATGTGTACTAATTTGACTCTTAATGGCTACTAAAAAGGAAGGGGTCCATAAAATTTATATTTGAAATTTAAAATTTAGGGGCAATCATATATGACATAGTGTCGAATCCCAACACCAAATAATTGATTTGATACAAGGAGACATGAATCTCAAGATGGCGAGTAAATACATTGATATGGATATAATAATAGGCACAATAATTGGATAGTAAAGGAAAATGTATAGTAGACAGTGCAAATAAGGATGAGGTAAGGTTGAATGTAGAGTAGCATGTGTAAATGGCGATGTATAAAGGATTAGGAATTGAACCCAACTTTGCATAGAAATATGTCATTTGTTGACATTTAACATTATTACTACATTTTATCAAAATGAGCCCAAAACTAAATGGGAATCGATATGGGTAACAAATTTTACCATTATATTTCATCCCTATTTTCAGGTGCATGTGAATATGTCGTGAACATGCATTTATGTTAATTTTAGAATAATTATTTCATAATTATGAGCTACCTAGAGGAATAAGTTTTTTTATCTATATTGAAAGTAACTTTGAAGAAACTAACAAGAAGAATGAAAAAAGGTAGACTGTAAAAAATAAGTGATCACAACACAACATATGCATGGGAAAAATCCTTTCAGTTAAAAACAATACCACTAAAAGAAGAGCTCAATATCTTACTTCAAACAAAATCTTAAATAGATTGAGAAACCCCCACTATTGATGTAGCCCTTGTGTTAACACTTTTACAACATGTTTATACTTTGCCTCAAAATCAAAACCTACAAGACCCTATAATACAATTGAATCAATATCAGTCTACTATCCAAGGCCTTGTATATATAGAGTATGCTCATCTTATAAAGAACTTGCATTTTCAACAAAACCATAGGATAATTCCAAAGCCCCTCACAAGGAGTGAACAATCCCAAAATATAATATAAATATTAATGTGTGAAAGTTCACCTTTGAATTAGCCACTTTGGACCCATTCAAAGATGATCATATGTGTCATAAACTTATGCAAGTGTGACCTCTTAGTTGACTAGTCAACTAGTTTCAACTATTATAACCTAGGATGCGAATGCCACCACCCATTGTTGGGATTGATTTCTTTTGCACATAGACAATTAGGATGGTCTAACACCACTAATGAATGACACCTATTTTGCATAACCTATGCAAGTTAGCATTTTGGGTGTCAAGCACATATAAATTCATTTTTTCTTCCTTTGAAGAGAGGATATTTAAGTGGTGTAGCCACGGTAGGAGGGTCCTCAAAGAGAACAATCTGGACCGTGCAACAAGAGTCACACAACATAAGCAATACAAAATATGGAGGAAAATGCAGATTTAGACATTCATATTATCAAAAATTTCAATTACAAATAGTCAGCAACATCCAGGCTCACAGATTCAGCTCATAGGCCTGATACAACATGCTCAAAATACAATATTACTATATGCTCCTTCATGCGAGCTGAAATCTTACATATCAAAACCTATATTTTTTTCAAATTTTCCTTCCTAATGATCTATTACAATGATTTATATCGCATCCAAGGATCTAGAATCATCCGTGTTGGCTGATGATTATTAATCTCCAATGAAAGAAATGTAACGTGTGCATGAATAGATCAGCCTCAATTTTGAATTACTCCTCGGTGAATGCATAGGATGAAGTGTTGACCTATAATTAAGGTCGAAGACACTCCATGGAACAATTTGAATCACACCGTCAAGATCCACAAGTTACGGGAAAGATCCACAAGTGATCAAACTAGTTGTTAGGCTTGAAAATTATTCTGATGTCGGTTCAAGAAACTACCACTAAATCTGGAAGCGATAACTTGCCAAAAAAAGATCCGATCGTGCTCAAATCTTGGAATAAGGAAAATGAAAATGTCCAGGATGTAAACATAGATCCATAAGGTCTAGTGAGCAAATATGATGAAATACCAAATCTGCCAACTTGAACTAAACAAGAACAAAAACTGAAAGGAAATATTTTTGGTTGATGCAAGATTGCCAAGAACCAAGGATGCTCCTGCATCAGACATCTGGGGTTATTTGAAAAGTGAGTCACTCACTTTTTTGGGGAAAAAGGAAAACCAATACGGTCTACCTCATCCTGAGAAATCCAAGAAGAATCCTCCACTGGTTTTCCTTTCCACTTCATAAGATATTATTTGTACTATCTTCCACGAGTTTTCCTCCCATCTCTGATATTCAAAATCTCTTCAATCTCATCTAATTGTTGTTTAGGAAACTGATTCTCCAATTTTTCTTTATTGTCTTCACTGAGTTCTGCTTCATAGTATTGATGTAGATCTGTAATGTTGAATATAGGTGATATACCCATGTCATCTAATAACTCCACTTCATATGCATTTCCTAAATCAAATTTCTTCAAAATCCTACAGGGTCCAAACTTCTTCATCTTGAGCTTATTGTAGGTTCCAACTGGAAATATTTCCTTCCTCAAATACACCATCACTTCATCTCCAACTTCAAACTCCTTATGTTTCCTCTTTTCATCTGCTTTCTCCTTATACTTCTAGTTCATATCTTCCAATTGCTCCTTCACTTGAGTGTGCACTTTCTTCATATGTTCTACAAATTCCTCTGCTTCTGCACTCCTTTTATCTTCCTTACTGATGTCTCTCAAATCTAATATACCTCTAGGATTAACCCCAATAACAATCTCAAAAGGTGTCTTTTCGGTACTCTTGTTCACTGAATTATTGTAAGCAAACTCTACTTGTGCAAGGACTAAATCCCAACTTCCGGTCTTCTCTCCAACCAAGCATCTCAGAAAATTCCCCAAACTCCTATTTACTACCTATGTTTGTCCATCATTCTGCGGGTGAAAAGTAGAACTGAACTTCAAATACATCTTTAGTTTCTTCCAAAGTGTCCTCCAAAAGTAACCAACAAATTTTGAATCTCTTTCTAAAATAATACTCTTAGGTAATCCATGCAATCTGACCACTTCTTTGAAAAACAAGTCTGCTACATGTACTACATTTTTTGTCTTCTTACAAGGCATGAAATGTGTCATTTTAGAAAATCTATCCACCACTAGAAATATAGAATCATTACCTCTATGTGTCTTCGGCAAGCCAAGTATAAAATCCATGTTGATATCCTCCCAAGGTCTCTCTAGAATTGTCAAAGGCTTATACAATCCAACATTCTAACTACTCCCTTTGCAACTTGACAAACTCTACAACTCTGCACAAATTTCCTAACATCCTTATGAATTTGTGGCCAAAAGTAATTCTCACTTACCAATGCTATTGTCTTATCAATTCCAAAGTGTCCTGCCAATCCTCCACTATGTTTTTCTTTTACCAAGTTCTCCCTCATTGAACTTTGAGGAATACACAACTGATTTCCTCTAAACAACATATCTTCTTGAATGAAATAATCCAACCACTGACTCCTATCCTCCAAAACTAGTTCTTTACAAGCTCTCCAAGGTTCTACAAAATTTGGGTCTTCCTCATACAAGTTCTTTAATTCATCAAAGCCTAATACCTCCACTCTCATCTCTGTCAGTAAATTCCTTCTCCTACTCAAAGCATCAACAACTCTATTTGACTTTCCACTCCTATGTTTCAAAACAAAAGTATAACTCTGCAAGAATTCTACCCATCTCATGTGTCTTTGATTCAACTTACCTTGACTATTCAAATATTGTAAAGCCTGATGATCCATGTACAACACAAACTCCTTAGGAAACAAGTCATGTATCCACTTCTTCAAGGCTTGAACTATGGCATAAAATTCCTGATCATACACTGAATACTTTCTCCTAGAATCATTCAATTTCTCACTGAAATAAGTTACTGGTCTTCCTTCTTGACTTAATACTGCTCCAATTGCATTTCCACTTGCATCATAGTCTACTTGAAATACCTCATTAAAATATGGTAAATCCAACACAAGCTGCTTAGTCACTTTCTGTTTCAGCAACTCAAAACTCTGGTCTATTCCAAATTTCCACCTAAAAGCCTTCTTATCTCCTCTCATTGTTTATGTCATAGGACTGCAAATAGAACTAAAATTCCTAATGAACTTTCGGTAGAAACTAGCCAATCCATGAAATGATCTTACCTCTCCAATGCTTTCCAGTGTAGGCCACTCAACAATTTCTCTTACCTTCTCAAGATCCATCTTCAATCCATTCACAGATATCACAAATCCTAGATATACCAATTCTTCCTTCATGAAACTACACTTCTTAATGTTTATCAACAACTGTTCTTTTCTCAACCTCTACAAAACTTGTCTTATATGCAACAAATGTTCTTCTTTACTCTTATTGAAAATCAAGATGTCATCCAAGTAAAAAATCACAAACCTACCCAAGAATTTCTTCAATACCTCATTCATCAGCCTCATGAAAGTACTCAGTGCATTTGTTAGTCCAAAAGGAATCACCAACCACTCATACAATCCTTCATTTGTCTTTAATGTTGTCTTCCACTCATCCCCTTATTTGATTATGATCTGATGATATCCACTCTTCAAATCTATCTTTATAAAGTATTTAGCTCCACTCAAAAAATCCATAATGTCATCCATCCAGGGAAAAGGAAATCTATACTTCACAGTGATTTTGTTTATGGCTCTAGAGTCTGTACATATCCCCCATTCTCCTTCCTTCTTAGGTGCTAGCACAATAGGTACTACACAAGGACTTAAGCTTTCTCTAATCAAACCTTTCCTCAACAATTCTTGTACTTGTCCATTCAACTCTTCATTCTTTGTCGGTGTCATCCGATGTGCTACTTTATTAGGCAAACTAGCTCCAGGAATCAGATTCATACAATGACTAATACTCCTCACAGGTGGTAATCCATCAAGTACATTATCTGAAATGATCTCCTCATACTTTGTCAACAACTCCTTTATCTCCTCTGGTTGTTCTCCTACATGCTTCAAGTCTTCAGCCTTCTTAGGCACCAAGGCATAGCACATGTTCCCATGTATCAATCCATCCAAAAATATCCTTCCATCAACCAAACAAATTATAGCACTTGTACCAACCTCAACCTTAGGAACATCCTCCAATGGCAACAAATTCTTCTCCATCCCATTATCAACAATAGTATACATATTCTTCTTTCCATCATGAATAACATGTCTATCATACTGCCAAGGCCTTCCCAACAAAACATGGCATACATCCATAGGCATGATATCACACAAAACTTCATTGTGATAATTTCCTATCTTCAATTTCACCAAACATTGTTCACTTACCAGTATCTTATGCTCATCTTGAATCCATGCTATCTGATAGGGCTTTGGATGTTTTAATCTTTCTAGCTTCAATTTGGTCACCGTCTCTTCATAAACCAGATTCTCTAAGCTTCCACTGTCAACAATCACTTTGCAACATTTACTAGCGCCCTTGCATCCAGTCTAAAATAAATTCTTTCTCTACAACGGTTCCTCACCAACACTTCTATTCACCAACACTTCTCCATCTTTTGGTTTATTAGATGATCTGGCATGATCTTCCTCAACAAAGGTTGTTCTTCTATTGTTTTATGTCTTCCTGCTTGTCTCTTCCTGATTACATTCAAATGCTCTATGTCCTTCTCCACCACACTTAAAACAAGTTTCCCTGAATACTCTTTTTCCTTATCATCTTTTCTATAACCTTCATTGTGGTAACCACCATATCCTCCTCTCTGGTAAGAGTTTCCATAATCTCTACGGTATGAATTATTATTCTTACTAACTTCCTTATCTTTATTCTAATCTGTAATAGTTCCTCTTTCTCCTCTAGTAAAAATTATCCCTCTTTGAAATCTTCCACCTCTTCCTCTCTATCTCTGCTCTTGTCTCTTATTCAGCTTCTCTTTTTCTTTTAGGGCACATTGGTATGCCTTTTCCACACTCTATAGCTTGATCAAACTAATTTCATCTTGTATAGATGACCTCAATCCATTCACATATCTAGCTACTTGTTCGATCTCATCCTCTGAATGTCCAGATCTGATATTCAACTTGTAGAACTCCTTTGTATACTTTGTCACACTTGACTCCTTCTGCTCCGAGTTCTACAACTTTTAAAATAAACTGATTTGATAGTCTATAGGCATGAACTTTGTTTTTAACTTATTCACCATCCAATCCCATGATTTTATCTTTTCTTTTCCTCTTCTTTTCCTATCTGTCTACAAATGTTCCTGCCAAAGGGATGCATGTACTTTCAACTTTGTACAAGAAAATTTCACCTTCTTATCTTTAGTGGTGCCTTCAAAATCAAAATACTTTTCCATCTTTGTTATCCAATCAAGTAATTCATCTGAATCGAACTTACCACTATAATCTGGTGGATTGAAATGTGGCTTAGTATTTACTCTAATTAGGGCTCTTATGAACCTCTCTTCTCCTTGATCCAGGCCAAGTTGATCTTCTCTTTCCCTTTCTTCCTATACTTCTACCTCTTCATCACTCACATCATCAAATGATCGACCTCTCCTCTGGGTCATTTCAATTGCTTCTAATCTGGCAACAATTCCTCCCAACATCTCCATTAAAGTTGGGTCTACATTTCCATGCGCTCCATTTCCTCTAATATTTCTTCTTCCCGCCATCTTTACGCAATTCCTCTGCAGCTGCAAGTTGGATCCTCAGTCCACCACTCCACAAAAAATCTTCAACAAGACTTGGCAAATTCTAGTGATCTCTCATGGATTGAATCTCACTCTAATACCAATCTGGTGTAGCCATGGTAGGAGGGTCCTCAAAGAGAACAATTTGGATCGTGCAACAAGAGTCACACAACAAAAGCAATAGAAAATATGGAGGAAAATGAAAATTTAGACATTCATATTATCAAAAACTTCAATTACAAACGATTAGCAACATCCAAGCTAACAAATTCAGATCACGGGCCTAATACAACATGCTCAAAATACAATATTCCTATATGCTCATTCATGCGAGTTGAAGTATTACATATCAAAACCTATCTTTTTTTCAAAATTTCCTTCCTAATGATCTATTATAGTGATTTATATCACATCTAAGGATCTAGAATCATCTATGTCGGCCAAAGATTATTACAATCTCCAATGAAAGAAATGTAATGTGTGCATGAATAGGTTGGCCTCAAATTTGAATTACTCCTCGGTGAATGCATAGGATGAAGTTTGGACCTATAATTAAGGTCAGGGACACTCTATGGAACAATTCGAATCACACCATCAAGATCCATAATTTACGTGAAAGATCCACAAGCGATCAAACTAGCTGTTAGGCTTGAAAATTATTCTGGTGCTAGTTCAAGAAACTACCACTAAATCCATAAGCAATAACTTACCACAAAAAGATCCGATTGTGCTCAAATCTTGGAATAAGGAAAATGAACATGTCCATGATGTAAACATAGATTCACAGGGTTTGGTGAGAAAATATGATGAAATACCAAATCCACCAACTTGAACTAAACAAGAACAAAAACTGAAAGGAAATATTTTTGGTTGATGCAAGATTGCCAAGAACCAAGGATGCTCTTGCATCATTAAGTGTTTCTTCCCTATGGGTTGTAAGAATATTTTGGGATCATATGCACTTGATTATAGGTTTTATCCTAGATGCCATACTTAGGGATGCCATCAAGTTTGCCTTTCATGTGGCCTATATCTTGGCAAAACTTTCACCATGTGGTAATTTCCTTTCTCCATTGCTCCTGCTTGAGAATATATACCAAATCATTGATCATATTAGGATCATAATCCCTTATCCAATACGTATAAGGTATCATAAGTTTGTATGGGAAATATTGGTGCCTTAATAGGAAATCCATTGAAAAACTTGTTAATATTCTCTTCCATTGGGTTTCTCTTGGCCTCTATCTTAGGTTGGTGCTAATGTGAAAAATTTCCTACTTTGCTACTCTTGATATTATTTAGCCATGCAATGAATAATCAAATGGGTTAAAAATATGAATGGTCATGGATATTCTCTATCTTCATATCTCTTATTTTAACATGCAACACCTTCACAAACCTTCTCTTAAGTATAGAAATATCACTACATGCTTATGGGAGGGTATATGAAGTAACACATTACCTATTATTGTCATATTGGAAGTGAATGATATCAATTTTTTGTAGACACTCTAGAAAAACACCCTCGAGAGACTAAGAATTTTGTAGATAGATCTGATGTAATAATATACTATTATGATGGTGTGATATGCCAAAGAACCAATCTCTCTTATGTATTGATTGTATGGCAGTCACACTAATCTCAAAAGCTTGGGAATTTCCTCATTGGAGAGGGGGAGATGGTAGGCATTAGAAACTATTACAAATGGGTAAAGTAATCATTATTTCTATAGAGGAGGGGATTCCATATAGTAATTGGGTCATACCTCACTTACCAATGGCATATTTTTGTATCTATATATGGGTATAGCTAATATAATTGGTGTAAAATAATAAATACAAGGAGGGAGGGACACCTAAAGGTTCTTGTGATTTCCAAGTTTTGTAGCTGAGTGGTTATTTACTCCTTTAGATGTTGTGATAAATCTAGCCAAATGGTATTATTTATATGAATTGTATTCAACATGTACAAAAAAAGTAGTTTCTTTACAAACATGACTTTATCATCTTGCATGACCAACAAATTGGACACCATACTACACACCTCCTAAGTGTTGATCTCAAACTTTCTAAGTGATAGCAATCATTTTAGGGGAGTTGTGAAATTTTACTAGGGGTAGAAACTATTTGTAAAAGCCAATTTATGAGGAACATTATTCCAATCCTTGGCTTAGATATCAACATGTCATATTTAAAGGATCTTAGGGGAATAATTTTATTATCATTTCACTTGATATGGTTTGTTTGAATTAGGTAGCCTTTCCTTTCCCTTTAGTGGTACATGAGAGATAATGTTGAATAAAATAGAACATGTAATATTTTATTTTTTATCGGTAAACACTTTTGACTGGAGCTATGAACTAGTGAGGCCACATATGGGGGACCTTATCCCCAATATCTCCATTAGAACTGCCACCACCATACCCATCACTGCCACTACCACCATATCCACCGCTGCTACTACCTTTGTTGACCCTGCTACCATAACCACCACTGCCACCACCACCATATCCACTACCGTTGTTACTACCTTTGTTGACCCACTACTGCTTTTTCCCTGTGGAAATCCCTATCCACCATGGGATTCAAACCTTAAACAACCCAACTACTACCCTTGCAACTTAATCGTTGCACTGCGGGGTCAACCCCAAAATAGAACATGTAATAATTATTTTTAAACATGGATACAAATTAGGGACAAGAAGCTTCGATAGGTGTGAAGTCCACATTCTATCAAAATAGTTATTATAGGCATGTGCAAGGTGTTTTTCAAAAATAACTATATGACATGGGAATGTGTCATGTCTAAGTGAGGTAGAGTTAAGAGAAAGTTGGGCATCACAAATTTAGTCTACATTGTCACAAATTAACTTGTATTACAATATGAGAATAAGGAATATGGCTACCTAGTTTGGCCACTACTTCATCTGGATACATGGTTAAGTAGGATACATAGCTCACAAATCTAATTTCAAAAGATGTTTCCCTCATTTTTTTGTGGAGCCAAGGTTTTTTGATTTTACTTGAATTTTATTTTTTATCTTCCCCATGGTGGTGGAAATTTGCTAGTTCCTTGTTCACTCATAATTTAATTCCTAGAAAAATATTTCTAGTGACTATCTGTTGAGTGCTTCTAGTGTTTGTAACCTTTTCAATGGATCTTAATTTCTTTAGGATTGATGGGTTCCAAATATAAAAATGAAATTAGAAACCTATATTTATAGATTTTGAATTGTCCCTTTGTCATTAGTTATGGATGATGATGTGGTAGATAGTCGTGGTTCATAGGCATAGACATTTATTCATTGCATGTAAACTTAATGGTGTTAGTATATATCAAATTGATGTGACTAATGATGTCCTTTGTGTTCTAAAAAAGCATTGTCCTCTTTTATAATAGATGGTTAAGATCTATTAATGAAGCTTAATTTGATTGTATGTGGGGCTTTTATCATTTTTTTGGTTGAAATATTGTGAGATAGTGAAAGCCATTGGATTAGGGTAATGTGGGAAGATTGATGGCTCATGCTAGGTTATTGGATATATTATAGTTGAAGGTGGATTTTGTTAGGTTGATTTTTTTTTATTAAAATAGCTCAAGGGTTGGATCATAGTTGGGGCTTCTCTCAATGAATTCAAAAATATCTTTACAAGTTAGCAACCACCATTGAATTAAACTAATGTGGCAAGATAAATGGCCCAAATTATTTCTTGTCACGAGCTTGTTATTGTGTTCACTCTTATGCTAGAAAAGAGATTTTGTATCTAGGATTAGGTTTGGAGTGGAATCCAATAAAGAGGAGGAACAATATACATTATTTATCAAAATCTATCTCATTTTCTTACAATATTCAATAATTGAATGAAAGTGGGAGCATGGGCTATATATATAGAGACAAAATGCTAGTGTGGCTAAGAAAATTGGAGGAGGAAAATTACATGAAGGAAAAATATAATATAGGAATTATTTATAAGGAAGGGATCACTTATTGGAATTGATTTAAATGATTTTTTTATTATCAAAATTGGTAATATGGTCCCATCAATCATTAAAGGTCAAACACATTTTCATGCATAGAGCCAACTATGATATGTGACACATTCTAGAGAGAATCCAAATTTTCATAGCATCCCAATTTTGGTTGTTCTCATCTCACTTTAGCAAAAATTACCAACCTTGAAGTCCTAAACTATGGCCACTTGTCAAAATATATTTTCATCATAGTTGGTTTTTTCTCATCTAGTATTATGTAGTATTACTTTATTCTTCTAGTTTTAGTAGCACATCTATTTGTAGTCATTACTTTATTAACATTGATTTCTAATTGGTAAATGATACTCAATTTTGGGATTTCTATGGAGATTGATTGAAAGCAAAGCAAAGTGCAGAATACACCTTCTTAATGCTAATCTTTAGGAGAGAGAAGCAAATAAACCATTTAAATCTTTGCAATTACAATTCATTTAAGATGCACACATAATAATATCAGATAGAAACAATGAAACAATAACACAAAATTTATGTGGGAAAACCCTTTCAGGAAAAAACCCACACACCAAAGCAAAGATCTCTTGTATTACAGTAAAACAAATATTACATACAAGTCATAGAGCTATGCTCTTTCAAGTGTTAATCCACAGAATGAATCCGACAACATTTTGTTACATTCACTTTGATCTCTTCTCTATTCCAATGCGCTACAACATTGCATACATACTTCTCAAGCATTATAGGAAAACCATCGTTACAACTTCCATACCAATCGAACAATCATAATCGCAATCCCACTAAGTCCAACTTGAACCATCACAGGGTTGCACTAATCTTTACCACATCGACCTTTACCACAATACCGCAAGATACCATTATACCGCAGTCCTTTCCAATTTATCATTGTTGGGTCATGGGGTTCTATACTACTCCACCGCAGTCCATCCAAATGACCATTGCGGTGTCACGGGTTGCTGCTATACCTCAGCCCCCCCTCATCGGACTGTCTATATACCAACAAGCATACCTCCAAACAATGAATAACTATACCTCCAAACAACGAATAACAAAGTCCTTTCATGGGTTGGGATTCAGGGTTTCTCAATACCCAATACCGTAGACTTCACAAGTAAAGCATACAATGGAACTCCAAAGTCCGATTGTCGAAACCCTTCAAATTTTCTAAGTATTTTTCAACTGCATTCGGTAAGCGATAAGCCCGAATCCCAAACTTTGTAACCTATGAGTAACAATTAGGTGAACCTTTACCGCCAACCTTCTAGCTTTAGTTTAGACTTCCGCGGTATTGCAATGTAGAAGACTTCGACTCGGCTAAGTGTTTTCCTAATTTTAGAGAGCCTTAACCAGTGAGTTTGAGACACATTTTTCTAAATATTCTCCTTCTTGATGAAGAACTTATTGGATCCCAATCAACACTTGAAGTCACTGTATCACCCTAGGCCTCAAGGCCCATCAAATTTGCACATCATCTAAACTTCTCTATGCTCACTAGCTTTGTTATTGCATCAACAACATTCACCAAAGTTTCAACCTTTTCCAAGTTAACCTTTCCATCTTCCACCATATCATGAACAAAATGGTATTGCACGTCAATGTGTTTTGTTCTGACATGAAAAGTTGGATTCTTTGCCAAACATATGACACTTTGGCTGTCACAATATATAGTAATCTATCCCGCATCAAAACCAACATCTGAACATAGTCTTCTAATCCAAATGACTTCTTTACAAGCATGAGTTGCTGCCATGCACTTTGCTTCAATAGTGTACAAAGCGACTATAACTTGTCACTTGCTCATCCAACTTATTGCACCATTAAACAATGTGAAAACATATCCACTGGTGGATTTTTTGCTATCAATATCACCCACCCAATCAGAATCCACATATCCATGAATGCTTACTGAATGCAGAGATCCAATAGAATAACCATGATAACATAAGGCATACTCTGAAGTACCCTTCAAATATCTAAAAACTTTTTTCACAACATCCCAATGTGTCTGTCCTGGATTAGCCATAAATCAACTAAGAACTCCCACTACTTGGGCAATGTCTGGCCTAGTACAAACCATTGCATACATTAAACTGCCAATTGCACCTGCATAAATGTCATCCATCTCAATAGGAGATTTTGGACAATCTTTCACAAAAATCCCCATTCCCTGCAACACGGGAACCACTAAGTGTTTGCAATCTATCATATTGAATCTCTCTAGGATAGAATTTTTTTTTTTCTCTGGCTAAGCCAAAGCTTTCTATTTGCTCTATCCCTTCTGATTTCCATCCCAAGAATATACCTAGCTAAACCTAGATCTTCAATTTCAAAATGTATTGACAATTGAGACTTTAATTTAGAAATAGTACCCTTACCATTCCCAATGAACAACATGTCATCCGCATACAGGGCAATAATAAGAACACCATTTTTAGTCTTAAAATAAATACAATGTTCAAACTTTGATCTCACAAATCCCAAAGACAACACATAGGTATCAAACTTTTGGTACCACATTCTAGGAGACTACTTCAAACCATACATAGATTTCTTTAACTTACATATTAGGTTCTCTTTACCTTTCTCAATGAAATGCTCTGGATGAGACATATAAATCTCTTCCTTTAAATCACCATGAAGGAAAGTTGTCTTCACATCCATCTGCTTGATTTCTAAATCATATGCTACTGCAAGTGATAACAAGAATTGAATGGATGCTAACTTTGCTACAAGAGAAGATATTTCCCCATAATCAATTCCCTCCACTTGGGAATATCCTTTCATGACCAACCTTGCTTTATGCTTCTCGGTTCACTACCATCAAGACCTATATTTTTCTTGAACACCCATTTACATCCAATAGGATTTCATCCTTTTGGAAAATGTGCAAGATCCCATGTATCATTCTTCTTCAATGATGCAATTTCTTCGTTCATGGCTCCTAACCAAGAATTCTACATCAGACATATGCATAGCCTCTCTAATAGTCCTAGGCTCATTAGTATTAGCAACCAAAGCAAAGTCACAACTGGAATCTAACATAGAATATACAAAACTTTTAGGTTGTTACTTAGCATGCGTAGACCTCCTCACCAGCTGAGGCTGAGATTCTTCTTCTTGTTCAAAAATTTTAGAGCTACCTAAGCTCTCCTCATTAATAGGTCCACCAAGAGTACATAGTTCATCTTTATTGGGTGTAAGAGAAACTTCAACTATCTCCTTTCTTTCTTCTTTCACCTCTAGCTATAGATCAACTGTGGAAGGTTTCAGCTCATGGAAGGTTGCGCTTCTACTATAAAGCACCTTCTTTGTAACTGGGTTCCAAAGCTTGTACCCCTTCACACCGTTGCCATAACCAATGAAGATACACTTTACTGCCTTGGTCTCCAATTTAGATCTCTTTTCACTAGGCATATAAGCATATTCCTCACAACCAAAGACTCTAATTTGTCTCAATGATGGCTTCTTACTAGATCACACTTCAATAGGTGTCTTATCAACGAGCACCAAAGTAGATCTATTAATTAGATAACACGCAGTGGCTACAACCTCAACCCAGAACTTCAGTTCAAGACTGACAACACTCAACATACTCCTTACCCTCTCCATCAACATTTTGTTCATCCTCTCCACAACTCCATTTTGTTGTGGAGTGTAGGGAGTTTTTTTCTCTCTTAATCCCATGGTCCTTACAAAACCTGTCAAAATATGTAGAACAAAGCTCACCACTGTTATCCATCCTCAAACACTTTAATTTCATACAAGTATGATTTTCTACCAAGGTTTTGAACTCCTTAAATCAATTGAATATTTTAGTTTTACTCCTAAGAAAATATACAAATGCCCTTCTTGAACATGTGGACCATCTATGAACGAGACAAAACACATAGATTTTGATAATGAAGGAACATTAACTAGACCAAACACATCAACATGGATATAATCTAGAATTCTAGAAGATTTATGAGAACGGGAATAAAAAGAAACATAGCGTTGTTTTCCATATATACAATGTTCACAAAAATCAAACTCGAGATTACAATC
This sequence comes from Sequoia sempervirens, assembly GCA_007258455.2. Classification (NCBI taxonomy): domain Eukaryota; kingdom Viridiplantae; phylum Streptophyta; class Pinopsida; order Cupressales; family Cupressaceae; genus Sequoia; species Sequoia sempervirens. Next base: position 35,437,960 of record VDFB02281492.1, read on the forward strand.
ATCAAGCCCATCAACCAATATTTTAGATTTCAAGGCTTTTAAACCTTTTTAACCAATGTGGCCAAGCCTCTAGTGCCATAACATTATCTTCTCCACTGGGAGCTTCACCTCTAAATAATTAGCACCCTTAGGAATAATGTCCTCCCCTACTTGATCATATGAAGAAGCCCTTTTCCCAAACTTCATAGAAGTACTATTGCACTGAACTATGCAAGCATCCAACTTATACAGAGTGCCAATTCATGCACCCTTAGCAAGCATCATAGAACCTTTGGTCATGTTACAACTACCATTTGAGAAAGATACCTACACACCCAAATCATTCAACTTACTTACAAAAAGTAAATTCTATGCCAAACCAGGAATATGCATCATAGCATTGATTCGCTTTATCCTTCCATCATGACACTGAATCCTGACTCTTCCACGGTCAACAATTTTCAAGTGAGAATCATCACCCAGATACACCTTTCCACCAGCATATTCTTTGTATTTTGAAAACCAACCCTATGAGAGGTCATGTGAAAAAAAACACCTGAGTCAATTAACCACACATCTTCTGATGCATGTGTTTCCAAGGTTGCTATGAATGCATCTACATCATCTTGAGAAGATTCATCATCAAAAGAATTATTGTTTTTCTTTTTCTTCTTCTCTTCTTTGTAGTCTTTCCAGATATGTTTGGATTGCCCACAGTTCCAACATTTCACCTTGGACTTCTTACGAGGAGACTTTGATCTCCCCTCTAACTTGGATTTAGACTTCTTTCCCTTCTTCTTTCCTTTCTCCTTTGATCTTCCTCGAACAACAAGGGCCTCCTTGGCCATCTTAGAAGACTTCCTTCATATTTCTTCTGACAAGAGTGAAGCAACCACATCTTCCATTTTGAAAGTGGTTGTTGTACTCCCAATATCCGTTACTAGGTGATCCCATGTGTCAGGAAAAGAACACAACATAAGCATGCAACAATCCTCATCATCTATCTTCACACCAACAGACCCCAACTGAGCAACGATCATGTTAAATGCATTCAAATTATCTGTAATGGTTGCTCCTTCCTCTATCTTCAAAGAGTATAAATTATTTCTCAGGAATATCTTATTTACCAAGGATTTCCCTTGATAAATGTCACCATGCTTTTTCCAGAGAAGTTTTGTGGTCTTCTCTTCATGGACATTCAAGAGAAAAAATCGACCAAGCACAATCTAATCAGACCCTTGGATTTTTGGTCCATAGCATCCTAGTTAGTTTGTGAGGTTGGTGATGTTTTTTTACTAGATACCACATCCCACAACTGTCGATCTATGATAAAATATTCCATCTTGAGTTTCCACAACTCAAAACCATTGAATTTTTCTATTTCTATTCTTCCAGATGTGCTCGCCATCTTAAATCTATATAGTAAGATTACAACCAGATTTCTTTGCAAAACTCCCACTAAAACCATATCAACACAAAAAACCCTTCTAACCCACAAGGATAACAAAATTTTCAAGCTCTAATACCAAATGAAAAGGAAATTAGAGTGCGGAATACACCTTCCTAATGCTAATCTTTAAGAGAGAGAAGCAAATAAACCATTTAAATCTTTGCAATTACAGTTCATTTAAGATACACACATAAGAAGATGGGATAGGAACAATGAAACAATAACACAAAATTTATGTGGGAAAACCCTTTTAGGAAAAAACCCACACACCAAAGCAGAGATCTCTTGTATTACAGTAAAACAAATATTGCATACAAGTCACAGAGCTATGCTCTTTTAGGTGTTAATTCACATAATGAATCCAACAACATTTCATTACATTCACTTTGATCTCTTCTCTATTCCAATGCGTTGTACAACATTGCATACATACTTCTCAAGCGTTACAAGAAAATCGTCGTTCCAACTTCCATACCAACCGAATAGTCATAACCGTAATCCCATCAACTTGAATCATCACAGGGTTGCACTAATCTTTACCACATCGACCTTTACCACAATACCGCAAGATGTCGTTATACCATAGTCCTTTCCAATTCATCATTACGAGATTGCGAGGTTCTATACCGCCATATCGCATGATACCACTCCACCACATTCATCTAAATGACCATTGTGATGTCGCAGGTTATCTCTATACTATAGCCCCCCTCATCAGACTATCTATTAGTTGTTGAGGATCGGGGATCCTGCATACTCCATACTGCTTAGAGCTCAAGCAAGTAGACCGGCAACCATACCTCTGAACAACGAAGAATGGGGTCCTTTCATGGGTCAGGATTCAAAGTTTCTCAATACCCAATACCACAAACTTCACAAGTAAAGCATACAATGGAACTTTGAATCTGATTGTCAAAACCCTTCAAATTTTCTAAGTCTTTTCCAATTGCATTCGGTAAGCGATAAGCCTGAAGCCCAAACTCCATAACATACAGGTAACAATTAGGTGAACCTTTACCACCAACCTGCTAGCTCTAGTTTAGACATTCGTGGTAATGCGGTGTAGAAGACTTTGACTTGGCTAAGTGTTTTCCTGATTTCAGAGAGCTTGAACCAATAAGTTTGAGACACCTTTTTCTCAACATTGATAACTTGGCCTCTTTCCATACCAAAGTGTAAGGGGATGCTCCTATTCCTTATTTTGGATTTATTTGATTGACCCAAAGAGACTATTTTGATTGGGTATGTCATTGCTACTTAGAATCTATTCTAGGGATGATCTTCATTAGGCTTTTATTTATACATTTTTCCAATCCATTTCCTTGTGGGTATTAGTTTGAGAATGTAGACCTTCAAATATTTTCCATGTTTTTGGGTGAATTAAGTGAATCTAGGACCTTAATAATACCTTAGCATTAACAAAAATGATAGTTTTAGGGACACAAAACATCAAAACTATTCCTTTAGGAAACCAATCAAGATCATCTCCATTGCATTTTTAGTGACATGCCCTCTATCCATTTTGTGAAGTAATCTATTATCATTACCATTAACCAATGGCTAATACTAGATGGAGGATTGAGCATGCTAATAAAATTCAATCCCCACAAGCAAATCATTGATCTATAGAGATAGGCTTTAGAGGGAGAGTTTCTTTTTTCTTCTTGCCCATGTAGAATTGATAGTCCTAACCACTACACACCCAATTATGTGCATCCATAAACATTTGTGGCTAATCATATCCCACATAATTTTAATGGTTGTGGTTTTAGTAGAGTATTATCTACTTGATTGTCTTTAGTGGAACTCTTTGATTATAACTAGGATTTTTCGTATTCTATGCATTTGAGCAATAACCTATCAAAATTATACCAAAATTAAATTCCTTCAATCAAATCTATATGGAATGACCTAAATCTCATAAGTTATTCTATGTCCAAGGTTTAGCTCCTTAGGGTATTGCCTCATTACTAGGTACCAAACCTATTGATGCATGTTTTGACACATCAATATGTTGAAATAGAAAATTTTCCTCTATTTAGAAGGTGGCTAGCCTCAAGAGTCTTCATTGATTGAAAGTTCTGAGGTTTACCAAAATATCCTAGTTGGGGAGAGCTTTGGTCTATTCAAGGGGCTATTTGTAGAATATTAAGACTCATTCACTAAATTACTAATTTAAAACATAGTGAAATTAAACAGTATTAGTTGATGTAAACCCTCTAATTCAATTTAGAATGTGTTCATGAAATATACTTCAAATTTGCTTTCAATTTCAAACTTCGAATAAGTTCTTTTGAGTATTAATTTTGAATAATAACAATTTAAAACCCTCTGACAATGATATTTCCTTTAAAATCAGAAATTTGCATTATGAAATTTAAAAATTTATTCATCTAAGTTTGTCCCAATTTTAATTAAATACAATTCTAAATTTTGACTATAAAACATGTATGTAAAAACATAAATTTCACCATTCAAAAGTTGAAAATTCATTTACAATTCATTTACAATTTCCTACCTTGCATGAATAAAAAATTGCCATCAAACCCTAAAACTAAAATACTCTTAACATTAATATAGAAAAAAATCTAAATTTATCTTTAAACCCATCATACACCATTCAACAAATGGACAATTTGATGAAAAACAAATCTTCACTTGGCCCATTATCTATAATCAAAATGTACTTGAAGGTGTGATCTTCAAAGGAACAAAACTCAAGTGGATGAAGGATGTTGATTTTTTTCTTGCACAAATGTGTTCAACTCGACCATATAAAATGCCTCAACATAGACAAGATGTTAATTATATGAAACGCATGTCAAATTCATCACATTCACCAAATAAAATACATGAAAAATAGAAAGAAAATAGATTTGGAGTTTAGAAAACACCACAACAAATAAAGATCCAAAAAATCAAATAAAATTTGATATATTATATTTCAAATGTTGTTTACAAGATTTCCACATCATCTACAACCATGTTTTGTTCCTTTATTTCAATCAACATCTGAGCAAGACAATAAAGTATCTTGATAGGAAGAGACATTAATAACCTTTGATCTAGTGAGCAACTATGTGATCTATACTTGATTTAATTAGGTGACCTTGAACACAAATCTTTGTTAACTCTAGATTTCTAAAAGCCAACATTAAACACACAAAATGTAACAATCTTTATTTGATAAAAATCATATACTTTACATAGACCAGATTATAGTAACTAGCAATGGCACCTTCGTGTGCAATGGGTATGCCGAAGAGTTCCGGAAGATCAATTAATGAGAGGGTTTGTTTTTTTAATTGAGAAATATATCATTGTTAAGAACTGCTTTGAAGTGCATGTTAATGTTCTTTTTAAACTTGGTTTTCTATATTGAATTGCATGTTATTGTTCTTGTGAAAGTAAAATTTAGGCAATGGAGTCTATCAATGAATAAAATACTTAAATAATATGTCTTATCCGTATTTTCCCATAATATTTTGTTGAAACTTTGAGTTGTTCATAGTACATTTGTTATTTTGCTTAAGCCTGTAAAATACCATTTCTTAAATCAGTGTAAATCCCATAAACTTAGTGTATACATATATATTAATAATAATTTGAATATCTCAAATTCATAAGTGGCTGAGTTGACATAAAAATTGACACAAAACTCTTTATAATACAATGGTGTTCAAAGATTTAGGATTGGCGACATCAGTAAAATGATACATTACCAGTAAGTACTGGTCACAGGTGTTTGCTGATAAATTGACATTAAACTATTTCTAATGATCTACCATTAGATGTCGTGTATTACAGAAATGAATCCAAGCATTGAAAGGAAAAAAAAATTAAATAGAAACAATTGGTGATAATTATATTGAAATGAATTAGAGTGACAAAGAGGTGTTGAGCAATGAGAATTGAACAGACAATGTGTTTTATTGAGCATTAGAATTTGAGAGGGTTTTTTGTACCATCCCTCATATAATTCTATTTACAAATTTGTGTTTCATAAAGACATAATTATAGAAACATCTGTAGCAACCCTTTTTTCAAGCCTTTCTTGAGTGCAATGGCTTGTGAAGAACTTGCAGCCAGAATGCCTATATTTCATATCCAATATATGTATTTGATTATTAAACTTGCATACAATAAAGTCCAGATTTGAAACTTGTAAAGTGTGCAATTGTACATAAAATGGAGAAATTGTAGAACAGATTTGAAACTTGTAAAGTGTGCAACTGTACATAAAATAGAGAAATTGTAGAAATCTGTAGGTTCACAATACAACAGATGTATCAAATATTAAGTTGAGAAAGAAAAGTAATATATAACAATGTAATAATTTGTAATTAAATAAAAATAGTTGCTGAAAAATTGTATTGATTTGAATTATAGAAACAAACACTTGCTAAGCAATGAGTAATTAATAGAAACAGTTGTTGAAATATTATACTGATTTGAGTTAGGGAAACAAAGAAAGAGAAAAAATAATTAAATAGAAACACTTGCTGAAATATTATATTGATTTGAATTAGAGAAACAAACACTTGTTGACAGTAGAAACAAGTATGCCCGATAGTGGAAACTGTCAAGTTATGACTAGTAGTCTAGTACTTAAAGGGATGTAACTGAAAACTCATTGTAGAATTAATACAATATCAAGCACTTGTAATTTGATGTTTAATAATGACATGTGAATTTATATACTATCTCTAAACAGATTGTTTAGAGACCATTGTGTGTTGGTAGTTTTTCTCATACACATGGTCAGTTTGACACATAAGAAACTGACTCTTACTACATATAGAAGGGGCAACACTGTCCCTTTTTTATGGTTTGTCCATCAAAACAAAAAAGGTTTAAATATATCGCCTTTTGATTCAAATATGATCTTGCGCTATTCTTTTTTTGCTTACATGCAGTGTCCTAATATAGTTAATATGAGTGTATGCATGTAAGCAAGACCATGGGTGGCAAGATGCAGGCCTTAGGTCAATTTTGAAAGCAACTATTGTTTGAAGCCACTTAATCTTTTCCACTGATTTTAACAATGTTTAGGGTGTAGAAATCTCTACCATCGACACCCTTCTATTCTTTGGATTCTAAAAAATACATGATGCTAGATGATAGATTCTAAAGTATTATTTTCCACTAATTAGGATGAGATAGGTTTCTCTTACTTTCTAAGAGGGGTATGTTTTGCAAAGGTCTTTGAGATTTTAGATTTCTTATTTTAGGTTAATTCAACTACTGGTACTGTATGTACTACTCATTTTAGCTGTTTGTTGGGTGTTTGCATTTTCCAGTGGTGGGAGAGGTCACAATAGTTCGGCACCCTATATTGGCTTGTTTGATGTGCTCATTTGGAATTACTTAAAGAAATTTATATGGAACTAGTAATAGGATGTGCCAGGGTTGCACTTTTGCACTAATATTAAGTGAAAGGCTTTTTTTAAAGCATTTGGTATAGGCGATTTTAAATAGAAAGAAAAAGGTAGGTTCATAATTTATATATTAGATCAAGTGATTTTGGGATACCTGTGTTATCATTTGATTTATTAATTTTAATTTTGGATGTCACATAAAATAAGATTTAAAAAATAAATAAATCCTTTAGAAGTCTATGTACTATTATATGACAACACTTAACTATTAGGTACTTTCCTCCACCAAACTATAGATGTAGATCAAATAACAGGTACATTGATTATACACATTTTAGCTAGCAAGATGTAAAATGAGTTATTCTCCATTTGTATCCATCAAACTATAGATGTAGATCAAATAACAACACTTAACTATTAGGTACTTTCCTCCACCAAACTATAGATGTAGATCAAATAACAGGTACATTGATTATACACATTTTAGCTAGCAAGATGTAAAATGAGTTATTCTCCATTTGTAATTTGATGTTTAATAATGACATGTGAATTTCCGTAGAGACTGCAGGTTGAGTACACTGCAACTCTGTTTATTTCTATTGTTTTCATGATTCATGGAGTTGCTAATTTGTGGGAGTTTATTGGTCTGAAATGTTCTCTAAACAATTTATAACATGTAATCCTTTTTGTACAAGAGGATTTCATACACAAGTATGAAAGGTTTTAGATTAAATCATTCAATATTTATGAAGGACACAAGTCAAAATACTAAGCTGTTTGTATTGGCTACATCTTTTATGTAGATATAGATTAGGAGGTTCTAAGTCTAGTACTATATATGAAATTGTTCTACCATGATACTGATCTAGTTGTTGGATTGCACCCAGCTAAATCCCAAATTGTTAGGGTAGCTCTATGTACCCTGTTTTATATCTTCAGGCCTCAAGTTGCTCATTCATGAGACCTACAAACCCAAATTAGGAGAATTCATTTATGGCAGTTTCAGAAGACTCGATAACCTCTTGTTTTTCTACCTACCAGAAGAGTTTCTACTCATGGTTCATATGAGTTCTCTATTTTTTTTGTTATAGGGTGAGGTCTTTGGTCAAAAAGAGGTACCTAGTATGGATCTAATCAATTGATTGAATGCCCCGGTTTGTACTCTGCCTTAATATTATTGATGAGGAAAAAATATATTTCTACTTCTCAAAGAAAGCATAGCCATGAGTGATGACTGGAAATATTACTACAAGAGTTCAGATGAAAGACAGGCCTTAAAAGCGAGAGTCTAAAGAGAAAATATTGAAAGAATGTCAATATGAATAAAAACACTTATAAAAGCACAACTCGGAGGAGCCCCAACAGCCTTAATATATCCACACCGAGATACTCAAATAAAAATAGTTAGTAGCAAAAACTCGAGGATGATTCCGAAGGAGAGGAGGAGGAGAAAGAGGTGTTGAAGGTTGGAAGAAATGAGATATTTTCTATTTCTGAAGAAAAACAGCCAAAGCAAAATCAAAATGACGGAGATACAGAGGATGTTCTTATTCCAGGCATGCAAACAAAATTCTTTTTAGTTATTTTCTTTTAGCACAACCTAGCCAAATGCCCTGTATAAATACTGGACGCGTTACTGTGGCTAAGGAGATTTGAACTTTTGTGTAATGTTAATGGGGCATTGGTCATATTACCACTGGCAATTGAAGCCACAATTCATAAAACACACAAAAAAGAAGAGCAGTAAAGGGAAAAAATAAGAAGATGAAGATAAAAGACGAAACCTGATCAGTAATGAAGAAAAATCATGGCAAGTGACTTACCTAAAGATTCAGCGCAAATTGTGTCGAGCTGTCAGTGATGCCAATGAGAGAAAATGGGCAGAGCTCGCAGGAAAACGAAACAACTGGTTTTTTTAAATGAAACCAACTAGACTCTAATTTAGTACTGTTGCTGTTTCAATCTCCAGACCCAAATTACGTACTGTTGCTGCTTCAATCTATTCACAGTAAAGGAAACTATTAGCGGTGGGGGAAGCAGTAAAATGGGCAAAAAATATACCAGTAAGGAAGTATTTGGAAACCTTTAACGGCGAGGGAAGCAGTAAAATACAATGACAAATGGCAATATTTTGGCAGTAAAATACCTAAAGGTTTTGCACAAATCTCTATTAATGTCGATGATGTCCAGGCAATGAAAGCAGGGTGTTCACAAACCCTCACTATCGAAGATGTCAAAGGCATACAGAAGGAGATATTTTGGAGACAAATTCCCATCTATGGGTAAATGAATGAAGAAGGCAGAAGGGGGCGAAGGAGAGTTAATGATTACCAGAGGGTGCACAGTCGCCATGGACATTAAATGGCACCTACTTGCCTCCCGAAACGATCAATGGTTGCGGATAGTTCTGTCTTATGCAAATTCTGCTCCAAACTTGCAGCCCTTGGTAAGTAGCAAATTGTAAAGCTTCAAGAGCAGTGTACATTGTTCAACAGTTCGTTGATCACAACGGTTTGCTTCCACTTACCTACTTGGTAAGTAGCAAATGGTCGCAGGAAAATTTCAAACCATTAACCTACTTGGAGTGGAAACCATTAACGGCAAACGGAATGCGACTTACCTCAGGATTCTGCCCAAATATCTCTTGACAGAAGATTTTACCCAAAATGTAAATATGAATATCAATTTAGGGTTTGGGGCATCTAGTAAAGGAGTAACCAACTTACCTCATTCTGTCGTGCTGTCAAGGACATTCATTACTCCGATAAGATATTTTGCACACATTTTCTTTTTCTTCCCACCTGCTTGAGCGACGGTTATCAGGGTAACCCAGCTGAGTCTTCAAGGCATGCGTTGTCATGTGCATTAAAGAGCCACGACCAAATAGGGAGCAACAGCAATCCTGACGACCTGAGTAAATGCTCAACGACCTGCAAAAATGAGTGTGTTGCTAGTGGAAGGATCAACGGCTGTGCACAGATGGAGAACCTTGCCAAGAGCCTCCGTGGTTTGCAACCGTCCACTGCAAAAATGAGCTTGGAAAGCTCAATGAGGGACACGCCTTCGGCGTAACAAGTAAATTATATCTCCATTGGGAGAAGAACCTAGAATTGTTCTGGGCTAAAAATTCTTGTGGTTGAATCGAGAAGTATTTTCATAGCAATTCTATTATCATGAACACACACCAACAATGTTTCTTCTCACAAATTTGGGATCCACAAATCTGCAATTGATCCATATTCTAGTAATGGTCTTGCCCATGTCACTAGGCCGTCGTGGTGATTAGGATCTCTCATGTGAATTAGCTTCATCTAGTTATTGGCTCAAAAAGGACCACCCCAAATGAGTATATATTTGTCTCTCATTATCTCTATCATACATGAAATACTTTGATACCAGATACCTGAATAGTGAATTTACTATAGAAATTTTAAAATTATGCTAATCTCAATATTTAAAACACAAAAGTGTAGTTCCCCAGTAGGATGTAAAAGAGGTAACACACCTAATAGATAACTGATTAGAGCCTACATAGGAGCACAAAACAATAGTCATTTTTCAAAAAGTACACTACAAGGAAACAATGGCAATCCAAACTATTATAGAGCAAGAAACAAATCTCCCATTTCTCTTTGAAAAACTAAGAAACCTAAAATCCAACTGCCTTTGAACTAAGCTTATTGAGCATGAATTCTAATTGCCTTGTAGCTCTGACTTGATTGAAGTATGGGTGGGTTATAGACCCTCTTGCAATAAACCTTTCTTGATGATCATAACGAAGAAGCTTAACTGAAAAATCAAGAACCTCAAGAGAAACCAAATGTTGATTGTTAAAACTGATGAATTTTTTACCATGGTTTCCTACTATGCCTTCCGACAAGAGTCTCAAGGTGTAGATCTAGCTTCAAGCGGTATTGGTTCAAGTGGGCATTTAATTCATCTATACCAACAACCTTTACAATTTTCACTGGTTGATCATGGTTATCATGTCGATAAAGGAATGGCTAACCAAGGCTCCACATATCCAGAGAATAATCAGATTCTTCTAAATCCATGAGAAGCTCAGGACTTTTGAACTATCTTGATGCCAAACAAACTTTGTACTTCTTTCCCATACATAGAATTCTGCAATCCCCCAACCAATGAAACAAAGCTTTCACTGTTCATGTTCAATCATCACAACATGTGTCTTGACATCATGGTGCATAGTGCCTTGTGAGTGGAAATAATCTAAAGCCTGAAGAACCTAAAAAAATGTAGCACCGGATGCCATAATCTATAAGAGTTGGATATATGACTTTAAAGTCTAGATTGTTCACAGATTAAAAAATAAGACTCAGACTTTTACTGTTGATCCTGAACTATGTTAAGGAGTGCAATATTTGAGCCCTCACATAGGTTTTCCATAATGCTGCTTGAAGGGAACATAAATGCCAATGTTGGTAGAGATTGAGGAATTTCTAGTTTCTGAAGGGCCTTTTCAATGAGTTCATCTTGTGTATTTCAATAGTTCAGTGTCTAGAGTCTCAGTGTTTTAGAGTTTTGAATTTTTAAACAGTCAAGTTTAAATAGCACATTCTAAGTTTTGATTCGTGAAGGTGGTTCATCTGAAATTATATTAGTTTTTTAAGTAGGGTCCACCTATAAATATGATTTCAGATGAACCATCTAAACAAGTCAAAACTTAAAGTGTGTTAACATTACAAACAAATAATTACAAAAAAAATATAAACCAACAAAAACTGAATTTCTAGTGGATACTCTGTATTGTCCTCTTCGTAGGCTTGTGCAAGGCTGCTCCTAGCTGATCTTGGCAACATTTTGTTGCTCTGTGTTGATGCTGTTATATGACAGCCTTGTAGCTGTCCTCTTTCAAACTGTTTTGTTGCTGTTCTATAACATCTTTTACCTGTTCTTCTGTTGTAATTTTTTATGGTGTGGGACTGCTCTTAACTGAATTTGGCAATATTTTGTTGTTATGTATTGATGTTGTTATATTACAGCCTCATAGCTGTTCACTTTCAGATTGCTCTATTGTTGTTCTATAACAGCTTATAGCCTGTTCCTTTGTTGTAATTTTTTTTATGCTTATTCCAATTAAAAAACAACTGAACTTCTATAAATTCTTGATTTCTCCATATGTTCCAAAGATATTTGGAAGCTACCTAGATGGAGCTCATGCAATAGAGGAGGTGGCATGAAACTTAAAAATTAAAATTAGAACATATTGATGTGGAGAAATTCTATAATGATATTTCCTACTATTTTTTAAATAGATCTATTTAAGATACTATACTAGTTTATTTATTTTTATAAAAAAAAAAAAAAAAAAACATAATTAGTTGGTCTATTAGTGAAATTAAATGATTTTGAATGTGCTCACCAAGGATCAAGTCTTGCAAAGTGTAAGTTCCTAACACCATAGTGGTTCAGGTTGAGCTTATGCCTTAGGCAACTTCGGTAGAATGGATAAACCCTAGTATTTGACTCTGAATCAAAGAGGTTTCAACCTAAGGCTTGTGCTCTTCTATTAGGTAGCTAAATGATTATATGGGTTTGATATAAAACCCTCTAACAAAAAAAATTGTGAACAATTGCACTATATGAGAGAGAAGTGTAATGCTATGGTGCTAAAGTAGTTGACTTGTATTAAAGAATTTCAAATTAGTAATCAAATTCATTTATAAAATCAAACTATACTTTTTTCACATAAATATTGTATAAAATATTTTAAAAATACTATATAAATATAATAATATTTATATTAAATTTTATAATTAATAAAATAATATAAGTATTACTATGAATATGTTAATATTTATTTGGAATTTATAATTGCAAAATAACCAAATACAAAATATATAATTCTTGAATAGATTATTTAAAAAAAAAAAAAAAAATTAAATTATTTTAAAGTAAATAAAATAATTCTTAAATAAATAAGTGCACATAAAATATCTCAAGATTATGTTTATACATTTAATAATTATTTATTTAAAATGATAGATTTTATTTTTCATATAAAAAAATATTTTTATTTATTTAACACCCACCATTAATAAATAATTAATAATCTAATTATTAGACTATAATTATTTCAAATGTGGTATACTTAATAAGCATATAATATATAAGGTTTTATAACTTTATATTATAACAATATATAAATGTTATAAGGCTATGATCCCTAATAACATTATGTCCTAACAAATATCAATGTCTCGACTTGTATCATTTGAAAGCTCTTCTAGAGCTTTTACTTTATGATAAATAGTGTTTTTGTATCATGATGTGCCTCTTCAAAAACCAATCATGAGGTTGCGAGAAAGAATCATATGTTCCTTCATCATGCAGATAATGTGCATTATCTACAAGATGAACATATATGAAGCATGTGTGTGGCTACAACCATGATGCCTTTCTATCTTTTGTTCTTGATGGAAATGTGACAAGGCTCTTCTAGTATGTATTCTATGAGGAGGATGGTACACATGCTCTCATATGAGGCCAAGATCATATAGACTTAGAAGCAAGACACCTTGCCTATGATTTGACCCAAAAAGGAAAGTGTTACTATGCAACTCTCAACCCTCATCATATACAATAGTTGAACTAATGACAAAAACTTATTGCAAGAATACTACTCCCTCTATTTTTCACACAATAACATCAGTATTAGATCAAAAGATTTACATATTAATATTTTATCCTATTCCTTCAATTATTATCCTCCAATATTTTTAGACATACATGAATAACTAACTAACTAACTAATATAAATGTTAATAATTACTTTTAAACATGGAACATTTTATTAATTAGATTTGACCATAAAAAAGCTACTATGAAAGCACTAAGCATTTAAAAGAGAATTGAATGAGAAAAATGTACTGTCCACACAATTTTAATGAATAATTAGATCATTCATTTACCAAATCCATATAACTATTGTCCTTCAAAGTTAGTGGCAGATTTTAATGATATTTATTATATTCCCGGGCTTTGTTAGTTAGAATTATTAATAAATGGATAACTTTAACCTGTTTGGGTGTGGTGGCAACTTTGTGACTCGAGTTATTTCTACCACTATAAAATTTTCATTTTAAAATTTAAATTTAGGGATGTATATTTCCTTAAGTATATGCACATTTTATATGGATTACTCTAGCTATAAGTAATAAATTATATTGATTAAATTAATTAGAGTTAGAGTTTGATAAAATTAAAATATTATTTTAAATAATTAAATGTAAAAGAATTTGATTATTTAATTTAGAGAATAATGATAAAATAATGTTGATGCTATATATAATCTATTCATTAATGATTTTAAAATTGATATTTTTGGGATGCACATTATTATGGAATCTATACAAAAATAAAATTTCTTATAAGTTGAATTCAAGTGGTTTAGGGCTGATCTCAAGCAACAAATAAATAATATTGTGCATAGAATTACTCTATAACTCATGGCATCGATTTGATTGATTGTGGATTGCTGAAAGTTGTGTTGCCCTCAAATTATAATGTACATTGATGTAAAAGGACTAGTGGTGTTTAAAATACTTTAGGGAGATTGCTTGGTCATAAGGTCATGCTCTTCTAAGTCAACCCCCTTGATTAGACTGACTTTATTGTCAATAGGTGAATATAAAGGACATCAGTCTTAAACATTTAGGTGTCCTATATGATTTTAATGTAGATTTTAGTTCCTTTTAGTGCTCTAAGTTGAAATATTCATATAATGGTTTCTCTTCTAATGCTTAGGATTTTTATTTTTTTTCCTCGTGTGTTAAAATGAACAAATGAATGTCTTTAAATACCAAGACATAACAATGACTAATGTGTACTAATTTGACTCTTAATGGCTACTAAAAAGGAAGGGGTCCATAAAATTTAAATTTGAAATTTAAAATTTAGGGGTCAATCATATATGACATAGCGTTGAATCCCAACACCAAATATTGATTTAATACAAGGAGACATAAATCTCAAGATGGCGAGTAAATACATGGATATGGGTATAATAATAGGCACAATAATTGGATAGTAAAGGAAAATGTATAGTAGAAAGTGCAAATAGGGATGGGGTAAGGTTGAATGCAGAGTAGCATGTGTAAATGGCGATGTATAAAGGATTAGGAATTGAACCCAACTTTGCATAGAAATATGTCATTTGTTGACATTTAACATTATTACTACATTTTATCAAAATGAGCCCAAAACTAAATGGGAATTGATATGGGTAACAAATCTTACCATTATATTTCACCCCTATTTTCAAGTGCATGTGAATACATCGTGAACATGCATTTATGTTAGTTTTAGAATGATTATTTCATAATTATGAGCAACTTAGAGGAATATTTTTTTATATAAATTGAAAGTAGCCTTGAAGAAACTAATAAGAAGAATGGAAGAAGGTAGACTATAAAAAATAAGTGATCACAACACAACATATGCATGGGAAAAACCCTTTCGATTAAAAAAATACCACTAAAAGAAGAGCTTAATTTATTACTTCAAACAAAATCTTAAATAGATTGAGAAATCCCCACTATTGATGTAGCCCTTGTGTTAACACTTTTACAACATTTTTATACTTTGCCTCAAACTCAAAACCTACAAGACCCTATAATACAATTGAACTAATATCAATCTACTATCCAAGGCCTTGTATGTATAGAGTATGCTCATCTTATAAAGAACTTGCATTTTCAACAAAATCATAGGCTAATTCCAATGCCCCTCACAAGGAGTGAACAATCCCAAAATATAATATAAATATTAATTTGTGAAAGTTCACCTTTGAATTAACCACTTTGGACCCATTCAAATATGATCATATGTGGCATAAACTTATGCAAGTGTAACCTCTTAGTTGACTAGTCAACTAGTTTCAACTACTATAACCTAGGATGCGAATGCCACCATCCACTGTTGGGATTGATTTATTTTGCACATAGACAATTGGGATGGTTTAACACCACAAATGAATGACACCTATTATTGCTTAACCTATGTAGGTTAGCATTTTGCATGTCAAGCACATATAAATTCATTTTTTCTTCCTTTAAAGAGAGGATATTTAAGTGTTTTTTTCCCTATGGGTCGTAGGAATATGTTGGGATCATATGCACTTGATTATAGGTTTTATCCTAGATGCCATACTTAGGGATGTCATCAAATTTTTCTTTCATGTGGCCTATATCTTGGTAGAAATTTCACCATGTAGTAATTTCCTTTCTCCATTGCTCCTACTTGAGAATATATACCAAATCATTGATCATATTAGGATCATAATCCCTTATCCAATACGTATAAGGTATCATAAGTTTGTATGGGAAATATTGGTGCCTCAATAGGGCATGCATTGAAAAACTTGCTAATATTCTCTTCCATTGGGTTTCTCTTGGCCTCTATTTAGGTTGGTGCTAATGTGAAAATTTTCCTACTTTGCTACTCTTGATATTCTTTAGCCATGCAATGAATAATCCAATGGGTTAAAAATATGAATGGTCATGGATATTCTTTATCTTCATATCCCTTATTTTAACATGTAACACCTTCACAAACCTTCTCTTAAGTATAGGAATATCACTACATGCTTATGAGAGGGTATATGAAATAACACATTACCTATTATTGTCATATTGGAAGTCAATGATATCAATTTTTTGGAAAAAAACACCCTTGAGAGACTAAGAATTTTGTAGATAGATATGATGTAATAATATACTATTATGATGGTGTGATATGCCAAAGAACCAATCTCTCTTATGTATTGATCGTATGACAGTCACACTAATCTCAAAAGCTTGGGAATTTCCTCATTAGAGAGGGGGGAGATGGTAGGCATTAGAAACTATTCCAAATGGGTAAAGTGATCATTATTTCTATAAAGGAGGGGATTCCATATAGTAATTGGGTCATACCTCACTTACCAATGGCATATTTTTGTATCTATATATGGGTATAGCTAATATAATTGGTGTAAAATCATAAGTACAAGGAGGGAGAGACATCTAAAGGTTCTTGTGATTTCCAAGTTTTGTAGCTAAGTGGTTATTTACTCCTCTAGATGTTGTGATAAATCTAGACAAATGGTATTATTTATATGAATTGTATTCAACATGTACAAAAAAATTAGTTTCTTTACAAACATGACTTTATCATCTTGCATGACCAACAATTTGGACACTATACTACACACCTCGTAAGTGTTGATCTCAAACTTTCTAAGTGATAGCAATCATTTTAGGGGAGTTGTGAAATTTTACTAGGGGCAGAAACTATTTGTAAAAGCCAATTTATGAGGAACATTATTCCAATCCTTGGCTTGGATATCAACATGTCATATTTAAAAGATCTTAGGGGAAAACTAATAATTTTATTATCATTTCACTTGATATGGTTTGTTTGAGTTAGGTAGCCTTTCCTTTCCCTTTAGTGGTACATGAGAGATAATGTTGAATAAAGTAGAACATGTAATATTTTTTTTTTTGGATCGGTAAACGCTTTCGATTGGAGCTACAAACTAGTAAGGCCACATATGGGGGACCTCATCCCCAATATCTCCATTAGAACCACCACAACTATAACCACCACTATCACTACCACCATATCCATCACTGCTACTGCCTTTGTTGACCCTGCTACCATAACCACCACTATCACCACCACCATATCCACTACTGATGTTACTGCCTCTGTTGACCCCCCTGCCACTTTCTCCCCACGGAAATCCCACTATCCACCATGAGATGCAAACCTTAGATAGACCAACTGCTACCCTTACAACTTAATCATTGCACTATGAGGTCAACCCCAAAATAGAACATGTAATAATTATTTTTAAACATGTATACAAATTAGGGACAATAAGCTTCGGTAGGTGTGAAGTCCATTATAGGCATGTGCAAGGTGTTCATCAAAAATAACTAGATGACATGGGAATGTGTCATGTCTAAGTGAGGTATAGTTAAGAGAAAGTTGGGCATCACAAATTTAGTCTGCATTGTCACAAATTAACTTGCATTGCCACTACTTCATTTGGATACATGGTTAAGTATGATACATAGCTCACAAATCTAATTTCAGAAGATATTTTCCCTCTTTTTTTTGTGGAGCCAAGGTTTGTTGACTTTCCTTGAATTTTATTTTTTATCTTCCCCATGGTGGTGGAAATTTGCTAGTTCCTTGTTCACTCACAATTTAATTCCTACAAAAATATTTCTAGTGACTATTTGTTGAGTGCTTCTAGTGTTTGTAGCCTTTTAAATGGATTTTAATTTCTTTAGGATTGATGGGTTCCAAATATAAAAATGAAATTAGAAACCTATACTTATGGATTTTGAATTGCCCCTTTGTCATTAGTTATGGATGATGATGTGGTAGATAGTCATAGTTCATAGGCATAGACATTTATTCATTGCATGCAAACTTAGTGGTGTTAGTATGTAAAGACCAAAAGATTTCCATTCCATACAAAATGTAGTAAAAGAGTAACATTCATTTCAAGTAAGGAGATAGAGGTACATCTATAACATGATATATCCATAACATGTATACCAACAGTTATCCATAAATGCTCAAAGCAATTTCATATAACATTATCAATGTACATACACCATTAAGGGTGTTACAAATCATCTATTTCAATGATACATAAACAAGTTTACATAAATGTTATATTCATGAAATTAAGTTACAATGTACAAATGGGCTATGCAAGCCATACAAAAATAACATAAGAGATATATCCATGAACAAAAAAATATTTGATCCTCATCCGCCTTGAATCCACTGGTCTTCTTGCGCTGAGGCCAAGAGTGCGGTTAAGGTGTCTTTTCCACCCAACCATGAAGCACATGACTTCCCCGGGTTTCTTCCTATCTCAAAAAAATCCTCGACCTTACACAAGGAGCCTAGCAACCTAGAACAACACAACAAGAGGGAACTCTTGATGCAAGCCTGATGCCTATATGCATTCCTATACTAAGAATAACATATTTCTTGCAAACAGGAGGTGGAAGAGACCTACATAACATTTAATTCTAGGATTTTATTCCATCTATTTCAATGGTACATTGCTTGGCCAAGCATAAACAAAAACAAATGATAGTTTTAGAAAACGTAAAACTATCATCTCTGTGGTTCCACCTTTGACATCCTATCCCAGAAGTCTATTCATAAAGGAAATAAATAATGCATGTTCCACATAAAAATTCCATTTAGTTTAATAACATTTGCTCGCACAAGCATTTTATCATAAAACACTTTTCATGGACTAGTTCATAAAATGATTTGCATAAATGCAACAATATAACTCACAATAGATTCTACAATTTCACTAAGCATTTCATTCTTCAAATTAACTATTTTCAATGAATAAAACAAGTTTAAGCAATGAGTTCATTTCCATGTACATGCAAACTATTCCTCACTCTTAAAAGAATTAATCTAATTAATAATAAAAAAACACTCCAATCAACATTGTGTCTACTTCTAGAGGATTTCTTTTTGCCTATACTCCTATAGTAATGTCATGTATCTATTCATATGTTCAGCTACTTAGCTATTTAAGTGTATAAGCTTTCAAATTATTTTGCATAAAAATAATAATTCCAAAGAAAAGTAACTCACAGTTGTTTTTATAGTTCACTATAGATTCTATTATAATCATTCTATTATAATGAATAAGATAAGTTTATGCATATGAGTTCATTTCTCCATGCATGCTCAACATCCAATGCACTATCTCAAATTGAATGATTTAATCTAGATGACTGATCTTTGTGAGTTTTGAAAGAAATCTCTTCTTTAATTAGCCTTGTATATTGGTTGGAAACTACAGTCTATTGCTATTTTACTGTTTGCACACATATATTAACATGTTTAAAGATACATTAAATTGAAATTTAGAAATAAAACAATTCTAACATGGAATTGTGGATCATTCCCAGCCAAACTCATATCTATTTAATTTTAGATTTCAGAACTAGTTTACTTCTCCAAATAAAAGCACATATATTTTCATATCTAATTTTATATATCTAGGAAATGTTAAAAATAAGAACTAAGCATGGTTATATATATATATATATATATATATATATATATATATATATTGTAACTTTTGCATATATTTATATATTCATACAAATTAATGTATGTATGTATGTATGTATGCATGTATTATATATATATATATATATCTGTGTGTGTGTGTGTGTGTGTGTTTAGACATATATATTATATTTATACAATCTGGGCGAAATTCCCTCAAAGATTATGCAAAAGAAATAATATTTTGGAAATAAAGCATTTAACTTAGAGAGGCTGTAAAAATTGTATATAAATATATATAAAGAATTTGAAAAGATAGTACAAACATCACTTTTAAATTTGCACAACCAATACTTTAAATACAAAGATTTTCCACAATGGTTTCAAAGGAATTAAATCTTTGAACAAAATAGCAATTCTTTTTCATTTATTGGAAATTAAATGCAATGGAAGGAATTAAAAACCTAGAAACGAGTTGCCTCTAGTTGAAACAAAACCTTCCTACTTCTTCTTCCTTTCCTGGAGCTTGCTCTCTGGAAGTCTTTTTCTCCTTCCTTTCTTTTCTCCGTATTCCCTTCTTATTCTCATTGATTTTAAATCTATTTAAAAACTAGAAGAATAAACTATTTGGTAGCCAATTTTTGATATGTTGCAGAGCAAATCGAGAAAAGTATCCAAGAATAGTTGTTTTCTTGTTACTCCTTTTTCTCTTTTTAAAGTTTTATTTTCTCTACTTTCTAAACCTAATTTTTTTTAAAAGAAGGGCTACAAATTTTATTCAATCAAATCCAAAGTACAAGGCAAAGGCCAGTGATCCACCCACTAGTACAAAAACAATAATATATGACTAAATAAACTACTAAAAATTGCATATATATGACTAATTTTGGTCATGTGACCATTAGTAGTTTATTGCCAGTCATTTATAACACGACCAAATTCATGACTAAACTATTTTAGCCATTTATCTAGTCATTATTGATTTGGTCATTTATTTAGTCATTTATTTTAGTCATTAATTTTAGTCACGTGACTATTTTAGTGGTTTATTTGTAGTCATTTATTTGCCAAATTCTACTAGTGACCAGATCAAGACCACCACCAGAACAACCAACAACAACACTACATATTCCTGTCTTCCACTAATAACCCCTCCAGGGTCCCAAGATGATCAGAAGGTAACTCATCCCTTCCACTAATATCCTAGTCATCCACATTCTCAGAGGCCCACTTCGCCAAACAATCGGCCACTCTGTTCCATTCTCTAGGGATATGACAAAAGGAGACATAATCCAAGGAACTACATAGACTCAGAATCTGTCTAACCACAAAGGCTAATTGCCAACTAACATCATCCAAACTCTGGTTGTTCAACATATCCACAACAATTTGAGAATCAGACTCACAAATGATCCTCTTCCAGCCTAAAGAGCATCCCTGCTCAACTGCAATCTTTAGAGCAAGGGCCTCCATCAGATTATTAGAGTGTTGACCTTTGTAAATAGAGAAGAAAAAAACCGCACCACCATCATTGCCTCTACCAATACCCCCAACACCAGCATGACTAGGGTTCCCACGAGAAGAACCATCAGTATTAATCTTTAGGACCCCCACCGGGGGAGGCGTCCACCTCCCATCCCGACAGACCCATTGCTTGACATGACGAGCTCTTCTTCCGGAAAGGCATCCCCTTCTACTATCCCCCAGGTTCAAATTCCGCAAAATAGCAAGATCACCAGGATCAGTATTTTCAGACATATCACACTTAGCATAAATAGTCTCCTGAAGCCTGCTAATTATCTTCTTCCACAATTGGAAACTTCCCAATTTGGAGCCACAAAAAACTCAACGGTTCCTCTCCAGCCAAAGGTTCCAGAGAATGAAAATAGGCCCAACAGACTAGGCCACCAGCAAGAAAGAAGTCTTCATTGGAGGCCTACCCAAACTCTCCCAAAATTCAATTAGGGAGGTAGCATGAATACAACCATGATGCCAAGCCTCCCACCATCTATGCCATATATCTCTAGAAAAAGGGCAAACAAAGAACAAGTGGGAGGTACATTCCTCATTGTGCGAACAAAGGAAGCAAATAGGTGGTCCCTGAAAACCTCGCTTGCGAAGATTTTCCCAAGTGAGGCACTTCTTATGAGCAACCAACCATAAGAAAAAATTGCATTCGGGCCAATAAAAGTTGTCCCAAACCTTCTTCCACCAGTGCACCTCAACTGGACCATGTAAGTTCCTATCAAGCATAGCATAGCCTTGAGAAACAGTGAATTTACCTTTGGGACTAGGACTCCAAGGTGAAACATCCCTCTCATTAAGGGAGTTGCAGAGCCTGCCCTCCAAAACTCTAGTAAGAACAACATGATCCTCATCAAAACCACCCATGGGGCACTCTTGCGGGTCCTTTCAGCAAGCCACCATTTCCTGACTAATACACTTGATTGTTTTAAAATGCTCCACCTTAGTCCAACTAGCATCAAAAAAAATATGGCAAAGAGGCTGAAGTTGAGGGAAGCTAGAAAGAAAGGGAGGGTGGCCATCCCAAGAGTCCTGCCAAAATAGAGCATCAGAGCCTCTATTATAGATCCATAAGAGACCCTCCTTAATTAGCTGAGCTCCCTTCTTAAGGGTATCCCAAATACAAGAACCTTTACCTAGCAAAGCAATCCGTGACACATCAAGGCTATCAGCACCAGGAAGATACTTGTGGGCAAGAGTCTTGGCTCAATCCTGATCTTGATTATTGCACCACCTCTAGTATAGCTTGGCAGCCAAGGCCATGAAAACAAGAGCCATAGACCTAAGACCAAGGCCCCCAGCATGCTTCGGCCTGCAAAAAAACTCCCACTTGACTAAACTCCACTTCGAGGAAAGAAGGTTTCCTCACCAAAGAAATTGCCAAGATAGAGCATCAAATTCCTTCACAAAGGTGGAAGGAGGAACCTGCACACAACACCTATAAATGGGGAGAGACTGCGCCACAATCTTTAGAAGAAACACTCTCCCAACAGAAGATAACCATTTTTAAGTCCAATGAATAACCTTACTCCGGAATTTATCCAAAATCCCTTGCCAGTAATCTCTACGCTAAGATCCCAAAGCCAAAGGGATCCCAAGGTACATCAAGGGAAGAGAACCGATATGAAATCTAAGGATCCTAGCAATCCTACTCTGAATAAGCTGAGGAGTATTAAAGAAATAAATGGAGGATTTGTCATCATTAATACATTGACCTGAAGCCTTCAAATAGATGTCTAAAGCTCTCCTGAAGTTCACTGCCTCACTAATTCTAGCCATGCCCATCAACCCAGTATCATCCACAAACTGAAGATGAGAGTAGGAAGGAAGAGAATTATTCTAGCTCCACCCTTGGATAAGACCTTGCCTCACCTGAGATTTAATAAATCTTCCAAGACCCTCTGCCATGATAATGAATAAATAAGGAGATAACGGGTCCCCTTGCCGGAGTCCCCGAGAAGCACTAAACAAATCTGAAGGTTCCCCATTAATGAGAACCGAGAAGGAGGATGAGGTCACACAACTAAGAACCCAATTCACCCACTCCTCATCGAAGCCAGAAGCCAAGAGAATTTTCTGTAAGAACTCCCAGCTCACCTGATCATAAGCTTTAGCCATGTAAAGTTTAATAAACATAGCCTTCTCCTTAGAGTTAGCCATAGAATGAATAGCTTCCATAGCTATCACAACACCATCCAAAATTTTCCTGTCTTCAACAAAACCACCCTGCTTAGTAGAGATTAGAGTACCGAGGAGTGGTTTGAGTCTCTCAACAATCAATTTGGTGATGATCTTGTAAACAACATTACATAACGCAATAGGCCTGAATTGAACCAGCCGATTAGCCCCCTCCTTCTTAGGTATGAGAGCCAAGAAAGTAGAATTCACAGACTTGAGCATCTGTTTGTTCATATGTGATTCCTGAACCACCTTGAGGAGATCAAACTTTATTATTTCCCAAAACTCCTGAAAGAACTCAATCGGAAACCCATCCGGGCCAGGAGCCTTACCTTTTTTCATATTAAACACCACTTTCTCCAATTCAAGTAACAAGATAGGACATAAGAGAGCCCCATTCATCTTAGCAGAGACTAGGTGGGGAATACAATCCAAGATGGCCCTCTCCTCAGCCCTAGCTGCAAGATCCTCCCTAGAAAATAGGTTTGAAAAATAATTGACCACTTCCCTAGAAATATCAGCACAGGAAGAGAGCTGAGCCCCTTTAGGCAAAACAAGAGAGGAGATAGAATTCCCTGCCTTCGAGCCTTAACTGAATTATGAAAGAATGTAGTGTTCCTATCCCCCTCTTGAAGCCAATCAACACGAGATTTCTGCTTCCAGAAGATCTCCTCCCGAAGCTCCCACTCTTCTAATCCCTTAAGAGCCAAGGAATCAACTTTACTTAGATCAGAGGTCAACCCTTGGTCCCAAATCTGATGAGTGATGTTATCCAACTTGGACTGAGCAGCCATCTTCTGAGCATGCAGGTTCCTAAAACATTGTTTATTCCATCTCTTAAGCCTGTACTTCACATGTTGAAGCCTCTTACTAAAAGTAAACATGGTTGTCCCATGGGCAGGCATCCCTTCATACCACCAATCCAACATAAGATCATGTAGAGACTAATCTCTTAACCACATCAACTGAAATTTGAAAGAAGGATTTTTGGTGACTCCATAAGCGGTGACATAGAGCTTGATAGGCCAGTGATCAGAGCCCCTCCAATCAAGAATTTCTGAACTAGTGATCAACCTACTGTTCATCCAATAGCAGGAAATAAGAAATCTATCAAGCCTTTCCGAGATAGCCTCAACACCACATCTCCTATTATTCCATGTAAAGACACCATTGGTTGGCTTCACATCAATGAGATTCAAGGAACCAATCATATCCCTGAGTAGATTAGCAGAAGGGTCCAACCTAGCTAACCCACCTCATTTTTCATCCAAGCAAGTAACAACATTAAAATCACCTGCCAAAATCCATGGGAGAAACGAGTCCAGGGCCCGAATGAATTTGATGTGATCCTAAAGATTTGACTTACCTGAAAGATTAGTAGGAGCATAAATATTGGATAAAAGACACCTTTCTCTAGTCTCAAAACTAGAGGCAACCAGAGAAATGGAAGACCGACTAGAAATCCACCATAAGGGGAGAACTTTCCTCAGTTTCCAGAAGCAAGCCACCCCCCTAAACTGTTCAAAGCACCCACCCCTTGCCAATTACCCTAGGGCCAGATACACAAAGCACAATTAGCCAAACCATGAACTATAAGCTTGGTTTCTTGAATAAAGACAACATTAAGAGACTGAGACTCAATTAATCTACGAACAACCTTTTGTTTAGGGATGTTGTTCAACCCCCTTACATTCCAAGATAAAACAATCATTTATGGGGCTGGGAGAAGTGGGAATCAATGGGTTTCACAAACCCCGACTCAACCAATGTATCACCCATAATCTTGACCTTCTCTTGATCAGTCTTCCTTCCACTCCTTGACGGTTTGTTTAGAGTCCCCTTTTTAAAGGATTTCTATAGAAGGCCTAAGGTAGGAGAAGCTTTGTTACCCTTCACGAAACCCGATGTCCCCTAAGTAGCAAGGGGAACAAAATCCCCCACAACTATATCCTCCAGAACCTGTGACCCCGCGAGATCCCTAAAATCCTGAACTTGAGGAGGCAGGTCCATATCCATCTGGCCAACCTATTGAACCCCTGGAGCAAAGATCTGATCCTCTTTCTTTGCATCCTTATCCTGTACCTCATGTTGACCCTTAGCCCCAAAAGAGAGCTCAACTGGAATTCCTTCCTCTTGGATCAAGTCATCAAGAACATCAAACCTGTTAAAAGTACCATCATTCTGTCTATCCATCTCGGTTCTCTTCTTGCCTTTGCCTTTGTTATGGTGCTTAACCGGAATAAATCCCTCCTTATCTATAGATCCATCAGACAAGGGAGCCTTCCCCTTGTCCTCCCTAGGAGGTCCAAAGGCAGCCAATGGGGAAGATTTATTTCTAGGACATTTGCAATGTAAATGACCATATTCACGACAAATTTTGCATCTAAATGGAAGGGTCTCGTAATCCAGCTGTTGGATCCAAGAAGATGCTCCCATGCAGATCTCCATAGAATCTGGTAACAAATTATTTAAATCAACCTCTACACAAATACGTGCAAAAGAAATTACCTTATGATCTTGAGTTTGTGTAGCTGATCCCACAGGTTTTCCAAGAAGCAATGAGATTGAGTGAAGAATATCTTCCCTCCAAAATTCCAATGGAAGCCTCGGCAATCAAACCCACATGAGCGCCCGCAAGGGGATCTCCTCAACAAAGTTGAAGCCCACATGCCAGGGCTTGATGAAAAGCACCACCTGGTTAAATAAATACAGGCCTCCTTCAAAATCCCTATTCCTATCCGACATGCTTGGAAAGATAACCAAAAAATAGTTATAAGCTGCTAAAAGAATCTCCATATCTCCTTCTGGGTTCCAAACCCTACATGCCCAAGACTCCAACACAGGTAAAGAAAGACGAAGGCCCAAAAATTTGCAAATAAGGGCATGATTGCACCAATATTCAACATCCTCCAAAACTTGCTCAAGTTGAATAACCAAAACTGGTCGATCCTCCAATCTCTCCAAACATCCATTTACTTTTTTTATACGAAACATCCCTTTTGAAGAGGAGACCCCTTCCCCATTGGAGTTTACCTAAGTGTTCTTTAACATTGACATGCATTGAAGAAGACGACTCAACCATCTCCAAATCCTTAGACGACACCTGAGAAGAGGCTATACCTTGATTCTCCATGGAACAAAGAGCACAAACCCCAACAAATAAGGAAGAAGAGATGGGGCAGGAGACCCACAGTCTCAAACTGCCACACGCCACCCGCCAAGAGCACACCCCACACAAAAAAAAGTAGAGAACTCCCACCCACAAGCAAGAATAGGTCAAAAAACCCCTCTTCGACCAACGCACCCCAACAAACAAGCAAAAATAGCCCCCCGCGAAAGCTACAGACTAGGCTCAGACCGAGCAAGGACGCTAGAATCAGGACAAGCTAGGGTATGCAGGCCCTAGCTCGTGCCAACCCATCGAGCAGAGCCATCCTCCCAATCGGGTCCATTCTAGTTCTCTTCAAAGCCTAATATTGAATTTAATAAAATATTAAATTTATTATTGCATATTATTTTCTTGATAATTGAAAAATAATAATTTCATTTCAACCTTGTATTTGTCACCTCGAAAGAGTTAGATAGTGCTATTTCCAATTTGTAAAATAAAAGTAAATGTTTACTCTTAATGAGGAGTAAATAAGTATTTCTTTATAAAATAAAGACTTAACCCAAAGTAATAACATTTGATTTTGAAAAATAAAATAATTATTTAATTATCCAAACATAATCTTTTACTATAAAACAAAGAGATATAATTAAAATTAATTCTTCTATTTCACTTTTCTTTTTTATTTCTACTTCATAAAATTAAATAAACACTCAGAAAAAAAATACAATTATGCATCTAATTAAATTAAAACTACATGCATTTAAATGACAATACGTGCATGTGTGTGTATTCGAGAGTTCCGTTCCTACTGTACCCTTCCAAGAAGCTAACCTTCTCTCCTTAGCCACACCCTTGGTCTTCGACGACCTGCATCTCAATACCCTCAGGCACACATCAATAGATTAGTATCCACATAAAGATATAAATCATAACATTAAAACTCATGAATTTAAATAACATCTTCCATTTTCATCATATTCAAAATAAATTGCATTCTAAGCATTCAACTTTTCTTAAATTAAAGCAACATTTCATATTTCATCACACCAAAAACACCATAGTATTCATTATGTATTCTACCACACACATCCAATCATATGTCAAATCCATACAAAGCCAAAAACAAGGAGCATCAAAGTTCAAGACATGACATAGTATATATCAAATTGATGTGACTAGTGATATCCTTTGTGTTTTAAAAAGCATTGTCCTCTTTTATAATAGATGGTTAAGATCTATTAATGAGGCTTAATTTGATTTTATATGGGGTTTTTTTATCATTTTTTTGGTTGAAATATTGTGCGATAGTGAAAGCCATTGGATTAGGGTAATGTGGGTAGATTGATGGCTCATGCTAGGTTATTGGATATATTATAGTTGAAGGTAGATTTTGTTAGGTTGAATTTTTTTATTAAAATAGCTCAAGGGTTGGATCATAGTTGGGGCTTCTCTCAATGACTTCAAAAATATCTTTACAAGTTAGCGACCACCATTGGATTAAACTAATGTGGCAAGAATAATGGTCATTATTTCTTGGCACAAGCTTGCAATTGCGTTCACTCTTATGCTAGAAAAGGGATTTTGTATCTAGGATTAGGTTTGTAATGGAATCCAATACAGAGGAGGAACAATATAAATTATTTATCAAAATTTATCTCATTTATTACAATATTCAATAATTGAATGGAAGTGGAAGCTTAGGCTATATATATAGAGACAAAATGCTAGTGTGGCTAAGAAAATTGGAGACAGAAAATTACATGAAGGAAAAATATAATATAGGAATTACTTATAAGGGAGGGATCACTTATTGGAATGGATTTAAATGATTTTTTTTTTTATCAAAATTGGTAATATGGTCCCATCAATCATTAAAGGTCAAACATATTTTCATGCTTAGAGCCAACTATGATATATGGCACATTCTAGAGAGAATCCAAATTTTCATAGTATCCCAATTTTGGTTGTTCTCATCTCACTTTAGGAAAAACTCCCAACCTTGAAGTCCTAAACTACGGCCACTTGTCAAAACATATTTTCATCATACTTGGTGTTTTCTCATCTAGTATTATGTAGTATTAATTTATTCTTCTAGTTGTAGTAGCACATCCATTTTGTAGTCATTACTTTATTAATATTGATTTCTAATTGGTAAATGATACTCAATTTTGGGATTTCTATGGAGATTGATTGAAAGGATTCAAGCAGAGTGCAAAATACACCTTCCTAATGCTAATCTTTAGGAGAGAGAAGCAAATAAACTATTTAAATCTTTGCAATTACAGTTCATTGAAGATGCACACATAAGAATATGAGATAGAAACAATGAAACAATAACACAAAAATTATGTGGGAAAACCCTTTTAGGAAAAATCCCACACACCAAAGCAAAGATCTCTTATGTTACAATAAAACAAATATTACATACAAGTCATAGAGCTATGCTCTTTCAGGTGTTAATTCACAGAATGAATCTAACAACATTTTGTTACATTCACTCTGATCTCTTCTCTATTCCAATGCGCTACAACATTGCATACATACTTCTCAAGCGTTATAGGAAAACCATTGTTCCAACTTCCATACCAACTGAACAATCATAACCGCAATCCCGCTGAGTCCAACTTGAACCATCACGAGGTTACACTAATCTTTACCACATCGACGTTTGCCACAATACCGCAAGATACCACTATATTGTAGTCCTTTCTAGTTTATCATTGCAGGGTTCTATATTGCACTATACCACTCTACCGCAGTCCATCCAAATGACCATTGCGGTGTCGTGGGTTTCCACTAAACCACAACCCCCCCTCAACAGACTGTTTATAGACCAATGACCATACCTCCAAACAATGAATAACTATACCTTCAAACAGTGAATAACAAAGTCCTTTCGCGAGTAGGGATTCAAGGTTTCTCAATATCCGATACCATAGACTTCACAAGTAAAACATATGATGGAACTCCAAAGTCCGATTGTCAAAACCCTTCAAATTTTCAAAGTCTTTTTCAACTACATTCAGTAAGTGATAAGCGCAAAGCCCAAACTTCATAACCTATGGGGTAACAATTAGGTGAACCTTTACTGCCAACCCGCCAACTCTAGTTTAAACTTTTGTGGTACTGCAGTGTAGAAAGCTTTGACTCGGCTAAGTGTTTTCCTAATTTTAGAGAGCCTTAACCAATAAGTTTGAGAAACCTTTTTCTCAACATTCTCCCACTTGAAGAAGAAATTATTAGCTCCCAATCAACACTCGAAGTCACTGTATCACCCTAGGCCTCAAGGCCCATCAAATTTGCACATCATCTGAACTTCTCTATGCTCAATGGCTTTGTTAGTGCATCAACAACATTCACCAAAGTTTCAACCTTTTCCAAGTTAATCTTTCCATCTTCCACCATATCATGAACAAAATGGTATTGCACGTCAATGTGTTTTTTTTTGGCATGAAAAGTTGGATTCTTTGCCAAACATATGGCACTCTGGCTATCACAATAGATAATAATCTATCTTGCATCAAAACCAACATTTGAACATAGTCTTCTAAGCCAAATGGATTCTTTAGAAGCATGAGTTGCTACCATGTACTTTGCTTCAATAGTAGACAAAGCGATTATGACTTGTCACTTGCTCATCCAACTTATTGCACCACCAAACAACATGAAAACATATCCATTGGTGGATTTTCTGCTATCAATATCACCCACCCAATCAGAATCCACATATCCATGAATTTTTACCGAATGCAGAGATTCAGTAGAATAATTGTGATAACATAAGGCATACTCTAAAGTACCCTTCAAATATCTAAAAACTCTTTTCACAACATCCCAATGTGTTTGTCTTGGATTAGCCATAAATCAACTAAGAACTCCCACTGCTTGGGCAATGTTTGGCCTAGTACAGACCATTGCATACATTAAACTACCAATTGCACCTACATAAGATACCTCGGTCATGTCCTCCATCTCAGTAGGATATTTTGGACAATATTTCGCAAAAAGCCTTGTTCCCTACAACACAAAAACCACTAAGTGTTTGCAATCTGTCATATTGAATATCTCTAGGACAAAGTTCACGTATTTGCTCTGGCTAAGCCAAATCTTTCTATTTTCTCTATCCCTTATGATTTCCATCCCCAAAATATACCTAATTGAACCTAGATCCTCAATTTCAAATTGTGTTGACAATTGAGACTTTAATTTAGAAATCATACCCTTACCATTCCCAATGAACATGTCATCCACATATAGGGAAATAATAAGAACATGATTTTCATTCCTAAAATAAATACAATAGTCAGACTTTGATCTCACAAATCCCAAAGACAACACATAGGTATCAAACTTTTGGTACCACATTCTAGGAGACTACTTCAGGCCATACAGAGATTTCTTTAACTTACATACCAGGTTCTCTTTACCTTTCTCAATGAAATGATCTAGTTGAGACATATAAATCTCTTCCTTTAAATCACCATGAAGGAAAGTTTTCTTCACATCCATCTACTTGATTTCTAAATCATATGCTACTGCAAGTGATAACAAGAATCAAATGGATGTTAGCTTTGCTACAAGAGAAAATATTTCCCCATAATCAATTCCCTCCACTTGGGGATATCCTTTCACGACCAACCTTGCTTTATGCTTCTTAGTTCACTACCATCAAGACCTATATCTTTCTTTGACACCCATTTACATCCAATAGGATTTCGTCCTTTTGGAAACGGTACCCGATCCCATGTATCATTCTTCTTCAATGATTCCATTTCTTCATTCATGGCTCCTAACCAAGAATCTACATCAGACATATGCATAACCTCTCTAACACTCCTAGGCTCATTAGTGCTAGCAATCAAAGAAAAGTCACAACTTTAATCTAACATATAATATCCAAACATTTTAGGTTGTCGCTTAGCATTCGTAGACCTCCTCAAAAGTTGATGCCGAGATTCTTCTTATTCAAAATTTTTAGAGCTACCTGATCTCTCCTCATTAACAAGTCCACCAGGAGTACGTAGTTCATCTTTATTCGGTGTAAGGGGAACTTCAAATTACTCCTTTCTTTCTTCTTTCACCTCTGGCTATAGATCAACTATGGAAGGTTTCAGCTCACAAAAGGTCACGCTTCTACTGTAGAGCACCTTCTTTGTAACTGGATTCCAAAGCTTGTACCCCTTCACACCATTGCCATAATTGATGAAGATATACTTCACTGCCTAGTTCTCCAATTTAGATCTCTTTTCACTAGGCACATAAGTATATGCCTCACAACCAAAGAATCTAATGTCTCAATGATGGCTTCTTACCAGACCACGCTTCCATAGGTGTTTTATCAATGAGCGTCGAAGTAGGAGATCTATTAATTAGATAACATGTAGTGGCTACAACCTCAACCCAGAACTTTAGTTCAAGACCGATACCACTCAACATACTCCTTGCCCTCTCCATCAACATTTTTCTCATCCTCTCCACAACTCCATTTTTTTGTGGAGTGTAGGGAGTTGTTTTCTATCTCGTAATCCCCCTATCGGAATCTGTAGAACAAAGCTCACCACTATTATCCATCCTCAAACACTTTAATTTCATACCAATCTGATTTTCTACCAAGGTTTTGAACTCCTTAAATTGATTGAATACTTTAGTTTTACTTCTAAGAAAATATGCAAATGTCCTTCTTAAACATGTGGACCATCTATGAACGAGAAAAAATACATAGATTTTGATAACAAAGGAACATTAACTAGACCAAACACACTAGCATGGATATAATCTAGAATTCTGAAAGATTTATGAGAACGGGAATAAAAAGAAACATGGTGTTGTTTTCCATATATACAATGTTCACAAAAATAAAACTCGAGATTACAATCATCAAGCCCATTAACCAAGCTTTCAATTTTCAAGGATTTAAAACCTTTTTCACCATTGTGGCCAAGCCTCTGGTGCCATAACATTATCTTCTCTGCTAGGAGCTTCACCTCTAAAGAATTAGCGCCCTTAGGAATAATTTCCTCCTCTACTTGATCATATGAAGAAGCCCTTTTCCCATACTTCATAGAAGTACTATTGCAATGAACTGTGCAAGCATCCCACTTATACAGAGTGCTAATTCACACACCCTTAGCAAGCATCATAGAACCTCTAGTCATCTTACAACTATCATTCGAGAAAGATACCTGCACACCCAAATCATTCACCTTACTTACAAAAATTAAATTACATGCCAAACCATGGATATGCATCACATCATTGATTCCCTTTATCCTTCCATTAGGAAACTGAATCCTGACTCTTACATGGTCAACAATTTCTAGGTGAGAATCATCACCTAGATACACCTTTCCACCAACATACTCTTTGTATTTTGAAAACCAACCCCTATGAGAGGTCATGTGAAAAAATACACCTTATTCAATTAACCACACATATTCTGATGCATGTGTTTCCAAGGTTGCTATGAATGCATCTATATCATCTCGAGAAGATTCATTATCAAAAGAATTATTGTTTTTCTTTTTATTCTTCTTCTTCTCTTCTTTGTTGTCTTTCAAGATATGTTTGGATTTCCCACAGTTCCAACATTTTGCCTTGGACTTCTTACCAGGAGACTTTGATCTCCCCTCTAACTTGGATTTAGACTTCTTTCCCTTCTTCTTGCCTTTCTCCTTTGATCTTCCTCAAACAACAAGGGCCTCCTTAGCCATCTCAGAAGACTTCCTTCATATTTCTTCTAACAAGAGCGAAGAAACCACATCTTCCATCTTGAAAGTGGTTGATGTACTCCCAATAGCCATTACCAAGTGATCTCATGTGTCAGGCAAAGAACACAACATGAGCATGCAACAATCTTTGTCATCTATCTTCACACCAACAAACCCCAACTGAGAAATGATCATGTTAAATGCATTCAGATTATCTGCAATGGATGCTCCTTCCTCCATCTTCAAAGAGTATAACTTATTTCTAAGGAATAACTTATTTACCAAGGATTTCCCTTGATAAAAGTCACCAAGCTTTTTCCAAATAATTTTTGTGGTCTTCTCTTCATGGACATTCAAGAGAACAAAATCGACCAAGCACAATCTAATCAGACCCTTGGTTTTCCCATCCATTGCATCCTAGTTAGTTTGTGAGGTTTCTGATGCCTTTTTACTAGATACCACATCCCACAACTCTCGATCTATGAGAAAATATTTCATCTTGAGTTTCCACAACTCAAAATTACCACTGTTGATTTTTTCCATTTCTATTCTTCTAGATGTGCTCACCATCTTAAATCTACAATAATATTACAACTAGATTTCTCAGCAAAACTCCCACTGAAACCATATCAACACAAAAAACCCTTCTAACCCACAAGGATAATAAAGCTATCAAGCTCTAATACCAAATGAAAAGTAAAGCAGAGTGTGGAATACACCTTCCTAATGCTAATCTTCAAGAGAGAGAAGCAAATAAACCGTTTAAATCTTTTCAATTATAGTTCATTTAGGATGCACATATAATAATATGAGAAAGACAATGAAACGATAACACAAAATTAACGTGGGAAAACCCTTTCGGGAAAAAACCCACACACCAAAGTAGAGATCTCTTGTATTATAGTAAAATAAATATTACATACAAGTCCCAGAGCTATGCTATTTTAGGTGTCAATTCACATAATGAATCCAACAACATTTCATTACATTCAATTTGATCTCTTCTCTATTCCAATGTGCTACAACATTGCTTACATACTTCTCAAACATTATAGGAAAACCATCATTCCAACCGAACAGTCATAACCGCAATCCCACCAACTTAAATCATCGTGGGGTTGCACTAATCTTTACCACATCGACCTTTACCACAATACCACAAGATATCGCTATATCATAATCCTTTCCAATTGACCATTACAGGATTGCGAGGTTCTATACCACCATACCACACGATACCACTCCACCGCAGTCCATCTAAATGACCATTGTGGTGTCGCGGGTTATCGCTATACCGCAATGCCCCCTCATCAGATTGTCTATTGGTTGTTAGGGATCAGGGATCCTACATAATCCATACTACTTAGAGCTCAAGCAAGTAGACCAACAACCATACCTTTGAACAACGAAGAATAAGGTCCTTTCGCGGGCCAGGATTCGAGGATTCTCAATACCTGATACCGCAAACTTCACAGGTAAAGCATATAATGGAGTTCTCTGAATCCGATTATCGTAACCCTTCAAATTTTCTAAGTCCTTTTCAACTGCATTTGGTAAGCGATAAGCTTGAAGCCTGAACTCCATAACCTATGGGTAACAATTAGGTGAACCTTTACTACCAACCTGCTAACTCTAGTTTAGACATTTCTAGTAATGCGGTGTAGAAGACTTTGACTTGGCTAAGTGTTTTCCTGATTTCAGAGAGCCTGAACCAGTAAGTTTGAGACACCTTTTTCTCAACATTGATAACTTGGCCTCTTTCCATACCAGAGTGTAAGGGGACATTCCTATTCCTTATTTTGGAGTTATTTGATTGACCCAAAGAGACTATTTCTATTGGGTATATCCTTGCTACTTAGAATCTATTCTAGGGATGATCTTCATTAGGCTTTTATTTATACATTTTTCCAATCCATTTCCTTGTGGGTATTAGTTTGAGAATGTAGACTTTCAAATATTTTCCATTATTGTGGGTGTAGACACTTAAAAATGACCTAGGCCTGCAAGCTCTATTTTTACCACTTTCGTCCTAGCATAATTATGACATTTAATTATATCCTTGGTCCACATTCGACTATTGATTAAATAATTCATGTTATTTTATTCTTCATGATTATTAAATAAATAAATTTTATTTATTTATTAAATACGTTATTAATTGTCTAAGTCTTCCCCTAATTAAATAAATTTCTTAATTTATTTAAATTGCCTTTCTTCATTTATTTCTTCCTAATTATTAAATAAATGAATTTCATTTATTTATTTAATATGTCACTAATCTCATAATTAAATGAATTTATTAATTTATTTAATTATTAATCATATCTTCTAAATTAAATAATTATCTTTAATTATTTAATTATCAAAATTAACATTTCCCTCATTTTAAATAAATGAAATTATTTAAAATGATATCACATTCTTAACTGACAGTTCATTTTAGTAAATAATCAAAATTGATTATTTATTATCTCATAAAATCCATATTTTGAATTAATTTAATTCAAAATGGTAACTTTCTTCCAAAAATCAAGTAATTGAGCAAATTATTGATTTTCCAAATTTGATCTTCAGTTCAACTCTTATCTTCTTGTTTTTTGAATCTCACAAATCAGACAGTCTTTATCTTCTTGATTTTTCAAAAATCTTTATTTTTTCTAATTAATTATCTCATCTATTCTCCACCACCGATTCGATTCTCTCAGATGACATCTTGACCACTCGTTTAAGGATTTTTCCCTAACCCTGATTAGGGATTATCAGATTAAATCTTGTCCTTTGATTTTAGGTCTTTGTTGAAAGTCGATCTCATCCGTCCATTCAAAATGGCATTTTCTATAAAATGCTATTTTGCTCACATTTTTAGATTACACAGAGAGACACAAGAATTTTGTTATTCTGACACATTAATGCTTAGAGTTATTTGGCATTTTAGAATCATTTTGTCATAGGCATAGGCATAGACATTTATTTTAAATCCTTCAAAGCTTGTGTAGGACATAGGCATAGTCAAAGAATTGCTCACACGTTAGATATGAGGGCAACCATCCACAAGTTAGAAGGTACTATCAAGGTGAATCATGGAAACTCCTACAAACGACAGGTATAATTGTTCTTATTTTTAATTTTTCATTGTTCTTGATAGGATCTTTGGGTTTATATGATTTTATATGCTAACATCTAACATACCTAAAATTTACCCTTAGATACATTTGGTGAAGTCTAGCTAGTCGGTGTCACATCGACATACCCGAAAAAGAAAAGGTGGACAAGTTCGTTCAAACACTTCTAGGACCCTTAAAATATGCACTACAAGTACATTGTTGCACAACCTTCACGGATCTAGTTGAAAAGGGTGTCCAGATCGAGAAATCCCTTATCACAAAGGGAGAATTAAGATACGGTCCTAAAAACACAACGCCAATCCTCCCGTTGACAAAAATAAATATTGGGTCAAAAAAAATGTTACAAATGACAGTGTTGTTGACTCCAAGGAAGTAAACACTATGGGTCTTCTATTGGATCTAAAAGGGGTTCAACTACAAAATAAACCAATGACGATATCGATACCCCCTACTAATGTCCCTTCAAACAACCAAAGTGGCCAAAACAGTCAAGGACAATACTGTTAGATGAGACAATTCCCTAGGGGTCGCACATACACTCCTTTGGGTGATCCCATTGAAGAAGTCCTCAAGAAATTCCTTCAGAATGGTGTCATCACACTTCAAGAACCAAAACCATATGACCTAGGACAATTTGAACCAGCATGGTGGGACGATAATGCATTTTGTGATTATCATCAGGCAAAAGGACATAAACTTCTACCTGTCGACAACTAAAAAACCTGGTACAAGACCTTATCGAGAGTCGTATCATTGAGGTAGGTGGACAACAATTTGCCTCTAATTCTGATCATACCATTCATAAGAACCCACTGCAGGACCATGGTTCTAATAATGCTTCCACATCAGGTCCAAAGATAAACAATAATCAAGCCAATTTTTCCTGCGCCAAGTATGACTATTCTGGTGGACCTATTATAAATAATGTCTGAACTGACGATGAATACATCAACACCATCATGGTTAAGAGAGCACCCCAATGTAATTCTACTACTCAAAGTGGCAAGGTCACCATAGCTGGTTTGCCTCCTGCTAGACAACCTAAAATCACCATACTTGGCCCATCTCCTAAACAGTCACAACCCACCTCGACCATAAAGCAATGGCAACCCAAGAGTTAGCTCAACCTT
Source organism: Sequoia sempervirens (assembly GCA_007258455.2). Lineage (NCBI taxonomy): Eukaryota > Viridiplantae > Streptophyta > Pinopsida > Cupressales > Cupressaceae > Sequoia > Sequoia sempervirens. The sequence goes on from VDFB02281492.1 coordinate 35,475,611, forward strand.
ATCGACCAACTTGGAAAAACTCCTGTGCAAATTTCTATTCTCGAGTTGCTTCGCATCTCTCCCACACACAAGGCCATACTAGATAAAACCCTGCAAGAGTCGTCAGTCCCTAAGGATATTGATGTCAATCAGTTTGAGACCATGGTGGGATACCTCACTATGCCTCACCATGTCACCTTTTATGATCAAGACTACTCGTCACCTAAGACTAACCATAACGATGTATTACACATTGAAACTTTCATCCATAAGCACAAGGTCAGAAGAGTTTTAGTAGATGGCAGAGCGGGATTGAATATATGCTCCTTGAAACTGGTTAAGGCTCTGGGATTTTTTGATGCATGCGTAGACCCTACAAAGAGTATAGTGATCAATGCATATGATGACGAAGAACTCTCTTCACAAGGTGTTATTTATCTTCTTATTAGAGTAGGACCAGTTATTGTGGATACAACCTACCAGGTCCTGGATCTAGAATTACCTTACAACATCTTGCTCGATCGCCTATGGATTCATGCCTTAAAATTCATTCCATCCACATATCACCAATGCTTAAAATTCCCATTTGACAACACATAAATCACTATATATGGCGACCTCGACCCTTTTCAATATTGCACCAACCTAAGGGGAATTTTTGAAAACCAAGTGCCTATCAATCGAGAAGCTTCTGGCCCCTCTTCTTCTAAATACATTGACCCATCCACACTCTCATCATCTTCCATGTCCACTCCTTCCACATCTTCTGCCACAACACCATCCTCCACAAACCCTAAGGCTGAGACCACTGTCAAGATCCAAGACCTAGGCTGTAGAGAGTTCAAACTACATACAACATATAGCATAACAACAATACCCAAGTCTCTGAAGGTCTATGGTCAACCATGTTTTAGAATGGAACCCAAAGAAATTTTCAAAGTTCCACCAAAAAAAGTTTTCATCAAATGAGGAGACATGAGTAACGAGGACCTTGCCTATTTTACAGGATGGCTCTATAAGGAAATGGCCAAACTACCCCCATTACCAGTTAAGAAATACAAAAAGGGATATGACATAATGAAGGCTAAGGGCTACGATGGCACTAGTGGCCTAGGCAGAAATAAAACTGGATGAAGAGAGCCCATAGAATATTTCAAAATACAAAAATATCTTGGATTAGGGTATGGATTGCCGGACAATGACGATCGACGTACCAATGGGATTTCGAGTGAGCGAGTGCATGCTTCAGAAAGTGTTGAGACCACTAAGGAAACCTTTATCGAAACTGACTCCCAAGAGTGGGAATTTGGCTCTGAACAATCCTTAAGTGACTGTTGCCTCGATGATTTGTTTGTCGAAACAGGGGAACTGACCTCAGAACAAAGATTTTGGCAAACATTTAAAATTAATTAGGCACCGAACAATCATAGTCCTATTACCATTCCCCATTCCCCATGACCTACAAACCCCACCATTTGAATCCCATTAGTCTAGCCCATCCAACTTACCAAATGACATTAACAATCACGACTCTAAGTCCTTCACCCCTTATTTTGACAACGAATATGAAACAAGTGAAGGGGAATATTGGATAGAGTCCGATGTGGAATTGGATGATGATAATTTCATCTACAATATCACTGAAATTGTTTGCACGCTTTTTGCATCCTCCCCTCAATTCACCAACACTGACAATGGCATTTCCCTAGTTTATCCTCAACTAGTTGATTGGGATCAACAAGGCCCGCCAGTCCTGGACACCTTTTAGAATGATGAGGCACTTGTAGAGTTTATGAGATTACGTGAGGGCATACCCAGTGGTGATCACAAGGCAGATTCACCATTGATCTAGATTATGCAGCCTACTTCGGTGAGACTTCTTTGTCCTCCAATCGCAAAATTAAAAATAAAATAAAAATAAAAAATGAAACATCTTTAGGTGAAAATCGAAAGGCACCTTCTGACGACAAAAAAGTAAAAACAAAGGACATATTTGCGGGTGAAAACCTCTTTGAGGTGCCCAAGGATGGAGGACTGGACTTTCTTCTCATAACACAAGAGAAATCAGCTATGCTCATAGAGGACACCATAGAAGACAACATATCAACAACTGAAGATCCCAAAATGGTCCTCTTTGATGCATCCTTGACTGAAGAAGAGACTATAATTTCACAAATTCTTTGCAGAACGTAAAGTCAACTTCGCATGGTCTTATGCTGACATGCTAGGATTAGACCCAAAACTAGTTCTACACCATCTGCCACTATTGCCTAATGCCAAACCAGTTAAACAAAAGTTACCCAAAATGCATCCTCAGGTCGCTCTATTCATCAAGGATGAGTTGAAGAAACTTCTAGACGCTGGATTCATACGGTCTATTGATTATGCTGAATGGGTATCCAACTTGGTGCTAGAAACAAAGCCAAATGGGATGATACGTGTGTGCACAGATTTTAGAGACCTAAATAAGGCATTCCCAAAAGATGACTTTCCTTTACCGAATATTGATATCATAGTTGACCTCACAGCAGGATATGAGATGCTATCCCTCATGGACGGTTTCTCTGACTATAATCAGATTTGTATTGCCCCTGAAGACCAACATAAAACAACATTCACTTGCCCTTGGGGTACATATTGTTGGAATGTCATGCCATTTGTTCTTAAAAATGCAGGCACCACATATCAGAAGGCTATGACCACAATCTTTCATGAAATGATGCATAAAATAATGGAAGATTACATAGATGACCTTTTGGCTAAATCAGTAACAAGAAAGGATGATCTGAAGGTGTTAGACACAATTTCAAGAGACTAGAAGAATGCAAAGTCTGACTAAATCCTAAGAAATGTGTCTTCGGTGTAACATCAGGTAAACTCTTGGGATACATAGTTTCTCGAAGAGGCATTGAGGTCGATCTAGCAAAAGTAAAAGCCATCATAGACATGCCTCTGCCCAGAGGAATCAATGAACTCAGAACCTTACAATGCAGGGTACAATCTATTCGGCACTTCATAGCCCAATTGGCTGATAAATGCCAACCATTCCAATGTCTTCTCTACAAAGGTATCCCCTTTGTGTGGATAGATAAATGCGAAGAGGCCTTTTAGCAAATAAAAGACTACCTATTGACGCCACCAGTCATTATGCCTCCCATTCAAGGAAATCCTTTGATATTATACATCTCTGCCACTACTTTAGCACTGGGGGCATTACGAGTGCAAAATGACCAAGAAGGAAAAGAAAGAGCTATATATTATATTAGTCGGACATTGGTCGGGATATGAACTGAACTACACATCAATTGAACAGGCTTGTCTAGCAGTGGTCTTTGCAGCACAGAAACTAATACATTATATGCTAAGCCATCAGACACAACTAGTAGCGAAGATCGACCCCCTCAAATATTTGTTAATTCTGACAGCATTAACAAGATGTTTGGAAAAATGGGTCATGATTTCGAGTGAATATGATATTCAATATGTAGAAAGAAAGACAATAAAAGGACAAGTCATCGCAGACTAGCTGACAGACGCACCTTTATAAAGTGATCACCTGTTAGTGGCAGATTTTCCAGATGAATCGATATTCCACACAAAACCTAAGTCACCTTGGAGACTCTACTTTGATGGATCCCACACTAATCATGGCTCAAGGGAAAGAATCCTATTCATTACCCCTCAAGGAGACTCCATTCCTAAGTCTTTCCGCATTTCTTTCCCATGCACAAACAATGTGGCAGAATACGAGGCACTAGTTACAGGACTTAGAATGACAATAAAATGGAAAATTAGAACACTACATGTCTATGGGGATTCTCAGCTCGTCATCAACCAGGTTAATGATGACTATGACACAAAAGATGAGAAGTTGATGCCCTACAAATGAATGGTGGACAGTTTTCAAATGTACTTCCACATGGTGACTTTTGAACAAGTTCTTAGAGCACAGAACAAAGCAGCAGATTCCATGGCTACAATAGGCTCTCTCCTCAACATTCCAAGCAACATGCCTCAACTGAAATTCCTAATAGAACAATTGTTGGTCCCCACCTATGACATTCCAGAGTCAGAAATGGTCTGTGAACTTGTTGGTCCCGACTCTCCCTGGTACCAAGATATTTATGACTACCTTAAGTCTCAAACCTTCCACCTAACCTGTCCAATAACTAGAGGAAGTTCCTTTATCCAAAAAGCTGCAAAATATGCCATCGTCAGTGACACCCTTTACCGCCGTAGCTTTGATGACACCCTCGTTAGATGTCTCAACACCAACACGTACAACCTTACGCGAAGTACATGATGGTATATACGGGTCTCATTCAAGTGGTCCTACTCTGGCCAAGAAGATAACGAGACTTGGATACTATTGGCCGACCATTGAAAAGGATGCAATAGAATATGTCAAGAATTGCTGCCAAGATTCATAGTGACTTGATCCATGCTCTAGCGCAGGAACTTCAGCCGATCACATCTCCTTGGCCCTTCGCTCAATGGGGACTTGACCTCGTGGGTAAGATCCATTCTACCTCATCAAATGGCCACAAATTCATCATCACCGCCACTGAGTATTTTATGAAGTGGATTGAAGCCATCCCGCTAACATACATAACTGGCAAACAAATATCCAAATTCATTCTTAACTACATCATTTGTCGGTATGGCCTTCCACAATCCATCATCACTGACAACAAATGTTCTTTTAAAAACCAAGACATTCATGAGTTATGTGAATGATTTCACATCCAACACCATTTTTCATCTTCGTATTATCTGCAAGGAAATGGTCAAGCTGAGGCATCAAATAAAACCATTGTTAAAATCCTCAAAAAGACTGTCAATGATGCTAGCTGTGATTGGAATATTCAACTCAACCCTGCTTTGTGGGCTTACTGCACTAGCATTCATATGTCTACAGGAGCCACTCCTTTCACCCTGGTCTTTGGAGCTGAGGCCATCTTGCCCATCGAGGTTGAAATTCCTTCCCTACAAGTCTCCCTGAAGGGTTTAACTGATGATGAGGAGTATAGACAGTCGCACCTGAATGAGCTAAAGATGTTAGAGGAAAGAAGGAAAAATTCCTTGAACCATCTACAAGCGTATCATAACCATCTTTGTCACAGTTACAATAAGAAAGTCATGGTCAGGAAGTTTGACATTGGCGACTTAGTCCTCATGCAGAACCCTAAGAATCAGGCTAACAAAGAAAAGCTGGGCAAGTTTGAACCAAACTAGTTGGGTCCTTACATCATTGTATCTTCTTTCAGTTTTGGAGCGTATCAGTTGGTGACTCTAGATGGTGAACAACTGATAGAGCCTATCAATATTCTACATCTCTGAAAGTTCTATGCATAACATCAGAAGATCGAGCTGAAAACCCTAAAATACCAAAAAAATTGAAAAATGGTAAAAAATTGTTGCCCTGATGAAAACCTAACAAATAGGCATCTTGGCGGCACCAAAAAAATAAGAAAAATGACAAAAATAGTAAAGAAAAATAATTCATCCAACAATGAAAACCTGGCAAACAGGCACTTTGGACAAGTACCATGGTGAAAATATGGCAAACAGGCACCATGCGTAGTCAATCATTGCTTGGCCATCTACTATTACTTCATCTACCTAGGCTTCGGATGGAACACATTTCCCGTCACTATCATGATGACATCATACCCTTCCCCTCATGGTTGATAAACGGTTGAAATCAAGTCCTCTATACTGTCCATCTGGTACCGCATGCATATCCCTTCTTCATGTCTTTTAAAATTGGCTAAGTCTTGGACCTAACTAGGGGCAACATTTCTACCATGTCATTACAGTGGATATCATGCACGGTTCGAGCAATTGTATAAAGTCCTGAAAAAAAACAAAAACATTGCAAAAAGTCCTGAAGAGAGACCAAAAACATTGCAAAACGTCTTGAAAAAAAAAACCTAAAAAACTAAAAAATGTCCTAAAGAAAAACCACAACAAATGTCAAACTGCTCGCAAAATGGAACGCAAGGTCACATTTCCTTAGGCCTATCAATTTAGTCAAGTCTTTGTCATCCGTCTGAACTATGTTGTCTCTATGCATTTGCTACATAGGCAAGACTCATATTTGAGTCCCTAAGACATTAGGTTAGTCCTTCTAGGTTTGTCAAAATAAAATCATGGCACAATCTTTAGTCATCAAGACAAAGTCATTGGTCGTGTTTAACTATGAGGTCTCTGAGTGCATGAAATAGGCAAGGCCATCTGTCGATGAGCCCCCAAGGCCACACTAGGTCAGTCCATTAGGGTTCGTGGCACTACACCGACACACACGTCAAAAAGTCTTCAAGTCAAGAAAATCATTTTCCCGATGGGAAAACTCCTAAAACAAAGTGAAACAATCATTTATTCAGCATGACAATCTCATCAACGTGTCAATCATATCATCATAACAATATCAACATATAGTCAATGCAAGTCAATCTCAGCCAAACTTCGATCAAACTTGGTCAAAAGAAGTTACATTATTATAACTTTTCAAACTATCAAATCTTGGTTATCTTTCAAATGTGTCCTTCTGAAGAATAGCCTCTATCATTCATGCCTTCAGATGTGTCCTTCCTAGGCATTGTCACTGTCATTCGACATTTTGAGGGATCCTCTTCACATCTAAGGATCACTCCTCTTGACATCAGTATTCTTCATGTGTCCTTTTGAAGAACAAACTCTGTCATTTATGCCTTAGGATGTGTCCTTCCTAGGCATCATCATCATTTTGAGGGATCCCTTTTGACATCTAGGGTTCAATCCTCTCAACATCAACATTATTTAGGACTTGTCCTTCCTGAATTTGGTAATTTTTGACATTTGTCATCTTAGCATCGTCAAAACCTTGACACCTTGGCATCTTGACATCATCAAACCTGACATCTTAACATTAAAACACTAGGTATCCAGATGCACTTGGCAAACACTTGGCACTTGTCTTTTGGATTTTTATCATGTTACTAGTTTTTTAGCGAGATCCCAACAAACAAGATTTAGAGGAGCAGCGACGTATCATGACGTTGGTCTTGAATTTTGACACACATGATTACTAGTTTCTCAACAAGATCATGATTTCAGGATTTAGAAAAACAACGACGTATCATGATAAGGGATCTATTTTGTATTTTGGAAATCATGTTGCTAGTTTCTCAAGGATGTCCTAGAAACAGGATTTAGAGAAGCAACAACGTTTCATGAATTGTCTTTCTTGTCTTTTCTGCTTGTGGTTGGTTATGACAAAAAGACTGGGGCAATCACGCTCTTAGAATGAGTCATGATCATCCTTGTCTATGACTGCTTGTCTTATGTGATGGTATGACCTTGTACACCTTGATCTATGTCATATCATGGTGTTTGTTGGCCATTACAATAGTCTTCCCAATGATGATTAAGAGCAATAAATATTAAAGTCCTATGGTAAAGTTTTGAAGGATTTGGTCTAGGAACTAACATGCATCTCCTTCGGTCTGCTCATCTTCTCTCATCAATCTAGTCATCTTCTCTCGTCCATCTCATGATGATATCCTGTGACATACAAAAACATAAGTGCATCCATGATCATATAAAAATTGCATTAGGTCCATACATACATCATCCATAGCGTTAAATCATATAACATTTCATTGCATATTGCATTAACATTATTATAAACATGGCACCCATTCAAATAAATACATTATGCATATCATTATCGCCATCATCACAAAATCAACATAACATATAAATAAGCATTGCATCATCATGGCATCATATCATAAGTAAGCATCATAGGACATACATTGCAAGACATATAAATAGTACCATCATACATCATAAATCAACACCATACATAAAGCATCACATCACATATATCATAATGTATAAATCAAATAACATCGCATAACACACATGTAGGCCACATCAAAACTACCTCATCATATAACATCATCTCAAAAATATACAATGTCACAGGATAGAGTCAAGAGATATCCCAAAAATAGAGCTCGCAGGCTCAGTGGTCTATACATAATGTGTCATAACATAAAAACAAATATGGAAAACATGCCCCTAGGAAAGGCTCTCATCATCCCCTTGTGGCGAAGAGTGTAGTGGCTAAGGATCTATGACTGGTGTTGAGATAATGGGTAGACCTGTAGCTACCTCTATCTGTGCAACCAATGGAACTAACACTGATGGCATCATCTCCATGGTAATGGACACCTGTGATGACACTGCGGTCTGACTCTGAGAGGCCGAAGGATCTGCCACTGGTGGCTGCCTCTGTACCAATCTCTGCCCTAAACTAGTGAACCCATGACTGTGACTCGAATGATGACTCGAGGCATGCCTGTGTGAGTGGTGGGACTTGTGCCCTGATGTGTGCCCTGAGGAGGTGGATCCTCCTACACTGGTATGGCTCCTACTGCCGCTCCCACTCCCTGACCTGTGACAACTGCCTGTCCTCATCTATGATCATGACAGCGTAGGATATCGTCACTCAGGAGGCACTACCTACTCATATAGAGTCTTGTACTGCCCATACCTAGTGCTCACCCTGGAAAGCTCACGAGTAATGTCCCCAGAAGGTCCTGAGCATAACGCTACAAAGTCCATGCACCACTGTGCTAAATCCTACTGGCGGATCACTCCCTGATCCTGCTCTACTTGAGCCACCTCTAGCTCTGCCCGTAGTGCCCTGACCTCTACCACACTCTCGTCTAGCCTCCTCTGAATATCTAACACCCTATGGTTTGTCGTGGCATCCTGGGGCAATGTCAACGACGATGGTATACCCTCCTCTCCCTCCACCATCCTCCATCTCAGGAGTCTGTCGACCTTGTCCATGGCATCATCATCATCCTCTGCAACATCCTCTCCACTGACTCCCTCATCTTGAGGCACATCTACATCTACATCCACCTTCCACATCCTCCTCTTGTCTCCCCTCCTCGGCCACACTCTCCTCTTGTCTCTCCTCCACACGCTCCTCCTGTCTAGCCTCCTCCTCGGCCAAATGCTTCTCCTATCTCTCCTCCTCCTCCTGCCTCAGCTCTCCTCTCTCTCCCCCTCCTCGACCACCCCTAGGATAGCATATAGTACCACTCTGGCCACGCGCGATCGCACCCTCTTGCCCTGCCTTTGGCCATCTCTCCTCCATCTCCAGCCATCTCATCCATCATCCCCATCATCTCCCTCATGTCCACCTTGGCCTCCGTCCCTACCTCTATCTCGTCCTCCACCCCGACTCCATCCCTCCCCCTGCCTCCATCTCTGCCTCCATCCCTCCTTCAGACTCTACCTCCATCACCATCTCTACCCCCTCTCCTAACTCTCGACACACGAGGAATAATTGACCTCTTGTCCATAGGTGTTGGCCCATCTGGATCTGTCAGTGGCACTGGTTGATGTGCTCACCACCATAGGTCATAATCAGTTGTGGTCCCAGGATCTACCTCTCCATCCCCACTGCTAGGCTACTAGCCCATCAACTACTACTCGACAAAGGCTACGGGAATCACTGGCCCCCAAACTGACTCTCTGGAAGACCAAGCATACTCGGATGTGCTTGTAGGTACACCCTACTGCTCTTTGAACTGTCTAAGGATGCACTACGATAGATACATCTCTATAATTAGCTGGCTCTGCATTGTCCTCCCAATCAGGTAGCGATACTCCCTACAAAGGCTGAGATGGTCGACCACATCATCCCACTACTGGCAATCTTTATATGGTCTCCAGATGAATGACACCATAGTATCAATATGATGCCACCACCAACTTGTCTCCCCCATTTGCGTCTGTTGAAGAGCACCAACATAGTAATATGCATAGGGCATCCCCTCGGCTAGCTGCGGTCTCTAAATAGACATACAAAATATTGCTATGTGCTCCCAAGCCCAAATCATCAACAGTGTGGTGCCACATGAAATACTCTCTGCCCTCCTGTAGGCAACCTCGTGAATTTGGTGGTAGAGTGCCCAACAAACAAGGACCCTAAGCATATATTGTCTTGTCCCACCTCATCCCCACTATCACATCTCCCCACCCAATAGGGAACCCATGTCCGCGATGGTCAGGAATCAATATCCTGCCGATCAGTGTCACCAGGAATGCATCAAAATGAGCATAATGCTCCACCATAAACTCCCAACGGATCTCATAACCCTGGATGTCAAGTCCTGTGCCCTCATCCTGATAGTACATTGTGAAGGTCTGATGGCCATGGTGAGGGTCATAGATGATCTTCTCTCCTTGGATCAACATGCGTAGAATGCGGTAAACATCTTCAAGTTTAACAGTCGCCTCTCTCGTCGACAGGTGAAAGGAGCATGTCTTAGAATTCCATCGCTCACATAATGCAGTCAATAGTCCCCTATTTGCCTAAGTAGCGGGCATATAGGCAACATAAAACAAACCTAGTGACATCAATCGTTGTCGCTCTCGCAGAGTCAGCTGATCAAAAAACCAAAAAGTCGATAGTCTGCTCTCTCGCATGTATATGGGGGCTAGCTGTCTCTGCACAAAGCCAAACAACGCGTCAATACCTTCTAGACAATTGTCAGTATCATCAAAAAACATTTTAAATTTGAAAAGCATCAAAATCAGCCCTAGTAAAAGTCAAAGTCAAATGCGTTGCGTTGACTACACTTGCATCATGAAATAATGGTTGCGTCGTTCAGTAATTCAAATGCATTGCGACATATCGATTGCATCGTTCTGATGCTCAATTTCATTGTATTAGAGTACTTGCATCACGATATATGACACATGCGTCACTTCATTCAAATGCGTTGCTCAAGAAGGTGAATGCGTCGAGAAATGACACATGCGGCATTCTAACTTTCAAATGCGGCTCAAAAAGGCGAATACATCGCACTTTTTGGCGAATGCGTTGCAAACCCTTGGCCTACCCTAAAAACCCCTTGCACTTGCATAGCAATGCATCAAATGCGTTGAACGCGAAGTCAAATGCAGCTTACGTGCATGCATATGCATCGTAGCGCATTTGTTGTTAGCCCTAAAACACTAATTTTGACATGCAAAACAAAAAAATTACAAAGGGGGTTAGGGGTACATACTGCTAGCTTGGAGCCCTCTGGCTACCTGTAGGTCCGTATGATCTCGCCGCGGTGCTCTGTCACTAGAATCACCATCCTCGCTGCAGTCCTCTTCACTTTGAGCTCTCAAATTCACAATGTAAATAGTGAAAATGAATTGACTTTTACCCCTATGTCAACCTATTTATAAATTCAAAATGACATTTGTCAACTAGTTTATTATTGGAGGCTCCTTTGACCAACTTTGACCACCCCGTTGGCTACCTTAAACGTGTCAGAATCTGAAACCGTCTGTGCCATCATTTTTTTGGTCATCAAATTGACTTATCGAGACCCTTTCCAAATTTTTCTGCCGCCAACCCAAAATTTAAAAAAATTTCCTAGGGGGCATTGATACTCTATACCTTCATTGGAGGCATGGTTTTGACTTATTTTCTTTGTTACAATGTGACATGCTACATTATGACAAAGAGGGGCAAAATGTAGACACTTAAAAATGACCTAGGCTTGCAAGCTCTATTTTTACCACTTTCATACTAGCATAATTATGACATTTAATTATGTCCTTGGTCCACATTCGACTATTGATTAAATAATTCATAATTATTTAATTAATTCATGTCCTTTTATTCTTCATGATTATTAAATAAATAAATTTTATTTATTTATTAAATACGTCATTAATTGTCTAAGTCTTCCCCTAATTAAATAAATTTCTTAATTTATTTAAATTGCCTTTCTTCATTTATTTCTTCCTAATTATTAAATAAATGAATTTCATTTATTTATTTAATATGTCACTAATTCTCATAATTAAATGAATTTATTAATTTATTTAATTATTAATCATATCTTCTAAATTAAATAATTATCTTTAATTATTTAATTGTCAAAATTATCATTTCCCTCATTTTAAATAAAGAAATTATTTAAAATGATATCACATTCTTAATTGACATTTCATTTTAGTAAATAATCTTAAAATCAATTATTTATTATCTCATAAAATTCATATTTTGAATTAAGTTAATTCAAAATAGTAACTTTCTTCCAAAAATAAAGTAATTGAGCAAATTATTGATTTTCCAAATTTGATCTTTAGTTCAACTCTTATCTTCTTCATTTTTTGAATCTCACAAATCAGACAGTCTTTATCTTCTTGATTTTTCGAAAATCTTTATTTTTCTAATTAATTATCTCATCTATTCTCCATCGTCGATTTGATTCTCTCAGATGACATCTCGACCACTCATTTAAGGATTTTTCCCTAACCTTGATTAGGGATTATCAAATTAAATCTTGTCCTCTGATTTTAGGTCTCTGTTGAAAGTCGATCTCGTCCGTCCATTCAAAATGGCATTTTCTATAAAATGCTATTTTGCTCACATTTTTAGATTACACAAAGAGACACAAGAATTTTGTTATTCTGATGCATTAATGCTTAGAGTTATTTGGCATTTTAGAATCATTTTGTCATAGGCATAGGCATAGACATTTATTTTAAATCATTCAAAGCTTGTGTAGGACATAGGCATATTCAAAGAATTGCTCACATGTTCGATCTGAGGGCAACCATCCACAAGTTAGAAGGTACCATCAAGGTGAATCATGGAAACTCCTATGAACGACAAGTATAATTGTTCTTATTTTTAAGTTTTTATTGTTCTTGATAGGATCTTTGGGTTTATATGATTTTATATGCTAACATCTAACATACCTAAAATTTACCCTTAGATACAGTGGGTGAATTAAGTGATTCTAGGACCTTAATAATACCTTAGCATTAACAAAAATGACGGTTTTAGGGACACCAAATATCAAAACTATTCCTTTAGGAAATCAATCATGATCATCTCCATTGCATTTTTAGTGACATGGCCTCTATCCATTTTGTGAAGTAATCTATTATCATTACCATTAACCAATGGCCAATACTAGATGGAGGATTGAGCATGCTAATAAAATTCAATCCCCGTAAGCAAATTGTTGATCTATAGAGATAGGCTTTAGAGGGAGGGTTTCTTTTTTCTTCTTGCCCATGTAGAATTGATAGTTCTGGCCACTACACACCCAATTATGTGCATCCATAAACATTTGTGGCTAATCATATCCTACATAATTCTAATGGTTGTGGTTTTAGTAGAGTATTATCTACTTGATTGTCTTTAATGGAACTCTTTGATTATAACTAGGACTTTTCATTTTCTATGCATTTGAGCAATAACGCATCAAAATTATACCAAAATAAAATTCCTTCAATCAAATCTATATGGAATGACATAAATCTCGTAAGCTCTTCTATGTACAAGGTTTAGCTCCTTAGGGTATTGCCTTATTACTAGGTACCAAACCTATTGATGCATGTTTTGACACATCAATATGTTGAAATAGAAAATTTTCCTCTATTTAGAAGGTGGCTAGCCTCAAGAGTCTTCATTAATTGAAAGTTCTAAGGTTTACCAAAATTTTCTAATTGGGGAGCCCTTTGGTCTATTCAAGGGGCTATTTGTAGAATATTAAGACTCATTCACTAAATTACTAATTTAAAACATAGGGAAATTAAACCCTATAAGTTGACGTAAATCCTCTAATTCAATTTAGAATGTGTTCATGAAATATACTTCAAATTTTCTTTCAATTTCAAACTTCGAACAAGTTCTTTTGAGCATTAATTTTGAATAATAACAATTTAAAACCATCTGACAATGATATTTCCTTTAAAATCAGAAATTTGCATCATGGAATTTAAAAATTCAATCATCTAATTTTCTCCCAATTTTAATTAAATACAATTCTAAATTTTGACTATAATACATGTATGTAAAAACATAAATTTCACCATTCAAAAGTTGAAAATTCATTTACAATTTCCTACCTTGCATGAATAAAAATTTGCCATCAAACCCTAAAACTAAAATACTCTAACATTAATATAGAAAAAATAGTGAAAAGGATAGGGAAAAAAATCTTAATTTATCTTTAAACCCATCATACACCATTCGACAAATGGACAATTTGATGGAAAACAAATCCTCACTTGACCCATTATCTATAATCAAAGTGCACTTGAAGGTGTGATCTTCAAAGGAACAAAACTCATGTGGATGAAGGATGTTGATTTTTTTCTTGCACAAATGTGTTCAACTCGACCATATAAAATGCCTCAACATAGACAAGATGCCAATGATTTGAAACACATGTCAAATTCATCACATTCACTTAATAAAATACATGATAAATAGAAAGGAAATAAATTTGGAGTTTAGAAAACACCACAACAAATAAAGATCCAAAAAATCAAACAAAATTTGATATAATTGTATTTCAAATGTTGTTTACAAGGTTTCCACATCATCTACAACCATGTTTTGTTCCTTTATTTCAATCAACATCTAAGCAAGACAATAAAATATCTTGATAGGAAGAGACATTGATAACCTTTGATCTAGTGAGCAACTATGTGATCTATACTTGATTTAATTAGGTGACCTTGAACACAGACCTTTGTTAACTCTAGATTTCTAAAAGCCAATATTAAACACAAAATGTAACAATCTTTATTTGATAAAAAACATATACTTTAAATAGACCAAATTATAGTAACAAGTAAATTATATCTCCATTGGGAGAATAACCCAGAATTGTTCTAGGCTAAAAATTCTTGTGGTTGAATCGAGAAGTATTTCCATAGCAATTCTATTATGATGAACACACACCAACAATGTTTCTTCTCACAAATTTGGGATCCACAAATTTGCAATTGATCCATATTCTAGTAATGGTCTTGCCCATGTCACTAGGCCCTCGTGGTGATTAGGATCTCTCATGTGAATTAGCTTCACCTAGTTATTGGCTCAAAAAGTACCACCCCAAATGAGTATATATTTCTCTCTTATTATCTCTACCATACATGAAATACTTTGATACCAGATACCTGAATAGTGAATTTAATATAGAAATTTTAAAATTATGCTAGGGGAGAGGGGCCCATAGTGGAGCACCCTAACTTCATGTTTCTCAAAATCCTACATGGAATTTCAAATCAGTCCCAATTTTGTAAAACAGTTTATTTGGCAACTGACTTGCTTACAAAAATTAATTTTAAGGTCACATCATTAAATATGATGCCACATCAACATGCGTTTTGTTAAGGTATTAAAAAAGGCTCAAAAAAAAAAGTGAGACTGAGAGTGGTGCACTAAGTCATTTTTTATTGGTGCGTCGATGTGGCATCACATGATTTGTCAGTTTGTGTAATTTATCGATAAAAAGTGTTTTGTAATTGGATATTAAGATGCTCCACTATGAGGCCCAGTGAGGACTACTTCTATCCCCACTATTGAAGCCTGCTCCACTATGGGCCCCTCTCCCCTAATCTCAATATTTAAAACACAAAAGTGTAGCTCCCCAATAGGATGTAAAAGAGTTAACACACCTAATAGATAACGGATTAGAGCCAACATAGGAGGACAAAACAATAGTCATTTTTCAAAAAGTACACTACAAGGAAACAATGGCAATCCAAACTATTATAGAGCAAGAAACAAATCTCCCATTTCTCTTTGTAAAACTAAGAAACCTAAAATCCAACTGCCTTTGAACCAAGCTTATTGAGCATGAATTCTAATTACCTTGTAGCTCTGACTTGATTGAAGTACGGGTCGGTTATAGACGGGTTATAGACCCTCTTGCAATAAACCTTTCATGATGATCATAACGAAGAAGCTTAACTGAAAAATCAAGAACCTCAAGAGAAACCAAATGTTGATTGCTAGAACTGATGAATTTTTTACCATGGTTTCCTACAAGAGTCTCAAGGTGTAGATCTAGCTTCAAGCGGTGTTGGTTCAAGCGGGCATTTAATTCATCGATACCAACAACCTTTACAGTTTTCAATGGTTGATCATGGTTATCATGTCGATAAAAGAATGGCTAACCAAGGCTCCACATATCCAGAGAATAATCAGATTCTTCTAAATCCATGAGAGGCTCAGGTCCTTTGAAGTATCTTGATGCAATGCAAACATTGTACTTCTTTCCTAGATAATAGAATTCTTCAATCCCCAATCAATGAAACAAAGCTTTCACTGTTCATGGTCAATCATCACAATGTGTGGCTTGACATCATGGTGCATAATACCTTGTGAAATGAAATAATCTAAAGCCTTAAGAATTTCAAAAAATGTAGCAGCCGATGCCATAATCTATAAGAGTTGGATATATGACTTTAAACTTTATATTGTTCACAGATTCAAAAATAAGACTCAGACTTTTACTGTCGATCGTGAACTATGTTAAGGAGTGCAATATTTGGGCCCTCACATAGGTTTTCCGTAATGCTGCTTGAAGGGAACAATATAAATGCCAATGTTGGTAGAGATTGAGGAATTTCTAGTTTCTGAAGCCTTTTCAATGAATTCACCTTGTGTATGTTATGGTGTTTCAAATTTCAATAGTTCGCTGTCCAGAGTCTTAGTGTTTGAGTTTTGGACTTATAAACGGTTAGGCTTAAATAGCACACTCTAAGCTTTGATTTGTTTAGGTTGTTCATCTGAAATTATACTACCTTCTCTAATAGGGTCCATCTATAAATGTGATTTCAGATGAGCCATCTAAACAAGTCAAAACTTAGAATGTATTGTTTAAACCAAAACCTTCTAAACAAATAACTTTACAAACAGATAATTCCATCTCAAAAATACGAACCAACCAAAACTGAACTTCTATAAATTCTTGATTTCTCTCATATGTTCCAAAGATATTTGCTAGCCACCCAGATGGAGCTCATGCAATAGAGAAGGTGGCATGAAACTTTTACATTATTTGATTGGCATGAAAATTAACTCACATTTGGGTCTTCTAATGTATGCATTACAGAAAAAAAGCAACCAGATCCATGACAGGTGTAACAATAGCTTGACTCATTTCAATCTCCAGAGTAATTTTGTCTAAAATATATGTGCTTACATAGCAAAACCGAACTAAAATTTGACCTGCATTAAGTATGCTGAAACATTTTTATTCGGGCTTAATTTGAATCTATAAATCAGATTCAGGGTTCAGATCATTGAAAAAAATTATCATCATTATGTTCACTTTAAAATTTGAACTCCAGACCTCAAATCCAAGTTCAGGATTTGGTGATGTTTGGACCTTCAGACTTCAGGGATTTGGGCTCCAAACAGATTTTAATAAACAATGAAAATAAGGGCCAAAGCTTAAATGAGTTTACCATGATCTCGAGTTACAATCTCTGACATATTCACTTTGCATATTTGTTATTTCCATTCAAAAGCCTGAGTTTGATTAAGTATCGGAGCTTTGGATAAATTGCCCATTTTATAACCGTGTGAATCAAGATAACTTAAACTCGGATAATTGAAGCATGTGTATAAAGCAATTTATTCATTCTGGAATTTGGATAACTTATAAGAAATGATTACTGGATTTTAATTTAACATTAGTAACGAGTATGAGAGATTCAAATCAAAATGTGATTTTGAATTAATTTCCAGTTTATTGGGTTTATGAAGAATGTAATTAATGTGTAGTTTAGACACTAAAGGTCGATTAAAATATAAAGAAAAAGATGATGACGGTTGGGCTCCCCCTGACCTCACTCTAGATGCCGCTGATGTATGGGGAAAAAATCAGATGACAGGGACCCTCCACCCTCTATTGGCACTACAATGGTCACTTGATGGCCTTTTATTTTCTTGTGTTTGTAATATCTCTTGCTTTATGGGCTCAGCCCATGTGACTCTGGACTTCTAGGCTTTTCCCATGTGACTCTTGGGGTGTGCCTTTTTACCACCCATATTTTTTTTGTGAATATGTATTTACATTTTTTATATTAATATAGATATATGCCTATTCATCAAAAAAAAAACATAATGGAATTCAAGCTTGAGATGTCAAAGAAACTTTACATATCTTGCAAGACAAAATTCAAAGGACAAAAAATGGATGACTCGAGGTTTGGCATTCTCAACCACTCTCCACATACTTGATATTTTGCATAAAAAGGTTCAAAGGGTAAGTGACTTGGGATATCAACATAAATTATGAAAAGGTGAATCGAGCAAAGATTGATGATTCTCAATTCAATAATCATTTTAATGAACTAATACTACTATAATCATTTTGTGAGTCAAACACAACTAGGAGTCTCTAACAAGAACCTAGTAACTTAGTTAAACAAAATGGTGTTAATGCCTTTGATATGACTATGGGTGTGTCAAGGTATATGACAAAATATAATTATGTGGGCTTAAAGCTTAAAATGTCACATTGTTGGTGACAAGCCCATGGACACCAAGGCATTTAATCACTCCTAGACCCTAACGAAAGAGGTCTAATCTTTGACTATACAACCAAAGGACAACATTCACTCAATGATTAATAGTGTGACAATAATTCAACTCAAATTTTTTTTCCTTTCTAGACCCAAAATATGAAATATGAACAAAAGCTAAGAATGAAACATAAGACAAGGGTTTTTATTCTTGAAAAGATAGAGGTGCATTGTGGTGGACACAGAAAGACCCTATACTCAATCCATCCTAGTTTATATTGTTCTCCACTTATTACGCAACAATTTTTGTCTTCTTGTTGCTCTTCTTCCAATCCTTTGAGAATGATTATATACTCCACACAATGTTGGCATAGCACTCTTCCTTTAACTAATTTTATGGGCTTCACATCTATGTCATATTCTAATAACTGTGTGATCATATTGGACCTTTTCTCACTAATGTCTCCACATAGGATGAACTTCTTAACACTTGAATAAATCACTATGGTTGTTACTTTATTCGAGGAAAACACGTGTCTAAATTTCTTTAGTACCTTTACTAGGGCGTTGGCTTGCTTTTCCATAAAAAAATACTTCTCCTTGAGATCCTTTAAGATTTGAATAAATAAGGTAATGGGATGTTCTTTAGTGTCATCCTCTCTCTTCCTTTGAGTGAGTACCATGGTAATGTTGTCCCTTCCTTTGTAAACATAGAGAATGAAGTCTTTAGAGAAATTAGGATCGATCACTACCAAGGCCCTTGCAATTACCTATTTGATGAGCTCAAATTACTAACATCCTTCCTCTATTCATCTGAATTGTAGATCCTTCTTAAGAATGAGAGTGATGGGTCACACGATTCCTGGAAAGTTAGATATAAAATTTCTTACAAAATTAATCTTTCCCAAGAAATATTGTAAGCTCTTCTTGTGTGTGAATATGACTTTAACTCTCTCTAAGTCTACAACAATATCATCTTTATAAATAACATGCCTCGACTAATTTCCTTAGGACACCCCAAATATGTGTTTCCTCAAATTTGGGGGAGATCCCAAATTGTTGACACCTTTCAAATACCTTCTCTAGTTGGTTGAAATGATCCACTTTGTTCTTGGAGAATATAGTTCATTCATCCATGTATATTAGGATGATCTCATTGATTAGGTCATTGAAAGCAATATATATTGCTCTCTAAAATATAGATCCACTGTTTGATAGGCCAAACAATTTTTTTTATAGGCATATGTACCCCATTTGGTGGTAAAATTTATCTTATGTTGAACTCCTTACTTCACTTGTATTTGATTGAAGCTAGAAAACTATCTAGCATAGAATTCTATAAAAAAAGCCACAATTTACAAGATATAGTATATGGATGGAAATGGATAATGATCCTTAAGAGATGTTTTTCTTGCAAGTCCCTAAAATACACACATAGCTTAATCTATCCATTCTTTTCCCTCATTAGGACCAAGTTGGACACCCATATTGAATTTTTAATAAGATATATAATTTTTAGCTCACCAACTTGGAGAGCTCCTACTCCATAAGAGGCACAATTCTTGGATTTATCAACCTTTACTTTTTTTGGCTAGTTCGATATCAAGTTAGGTCTCAATTATGTTCTATTACTTATTCATTAAAGCCCTTCAACCCTTCATAGTCCTAGGCCATGAATTGGTCATATTTGTTACAAAGCTTGATGAGGCATTCATTTTGTACTTGTGTGTAAACCTTGGAAAAATTAACAATTCTTTTATGGGTAATAACTGCATCCTTATAATCCTTCTTGTTGGTCAAGATATTCATTTCCTCTCTATAGAAGTTTTCAAGACAAAATATGCCCTTTGTAGGAGTTTGTGGTGAACTCCTCAACACCTCTAGGATCACTTGCAAGACAAAATAACTTCCACAAGAGAGAAATGGTAGAAATATCATGCTATGATTAAAAATGCAAGAATACCAAAATAGAAGCCATTGAATATGGCAATGTATATATGATGCCTTTTTTATATAATAAAGATGTGAGATAGGATTATACAAGATCATGACAAGTGTCTTAATCCTATCACATGAGACAACTAAGTTATAACTACCTAGGATAAGATAAGATCTAGAAATGATAACTAAGACTTGTAGAAGGAATCTTAGAACCTAAGTAAACTTAACATATGAATATGTCCCCTACGTTCGTAGGAAGTGAATTAACTAGGTACAAGAAATTTATTCACACCTACACCCCCCTTGAAGTACAACTTAGGGAGAAGATTATGCAAATGATGCAAAGACGCAAGGATGGGTTCTGACTACTAGGAAATGTTAGGTACCCATGTACAAATGCAAATGCAATCTCTTACAAATGGAGAAAAAGAGAAACCTAGTGGGACAAAACTCCTCCCCAAAAGAGAGATAAATACAATAATGATATCCATCAAAAATCCAATCAATCTCCATCCACACAAAGGATGACAAGAGAGACTATACAATGCCGTCCCCTCCCCCCCTCCCTCCCCCGACCCCCATAATGAGATAACCTACTACAAAGAAGCACTAGAAGCACACTTGTGGAGTAACACTAGAATCCTCAATTCAAAAAAGCAAAGGAAAGATAATTATATTTGCTAGAAACCATATTAGAGTCACTCAAGGACTCAGGTCAAAATCATGATAAAGCGACAGTAGATCTGGTGTCAAGGAACACTAAAAAACTCATAAACTGGCACAACTTTGGAATCTATGAAGCAACTGTCAATTGGAAAATGGTTTGGAATTGAAGTGAATTACAAAGATCAAACTTACACCCTTCCAACTGTCAAAACATCCTTGAATAATCTCCAAAACACCCTTTGGGGAAAAACTTAAATAGTAATCAACTTAGGACAAATACAGAAAAAAGTACACAAATGGCAATGTAGATCTCCTCAATACCTTTCCAACACCTCAAGAATCATGAAAAATAGGAGATTGTGGAAAAAATTTATGAGCTCGAGAGCCATAAAAGGATATTTGACTTCAACCAGCAATAAATGCTACCAAACAGTAAAAATTTGAAAATAACCTACATCACTATAAAATTCACAATGCCAACTTTCCGACGATATATCATTTGCAAAATTTCACCTTCAAGATTGCAAGTTATGAAAAAATGAAAAAATGCCTAGAAAAGGCACTTCACAGGCTAAATAGGGTCAAAACTCAAGCCCCCTAGGGGCTAGTAGTTGGTTCAACATGTGACCACGACTAAATTGTAGGTTTAAAAAATAACCTGCCACCTCGCCGCTAGTGAAGCAACAGACGTGTGGTGAGCGGGTTGCGCAAGGGTAGTGAGCAAAAGTCGTGCCACCTAAGGGATGCCTCCTGCAGGTCATAAGACCACGGGCCAGTGCCCCAAAGAACCTTGGGCTCAACACAATAGTCTACACAAGTTTTAAAAATAGTTTTAAATAAACAAAACTTTATTATTAAAAAACTTTTTGATGAATTACATTCATACCATATGTTTGACCAAGCGATGTGGTAGGTAGTATAAAGGATGAAGAGACCATAGAAAGATGATGGACCCATAGAAAATTTACACAAAAAGGTGCCAAACATATGCAAAATATGTTGATTGATTGGATAGTGACATCGCAAAGATACCAGCATAGGCTAACGTAGGAATATATCTATTTACAAATAATATTCTCTTCCTGACGGGACGAGAGGATTTGTAGAGGACGATGGCATATGACTATATGACAATGTATGGATGCATACAACCTAAAAAAGTTTGCCTCACACCCTAATTAAAAGTGTTAGATTTTGATGAATTGATAGTGATCTTAGGGTTCTTGAGCCTCCTGGACACAATGGCGAGATCAATTTTTGTCCAAACTACTTCAAAAAATCAACTACCCTCCAGATCTAGCAATTGAAACCCTTCCTTCAAACCCTTGCATATCTGACAAAATATATCAAATTTTGATGAAACAAAAATTGATCTTGACTTTCTCTGACACCCTGGATTCAATGGCAAGGTTATCAAGACCCTAGCTCAAACCCAACAAAAATTCCATGCCAAGACTAGCCCCTCATATTTGAGAAGAATTTTGCAGCACCGAAGCTCTCTGATACCATGCAGGATTTTATGGTGAACTCCTCAACACCTCCAAGATCACCTGCAAGACAAAGTAACTTCCATAAGAGAGAAATGGTAGAAATATCATGCTATGATTAAGGATGAAAGAATGTCAAATGGAAGCCACTGAATATGGAAATGCACATATGATGCCTTGCTTATATAGGCAAGGTGTGAGATAGGATTAGACGAGATCATGACGAGTATCTTAGTCCTATCACATGAGACAACCAAGTCATAACAACCTAGGATAAGATAAGAGCTAGAAATGACAACTAAGACTTCTAGAATGAATCTTAGAACCTAATTAAACTTAACATGTGAATATGTCCCCTATGTGCCTAATAAGTGAATTAACTAGGTACAAGACATTTATTCACACCAATACCCTCAAGGGTAACCATTCCTCTAAGAATCGTGTTTCCCTTTAGCTAGATTATTTGATCTTTATAGGTCTCCTCAATATTAGGAGTAAGCTCCTCTTTGAATTCATTAGCATTTTGGAGGAAGTTAGCAATCTATTCATCATTCTAGAATACCATAGATAGTAGGACTGATTATTAGGTACTATGGGTTTAATTACTAGTTTAACCCTATCCCTATTTCTTAATATGTTTGTGGTGGAATCAAACTAAGAACCAATAAGATTTGAAATCTATTAGCTTCAACATTCCTCTTTTTGGGCACCACCTATATATTGAGAGCATCAAAACACTCTAGGATATTCCAGAAGTGTGTTAGGAAATTACCAAGTTGATCAAACTATTTCCTACATGACCCAATGAGAGAAAAATTGCATACAAGATTACATTATAATCATAATGAAAACATAAAGGAAATGCCACAAAATAATGCAAGATATACCTTAGAAAAACCTTCAAGGGATAAAATACAACCTTCAAAATCATCCACACTCAATGTATTATTTAGTAATGAAACATTGAGTAAGTGCACCAAGATGGTGCAAAATAGGGGGTCAAAATTGGCCACTTTTGTTCTAAAATCAGCTAAACCTAAACTTGGAGAAGTAATTTGGGATTCATGCACTCAAAATTTGAAGATACCAAAAGAATAAGAATTGTAGTACTCTAAATCTAGTTTCTAAACTACTATTTTTTTTCTTTTCAAAAATAGATAAGATTAAAAGAATCAAATGCTTTGCACACACAAAAGTGTTCCCATTTTTTCAAAAAAACATAACATAGTGTGTGGTGTGAGCTTCTTAATTTTTAGAGTTGCATTTAGTATTTTCAAAAACCCATTGGTAGAAATATAGTTAAGAGTTAGTAATATAAGTTGTATATTTTTTGTAATTTTTTATTGAGTGTTTTTTATGATTTTTCAAAGTGGATGCATCCTAAAAATTGCATCACCGAGTGTGTGTGTCACATAACTTGCACCAAAATAATAAAAAATGCAATTTTTTTCCAATGTCTAAATAATGAAGTGTAGAACAATATTATATTTTTTTTTTCAAATTTGGACTCGAGTAGGTCAAAATTTATTTAAAAAGTCAATACATACGTCTCTGATAGCTATGTAAACATTAGTGAAAGAAATTAAAAATAAATGTGTTAATATAGTTCAAATCTAAAAAAAATATGGTTACGAAGTTTAGAAGACGTGTGAAATTATGTTGATAATTTTACTAAGATTTGATTTATAATGTGTAAACGTGATGATGATCAAGTTGAAAAATGAGAATGGAGGAGAAAATCATGTGAAAATGAGGCAAATGAACCATCCAATCTTAAGGCTTGTCATCCAAGCCTAAGTGCAAGCAAACACACATACATTTTTGTGCAAGAAAATGTGTACAAAATGCTTACATATTTTGCATAAGACAAAATGTGTATGTGTTTTGTACAAGACAAAATGCGTATGTGTTTTGTGCAAGACAAAATGCGTACGTGTTTTGCGCAAGACAAAATGCATATGTGTTTTGCTGCATACGTGTTTTGCGCAAGACAAAATGCGTACGTGTTTTGCGCAAGACAAAATGCGTACGTGTTTTGCGCAAGACAAAATGGGTGTGTGTTTAGTGCAAGACAAAATGTGTATGTGTTTAGTGCAAGACAAAATGTATACGTGTTTTGCGCAAGACAAAATGTGTATGTGTTTTGCGCAAGAGAAAATGTGTAGTGTTTTGTGCAAGACAAAATGTGTAGTGTTTTGCGCAAGACAAAATGTGCACATGTTTTGTGTAAGACAAAATGTGTAGTGTTTTGCACAAGACAAAATGCGTACATCTTTTGCGCAAGACAAAATGCGTACGTGTTTTGCGCAAGACAAAATGCGGTTTTGGTTTTTTTGCGCGACGCGTTGAAGACAAAATAAGCGCACGCGTTTGGCGCGAAGACAAAATGCTGCGAAGCGCGATTTGCTTTGCGTAAGACAAAAATGCTTGTTTTGCGCAAAGACAAAATGCGTACGTGTTTTGCGCAAGACAAAATGCGTACGTGTTTTGCGCAAGACAAAATGCGTACGTGTTTTGCGCAAGACAAAATGCGTACGCATTTTGTGCAAGCTAAAACGTGTACATGTTTTGTAAAATAAAAAAGTGTACAGGTTTTGTGCAAGACAAAACACATACATGTTTTGTAAAATTACAATTTAACAAATAAAGAAAATAAATAAATTATTGGTTCATGAATCATGCAAAGAAAATGAAATTATTGAAGAGGGCATAAAACTGTAATCACCAAGTATCTTATTTTAGAGGAAATTAGTATAGTCGACATTACAATATATATATATATATATATATATATATATATATATATGGAAAGTATGTATGTATATATGCAAAGGTAGATCAACAAAATCTCAATTTCATGTTTAAGTACCACTATTGTTATCTAAAATCTATTGTTACTTTCTCACTTTGATAATATATATGCCAAACATTAAATCGTAAATCAAACAAGATAGTAATTAGTTATTATAAGCATTATAAGTGTGCGTTCAATTAGCTTTCATTTTTGCAATAGGAGGATTTTAAGAATGTTAGTACTATTATAGAGTTAATTTGTTCACTAACATAAAAATAATATAATAATATAATAATATCCCTTTTATAGTAAGATAATTTGGATTAAATTAGTCCTCTTAAGTGGTTTCCCTTTAGTAAACCGTAAGGATGACCTTCGATAATAATCCATAGATAGTTTTTTTTATAATGAATTGATAAACATGATATATATCTAGATTTGATCTACTCGTTATATTTTATAGTTAGCCTTATAATTTACTCATTGTATAATATATTGGCATTATGCCCAAGGTGAGCACGTTTTCCCCTACACTAAAAGCATCATGTTCTTGAATCTAACTATTCAACTCTCTCTCCCTCCACCTCAGTATTTAGCTCTCTCTACATCTCTATAAGTATAATGTTCTTGATGGTTTATAATGGAGAGTTGAGAGTTGAGGGTTTACGGATTAAATTTAATTATGTAGGTTTTAGTGTTAAGTTATTAATGTTGGGTTTAGGGTTTAACATATAGGGTATAAGATTTATGTATTAGGGTTTACATTGTAGGGTGTAGGGTTTACAGTTGATAATATAGGGTATAGGATTTAGGGTTGAGAGTATAATATTGAGTTATAAGGTTTAGGTTAGAGGGTATAGGAACCTTAAGGGTTGAAGGTACAAGGCCTAGGGTAGAGTGCATAGGTTTTAAGACCTAGGGTTGAGTGTAGGGTTTAGAGTTGACAATATATGATATATAGTGTATAGGTTTGAGGGTATGTCATTTAGGATTGAGTGTATAGGGTCAAGGGTTCATCCCCTAGGCTTTATGGCCTAGGGTTAAGGGATATGGTTTAGGGTTGAGGGTATATGATATAGGGGTTAGGGTTGAGTGTATATGGTTGAGGGTTTATTATATAGGCCTTAGGGTCCAAGGTCAAGAGGGTTAGGGTTTAGGGTCATGAGGGTATATGGTATAGGGTTGAGGATTGAGGGTTTAACCTATAGGATTTAAGGCCTAGGGTTGAGAGATAGGGTTTAGGGTTGAGGGTATAGGGTATAGGGTTGAGTATATGGTTAAGGGTTTAACCTATTAGCTTTAGTTCTTAGGGTTGAGGGATAAGGTTTTGAGAACTGACGATATAGGATATAGGGTTTCGAGTCATGGGTATAGAGTTTAGGATTGAAGGTATGAGGTCTAGGGTAGAGTGTATAGGCTTTATGGTATACGACTAAGTGTAGGGTTTAGGGTTGAGGGATACGGTTTAGGGTTGACGATATAAGGTATCTAGGGTTTAGGGTTATGGGTATAGAGTTTAGGGTTAAGCGTATAGGTGTTAGGATTAAGTGCATAGAGTTTTGGTAAGTTAAATCCATTGTAAACCCAAAACTAAGAAAACACATACATGTTTTGTTAAGTTAAAAGAATGTACATGTTTTACAAATCTATATAGATCACTCAAGGGTTGGGATACCTAGATCAGCTAGATTAAGGAGGTCGAGGAGATTAGCTAGATCAATGAAGTAAAACAGATTAACTATAGGATGATCATGAATGGCTTATGTTAATGATGATTATGACAACAATGTACTAATAATTATGTTTGTACTAGTGTATGTGATTTATGGCATATGCAAGTGAATATTAATGTAGATATATGCATATGGTTAAAATGAATCTAGAATGTATCTAATGAAGAATTTATATGTCTACAATAGATATGAAATGTAATAAACATGTAAGATGATAAGATGCTTAGAATAAAAAATCTAAACACTTAAGATAAAAAGGAAATGATGAAAAGATGATTAAAATAAAAAATCTAAATACTTAAGATGAAAACATGAAATGATGATAAGATGCTTAGAATAATAGATCTAAACACTTTAGATAAAAATGCAATGATGATAAGATGCTTCAAACAACAATATAAGCACTTTAGACAAAAATGCAATGATGATAAGATGCTTAGAATAAATAAAATCTAAACACTTAAGATGAAAATGCAATGATGAGAAGATGCTTACAATAACAAATGTAAAAACTTAAGATGAAAATACAATGATGAGATGAGTTGGATGGAGATGAAGAACAAACGACCATATTAATACATTGAGTGTAGGGAGATATGGAATAAATAGAAAATGAATCTGCACATTTAATTCACGATTAGGAAAGAGAAAAATGATGGTGACGAGAAAGAAATGATAGGATGGGATTAGGTGTATTTTGAATGCAATAATTGAACTAAAATGTAGAGAGCATTTAATTTGATAATGCATGTGATACTATACACCAAGTTATGAGGAACCAAGGTGACTAAATATCACATGCATAGGACTGACACAAGGGTTTAGGGCTAAGGGTATATTGTTAGAGTTTCCAATAAACTCCATAAAACCAAGATCACCTACAAAACCTGGATTAGCCTTCTACAAGGAGAAAAATCAAACATGCAAGAGAAATTTTAATGGTTATGGTTTGAGTAGAGTATTATCTACTTGATTGTCTTTAGTGGAACTCTTTGATTATAACTAGGACTTTTTGTATTTTATGCATTTGAGCAATAACCCATCACAATTCTACCAAAATAAAATTCTTTCAATCAATCTATATCTTCAAATCCTCACTTGACCCATTATCTATAATCATTTAATGTAAGAAGGTGTGATCTTCAAAGCAACAAAACCCATGTGGATGAAGGATGTTGATTCTTTTTCTTGCACAAGTGTGTTCAACTCAACCATAGAAAATGCCTCAACATAGACAAGGTGTCAATGATATGAAACACGTCAAATTCATCACATTCACTCAATAAAATGCATGAAAAATAGAAAGAAATAGATTTGGAGTTTAAAAAACACCACAACAAATAAAAATCCAAAAAATAAAACAAAATTTGGTTATTGTATTTCAAACTTTGTTTACAAGGGTTTCCACATCATCTACAACCATGTTGTGTTCATTTTCAACATCTCAACAAGACAATAAAGTATCTTGATAGGAAGAGCCATTAATGACCTTTGATCTAGAGCCAATTTAGCTTTTGATTGAGCAACTATGTCATCTATAATTGATTTAATTAGATGACCTTAAACATAGACCTTTGTTAACTCTTGATGTCTCGAAACCAATATTAGACACAAGGTAGTAGTAATGACATTTATTTGATAAAAATCATATATTTTACATGGACTAGATTATACTGAAATAATCATTAGTAAATCAATAAACTAACCAAAATCCAGATAACTCATATGGTTCAGGTTGATAAGGACAACAATAATGAATTATTTAAGTCCACATTCTCTAAAGTCTCCATTCATCTTACAAGAGCTATAACGAGGTCTTTGAGGTGTTATTCTATTTATGGTTAAAAATACAAAACAAGTAAATATATCTCTATTAGGTTTGTTACCTCTTTTACATGCTACCGGGGGGACTACACTTTTACACTACAAGGAAACAATGGCAGTCCAAACTATTATAGAGAAAGAAACAAATCTTCCATTTCTCTTTGAAAAACTAAACTGGGAAACCTAAAATCCAACTGCCTTTGAACCACTTGCTTATTGAGTGTGAATTCTAATTGCTTCTGTAGCTCTGACTTGATTGAAGTACGGGTGGGTTATAGACCCTCTTGCAATAAACCTTTCTTGATGATCATAACGAAGAAGCTTAACTGAAAAATCAAGAACCTCAAGAGAAACCAAATGTTGATTGTTAGAACTGATGAATTTTTTACCATGGTTTCCTACTATGCCTTCCAACAAGAGTCTCAAGGTGTAGATCTAGCTTCAAGCGGTATTGGTTCAAGTGGGCATTTAATTCATCTATACCAACAACCTGGGCAATTTTCAATGGTTGATCATGGCTATCATGTCCATAGAAGAATGACTAATCAAGGCTCCACATATCCAAGAGAAAAATCATATTCTTCTAAATCCATGAGAAGCTCAGGTCCTTTTACCATGATCTCGAGTTCCAATCTCTGACATATTCACTTTGCATGTTTGTTATTTCCGTTCAAAACCCTGAGTTTGATTAAGTATTGAAGCTTTGGATAAATTGCCCATTTTATAACCATGCGAATCAAGATAAACTCGGATAATTGAAGCATGTGTACAAAGCAATTATTCATCTGGAATTTGGGTAACATAAAATATGATTACTGAATTTTAATTTAACATTATTAACGAGTATGAGAGATCAAATCAAAATGTGATTTTGAATTAGTTTTCGGCTTTTGGGGTTTATGAAAAATGTAATTAATGTATAGTTTAGACACTAAAGATCAATTAAAACATAAAGAAAAAGATGACAACGGTTGGGTTCCCCTGACATCATTTCAGATGCCACTGATGTATGGGGAAAAAAATCAAATAATAAGGACCCTCCACCCTCTGTTGGGACTGCAATGGTCACTTGATGGCCTTTTATTTTCTTGTATTTGTAATATCTTTTGCTTTATGGGCTCAACCCATGTGACTCTTGGGGTGTGCCTTTTTACCACCTATCTTTTTTTTGCGAATATGCATTTCTATCTTTTATAATAATATAGATATATGCGTATTCATAAAAAAAAAAAACATAATGGAATTCAAGCTTGAGATGCCAAAGAAACTTTACATATCTTGCAAGACAAGATTCATAGGCCAAAAAATGGATGACTCGAGGTTTGAAATTCTCAACCACTCTCCACATACGTGATATTTTGCATAAAAAGGTTCAAAGGGTAAGTGACTTGGAATATCAACATAAATTTTGAAAAGGCGAGTTAAGCAAAGATTGATGATTCTCAATTCAATAATCTTTTTTATGAACCAAGACTAGTATAATTATTTTGAGAGTCAAACACAATTGGGAGTCTCCAACAAGAACCTAATAACTCAATTAAACAAAATGATGTTAATGCCTTTGATATGACTATGAATGTGTCAAGATAAATAACAAAATATGATTAAATGGGCTCAAAGCTTAAAATTTCACATTGACAAGCCCATGGACACCAAGGCCTTTAATCACTCCTAGACCCTAAAAATAGAGGTTTAATCTTTGACTATACAACCAAAGGACAACATTGACTCAATGATTAATAGTGTGACAATAACTCAACTCAGTTTTTTCCTTCCTAGACCCAAAATATGAAATATGAACAAAAGCTAATAATGAAAACATAAGACAAGGGTTTCTATTCTTGAAAAGATAGGGGTGCATTGTGGTGGACACAACAAGACCCTATACTCAATCCATCCTAGTTAATATTGTCCTTGACTAATTATGCAACAATTTTTGTCTTCTTGTTGCTCTGCTTCCAATCCCTTGAGAATGATTATATACTCCACTCAATGTTGGCATAACACTCTTCCTTTGACTAATTTTATGGGCTTCACATCTATGTCATATTCTAATATCTGTGTGATCTAATTGGACCTTTTCTCACCAATGTCTCCACATAGGATGAACTTCTTAACACTTGAATAAATCACTATGGTTGTTACTTTATTTGAGGAAAATATGTGTCTAAATTTCTTTAGTCCCTTTACTAGGGTGTTTGCTTGCTTTTCCATAAAAAAATACTTCTCCTTGAGATCCTTTAAGATTTGAATAAACAAGGTAATGGGATGTTCTTTAGTGTCATCCTCTCTCTTCCTTTGAGTGAGTACCATGGCAGTGTTGTCCCTTTCTTTGTAAACATAGAGAATGAAGTCTTTAGAGAAATTAGGATTGATCACTACCAAGGCCCTTGCAATACATATTTGATGAGCTCAAATAACATCCATCCTCTATCCATTTGAGTTATAGGTCCTTCTTAAGAATGAGAGTGATGGGTCACATGATTCCTGGAAAGTCGGATATCAAATATCTTACAAAATTAATCTTTCCCAAGAAATATTATAAGCTCTTCTTGTGTGTGGGAGTGATATTTCTAATATGACTTCAACTCTAAGTCTACAACAATTTCATCTTTATAAACAACATGCCCCAACAAATTTCCTTAGGACACCCCAAATATGTGTTTCCTCAAATTTGGGGGAGATCCCAAATTGTTGACACCTTTCAAATACCTTCTCTAGGTGATTGAAATGATCCACTTTGTTCTTGGAGAATATAGTTCATTCATCCATGTATATTAGGATGATCTCATTGATTAAGTCATTGGAAGCAATACACATTTCTCTCTAAAATATAGATCCAGTGTTTGATAGGCCAAACAATTTTTTTTTTTTTATAGGCATATGTGCCCCATTTGATGATAAAATTTATCTTATGTTGAACTCCTTACTTCACTTGTATTTTATTGAAGCTAAAAAAACTATCTAGCATAGAATTGTATAAAAAAGACACAATAATGGATAATGATCCTTAAGAGATGTTTTTCTTGAAAGTCCCTAAAATCTACACATAGCTTGATCTCTCCATTATTTTTCCTCATTAGGACCAAGTTGGACACCCATATTGAATTTTTAATAAGATATATAATTTTTAGCTCACCAACTTGGCGAGCTTCTACTTCGTAAGAGGCACATTTATTGGATTCATCAACCTCTACTTTTTTGGATAGTTTGATATCAAGTTAGGTCTCAATTATGTGTTTTATTACTTATTCATTGTAGCCCTTCAACCCTTCATAGTCCTATGCCATGGATTGGTCATAGTTGATACAAAGCTTGATGAGGCATTCATTTTCTACTTGTGTGTAGACCTTAGCAAAATTCACAATGCTTTTATGGGTAATAACTACATCCTTATAATCCTTCTTGTTAGTCAATATATTCATTTCCTCTCTATAGAAGTTTTCAAGGAAAAATATTCCCTTTGTAGGAGTTTATGGTGAACTCCTCAACACCTCCAAATCACCTACAAGACAAAATAACTTACACAAGAGATAAATGGTAGAAATATCATGCTATGATTAAAGATGCAAGAATGCTAAAATGGAAGCCACTAAATATGACAATGTACATATGATGCCTTGCTTATATAGGCAAGGTGTGAGATAGGATTATACAAGATCATGATAAGTGTCTCAATCCCATCACATGAGAAAACTAAGTCATAACTACTTAGGATAAGATAAGATCTAGAAATGACAACTAAGACTTCTAGAAGGAACCTTAGAACCTGAGTAAACTTAAAATGTGAATATGTCTCCTACATCCCTAGTAAGTGAATTAACTAGGTACAAGACATTTATTCACACCAATGCCGTCTTTAAGTACAACTTAGGGAGAAGATTATGCAAATGATGCAAAGATGCAAGGATGGGTCCCAACTACTACGAAATGTTAGGTACCCATGTACAAATGTAAATGCAATCTCTCACAAACAAAAAAAGGAGAAAACCTAGTGGGACAAAACTCCTCCCCAAAAGAGATAAATACAATAATGATATCCATCACAAATCCAATCAATCTCCATCCACTCAAAGGATGACAAGAGAGACCATACAATGCCCCCATAATGAGATAACCTACTACAAAGAAGCACTGGAAGAACACTTGTGGAGTAACACTAGAATCTTCAATTCAAAAAGAAAAGGAAAGATAATTTTGATTGCGTGAAACCATATTAGAGTCACTCAAGGACTTGGGTCAAAATCATGATAAAGCAACAGCAGACCTGATACAAGGAACACTGGAAAATTTGTAAACTAGCATAACTCTGGAATTTATGAAGCAACAGTCAATTGAGAAATGGATTGGAACTGAAATAAAGTGAAAAGATCAAACTTGCACCCTTTCAACTGTAAAACCATCAAATAATCTCTAGAACACCCTTTGGGGAAAATTTGAAATAATGATCAACCTGGGACAAATACATAAAAAATTACATGGATGGCAATGTAGATCTCCTCAATACCTTTCCAATGCCTTAAGAATCACAAAAATAGGAGCTCATGGAAAAAAAATTATGAGCTTGGGAGCCATAAAGGATATTTGACTTCAACTAGCAATAAATGCTACCAAACAATAAAAAATCTGAAAATAAACTACATCACTATAAAATTTGCAATGACATCTTTTTGATGATATCTCTATAACATGCCCATTGTTCTACCCTAAAATTTTACTATGTTTTATCCACAAGTGAATAGTTTATGCATCTAACATTATGAGCAATAAAAAAAATTCTTTTCTTTTGAATAATAAATACACCACTGGAAACATAACCTTTCTGAACTTTTCCATTGCATAATCAAAGATTCATTTCATCAATACAAGTAATGATTTCACTTTACATATATTCGAGATAACATTTCACAATTACAATTTACATATAGATGGATACATGATTACATGCATAGCTTCAACAAGATTACTTGAAATTAGAAATACAAATGGTTCAAAATGTCCTTCTCCAAATCTTGGCCGCCAACTACATGAGGAGAAGCATCACTCAAGTGCTTTTTTGCAATCCATGGATTTACTGCGATCCCCACGCATCTACCAAACTTAGTGAGATGACCCTTTCCTTTGATAAAGAGATTGGTTTAGTAACCTCATAGTTCATTAGCCTTTTCTAAGCATGGCGATGTGTCCTACATAACCAGAGCTAGCATACTGTGGCTACAACTACATATATGATATACCTAGCCTAGTATGTAAATCGGATCACAATGAACTGACAGTGTAAATAGTGGCTACTTACACTAATTTGGCCAAAGATTATCACCTAGTACTTTGACTGAGGGTCATCTATTTCACCACCTTCATAGCTTGATTTGATTTGACAATTAGTATTTTATACATAGGTTATCCCCTTTCCCATGGATTATCCTAACCCCAGGAATAACCTCCCACTAACTCACAATTAAATGACATTGCTACTAAGTATCTCAAAACAACTCTATCCTATGTTGCATACCTATAGTATTAACATACTATATATAGTACTGGCAATCTATGTATAGTACAAATAGAATACACTTGTATAAATTCCAATATAGTATTTATATCTATATAAGTATAAACCAAATAGAAAGGTTTCACAAATACAAGAAAACAATCAAGAAACATGCAAGCATATCCAAGTATCATAACACACATATAAGACCTTCTTTTCCACATGGAAAACATGAATAAACATTTTTTCTAATATAATAACAAAGGGGTAGAAATCAACATGCCTATATAAAAGCTCCAACTGATAATTCTTCCTTCCTAGCTTAATTTCTCAAGCTCCCTTGCAACTTCTTCTAAGAAAAACCCAATTCCCACTTCTAGCCTCTTACCAAATCTCTCAACAATACTAATGCAAAACAACTCACTAACTCTCAAGCTCTCAACTCACTTTGCACAAAAAATGTAGTAAATGGAGTAATCAGATTGAAAAGTGTAGCAAATGGTAGAAAGAGCACCTCTATATATACTAAAATGGGAGCAACCAAAGGCTACAAACAAACTAATACTTTTTCCACCTTTCTATCCCATGCAACGACTCATCTAACTAACACATAGGTTTGCAACATATAACAGTCCTCACATTTCAAATGGCTGAGTTGACTTGTTTCAAGAGACAACAAGAATCTTTTATTGAGTCAAATGAACAAGTTTTTTAGCAGGTTTTCTACTTGGTTTAAAAGTCGACTACCCCTCTATATTGTTTCCAACTTATCATTGACTGAGTTTATACACATCTACAGGTTAAAGGCTTCATTTTGCTTCCAAAAGCTATAGGTTTTGGTGCCACATTTCATGTTTTAGTGCCCTTATGGATAGCGATGTCAAAGACCTCTTCCAGTATTTTAAACTAAATTCATTTCCTTTGCCAATGTTTCACTTTATGCCTCTTAATAGGTGCGGCCTTTGACTTGGTCAACTCTTTATTTCATGCATGGTTATACACTATGCAACACATTAATATAAGGTAGTGCTATATGTGCATAGGCTTTACTTAGAGTGCTTTACCAATATCAACTTCAATGCTATATAATGCACTTGAGTATATCTCAAATGATTATCATTTATCTAATATATATATGTATGTATATATATAACTTAATATATACATATATTAATATATATTAATATATACATATTTACTCAAGATTGCCAAATGCATTAATTGTCAATTAACAACACATATAAACATATATCAAGTAGCAATTATATATATCCACAAATATATGTATATATATGTATATATCATTCTTATACATATATATTATATATATACATAATATTATTTTTATATCTTTATATAAACACTTATACTCTCATATCCAACAATCGACATATATACACAAAGTGTATATATATGTCACCTTTGTCCAATCGGTATTCCCATGCATATGGGTAATCCATCCATGAGCATGTGTAGATACGTCTACCTATGTATACTCATGTACATATTCACTCATATGTATGAGTTTATCATAGACACATACATATATACATATATACATTTTATGTATATATCTCGTCAATATAAATAAAAAAACACAAGGAAGGACTTCAACTTGACATCAAGACTTAATCACATTCCTCAATCCAACATTCATAAAACAAGTTCGCAAACTAGCATAAATATTCACAACCAAAATTGAAGATCACTTACCATTTACCCGAACTGACTTGACTCAACTAATACCAACTAGGGTGTGAGTGTGTGTATGCTCAATTACGCTCAATTGATGGTTTCCATACGAAGTCCTCCTAAGTGATACTTCTCCTCTCTTCCGAAGGTTTGAATCTGTTCCTACATTCAGCTTAGTACATCATAACAATAGTTAGTCAATAATAATACTTTTATATGCATCACATATATTTCATATAAAGAATCATTATAAAATATTAAATTGAATCAAACATTCATTCATTATATTTTCATCAAGATTCATATTCAAAACACATTCACATATATTAAAGCATTTTTACCAAACAAGGTAATAGTAAATAGGCAATAACACATAGGGTGTAACATATTCCCCCTTGTGAATCATTGTCCCTAATGATTTTTAAGCATCAAATATGATCATAACATAAAGTACAACATTACAAAACATCATTGTTTTCAAGAGTTTTCAAAATCTAGCAAGACTTGTGGAAACTTTTGCTTCATTTCAGCATAGTCTTCCCATGTGGCAGAATCTTCTACATACTGATCCTATTGGACCTTGCATTGCAGAACCTCTATGTTACATAAGTGGAGATTACATGTTCTAAGAACCTTGAGAGGCTTGACTATTACCACTCCTAGCTCCTGTACATGTAAAGCATTCCAATTAATAACATGGTTATTTCCTGGTATATACTTCTTAAGATACGAGACATGGAAGATGTTATGCATCCTAGCAAGAGATGATGGCAAGGAAATTATGTATGCAACAGGGTTGAATTCTTCAATAACCTCAAAAGGACCTACACAGCATGGAGCTAGTTTGGATGACTTTCAAAACTTGATAGAACTCTTGTGAGGTTTAACTCTCAACAAAACCTTATCCCCTACTGAGAGATTTTAGGGTACTCGTTTAGAATTAACATAACTTTTATGCCTATTGTTAACTTCTGCTAGCCTCTACTTGATAATTCCAACTTGTTCCTCCAATTCTGATAACATCTCTAGCCCAAGGCTTATCATATCTTCTAGCTTATCCCATCTTATAGGATTTTGACACTTCCTACCATATAATGCTTCAAATGAAGCCATCTTGATTGTAGAATGATATGAGTTATTATATGCAAGCTCAACCAAAGGTAGGAAATCCTCCCATTTGTATTATTGGTCCATGCAATACATCCTTAGTAGGTCTTCTAACACTTGGTTCACCCTTTCATTTTGTCCATTTATATCCAAATGATATGCAGAACTTATGTTCAATTGAGTCCCAAGTGAAGAAATTAAGGTTTTCCAAAATCTAGATGTCACACAAGCATCCCTATCAAAAATGATATTTTCAAGAATCCCATGCAATCTAAATATCTCTTGAATAAAATTATGTGCTATTACAAGAGCTCCATTAGTTAGATTCCCTGGTATGAAGTGAGCTACCTTTGTAAGCTTGTCGACGACTACTAGAATGCCATTATGCTTATTCCTCAACATTGGAAGACCTTGCACTAAATCCATGCTAATAACTTACAACTTGCTTTCTGGAACTTCATGTGAATACAAAAGACCTACAAGATGATGATGCTCTACCATCACTCTTTGGTACTCTAAGCAACTTGCTACAAATCTCACTGCATCCCCTTTCACTCCCTTCCAAAAATATAATAGAATTACATCAGCCAACATCTTAGTTACACTTGGATTTCCTAAATATGGTGCATCAGGTGAACTTATTTTCATACCATTCTCCTTAATTCCCCAATATTAGGTACATAAA
Source organism: Sequoia sempervirens (assembly GCA_007258455.2). Lineage (NCBI taxonomy): Eukaryota > Viridiplantae > Streptophyta > Pinopsida > Cupressales > Cupressaceae > Sequoia > Sequoia sempervirens. The sequence goes on from VDFB02281492.1 coordinate 35,513,361, forward strand.
TCCTTCCCTTAAATCTCAATAAACCATTAGATTCAAAGTGATATCCTTTGTACCTTCGATCTTGTGGATTGTCCAAGATTACTTGCTTGAATTGTTCATAAAACTCATCACCCTTAGATTCTTGCAACACTTAATATTGAAGTCATTTTGAATTGATATCATTGAGGAGATATGCCTATTGAAACTAAGGGCATCATCAACTTGATTCTCCTTTCCCTTGATATAACTGATGTTGAAATCATAATCAGATATCAATTCCAACCATCTTCTTTGTTATTCATTTAGATTAGGTTGAGTAAACAAATACTTTAGACCATGATGATCGGTCTTTAGTTCAAATGTTTTCCCCAATAGATAATGTCTCCACAGCTGTAATGCATGAACAACTATTGCTAACTCCAAATCATGTGAAGCATAATTTTGTTCATAAGCTTTCAGTGTCCTTGACTCAACCTTCTTGCATCAACACTCCACAACCTTCTCCTGAAGCATCCATAATTACAAAGTTACCATCTAGATCTGGTACCTTTAGTATTAGTGTTGTGGTTAACCTTTCCTTGAGTTGGTCAAATGCTACTTGACATTTCTCAGACCACTCAAACTTCTTCCCCTTCCTTTGCAATGATATGATGGGAAAAGCTATTCTTGAAAATTTTGCAACAAACATTTGGTAATACCCAACCAAACCCATAAAAATTCTAACTTCTGACACATTCTTAGGCACTAGCCACTCTAGCACCACTTTTATCTTTGTTGGATCAACCGCAATCACATCAGCTACAATCATGTGACCCAAATATTGTACTTCCTTCTAAGAGAAGGTACACTTCAAAAGTTTTGCATATAGCTTATGCTCTCTCAATCATTCAAGAACAATATCTAGATGCTTGAGATGTTCCTCTTCATTCTTGTAGTAGATTAAATGTCATCCAAGAAGACCAACACAAACCTATCCAAATAGTCCTTAAATACAATATTCATTAGGTTCATGAATTTTTTTGGTACATTCGTTAGCCCAAATGGTAGGACTGTGAAGTCACAAATCGTATCTAGTCTTGAAAGTTGTCATGAAAATGTCTTTGTCCTTAATTCTTATTTGGCGATATCTTGAATGTAGATAAATCTTTTAAAACACTACTGCTTCTCGCATCTGATCAAAGAGATCATCAATACATGGCAATGGATACTTATTCTTTATCCTTATTTTTTTAAGCAATCAATATCCAATACATAAGCATAGTGTACCGTCTTTCTTCTTCACAAAGATCATTGGCACTCCCCAGGGTGAAACACTGGGTCATATCAATCCCTTGGACAACAATTCTTCTAATTGTGCCTTTAACTCCATTAACTCAGTTGTGGCCATCCGCTATGGTACTTTCAATATAGGTTATGTGATCATAGTCATAGTATGAGTTAAATACATCAAATCCAAATGAATTTAAACTATATTTAACCCATTAAGCTACAATCCTAATGAGATGTTCAAAAGCTTCAAAAACTAATAAACCATTAAACTAAGCATGAAATGAACAATGAAATGTAAAATAAACCTAATCTAGAACTCCAAACCTTATCCCATTGGGGGAGTGGTGTCGTATTGATATGGAATAACTACCCTTTCCCAATCCCTTGGATAATATGAGCATCTAATCAAACTCCACTAATGAAAGCTTAAGATAAAATGGATGAAACTATGCTAAGGATGGATGAAAAGGATGAAAAAGCTTGATAATGGATGTAAGGATGAATAAAGAGCATTCTAATGAGTAGCATAACTTTTCTTTGATGGAAGTGGATCCATTTTTCTCCAAATGTGAGGTATTTATAGGAGAGAAAATGAATAATTAAGGGTCAAGATGAAAAGGATCAATCAATGGTCAAGATGGAATCAAGGGTGAAGACATCGATCAAGGATTCTCATCAATGGATGAGAATTAAAGATCACATGGATCAAGGAATCAATCAAGGGATCCAATGATTCAAACAAGCACACTTTCAAAGTTGTTAGAAATTTTGTTAGAGAGTTTGTTAGGAAATAATATTCCATTTTTGGAGTCAAATAAAATAATACTCCTTTGGAATATTCCCTATGCAAGTGGATGGGTGAAGAAAATTAGTAATTAAAGCAATTTTTTAATTGTGTAAGTTGAGGAATATTAGGATGCTCATTAAATAATTTATTTATTTAATGAAAAGGATAAGTGACATTTAATTAAATGATTTAATTTATTTAATTAAATGAGAGGAGATAATAGGGGGTTTAAATTAAATAATTTACATTATTTAATTAAACTAAATGAAAGTTTGATGTAATAGGGGGGAATTAACCTAATTAAAGTAATTAGATTAATAGATGAAAATGATGCATTTAAATAAATAAATAGGCTTATTTAATTAAATAGGTGAAAAGAAGATGAATTTTAGGAAAAAACAATGTTAGTAATCGAATTCAAGTGTGCAATATCATTCAAGACAATTTTAAGTGTCTACAGGTTCCGAACCTAAAACTATGTTGATGGAGAAATCAAATAATCTCTTAGGAGGTAATCCAGGTAATTCATCTAGAAATACATCCACAAATTTTCGTAGGATAGGATATTTCTCCATATCCACTTTTCCATATTCCTTCACCTCACCTTCTTCAACATCTTGGGAGTCTTGAGGTTCATAATATACTACATCATCTTGAGAAATGAACTCCTTGCATTCCTCAAGTTTCTCCATTTTAACTGCAAAGACTTGACAACCTTGCTTCTTTGCTATATGCATCTATATATCAAATATTTATTGTACATTAACCTCTCTAGGTGTTCCTTGAAATGACACCCAATTACTTAGATCATCTAAGCATTCAAATGTTTTTGCATGACAATTTACTTTGGCCCTATGTTTACATATCCAATTCATCCCTAAGTTGACATCATATGAACCTAAGGGAGCTACGTACAAATTCACTTATGTTGAGAAACTTAGAAGTTCAACCCTTGCTTCAAATAGACATTGATTCATTTCAGCTCTTATATGTTTTTCATATTCAACAACCAAAGACTTTTCCATGTAGCCAAATTTTCTAGACATTTGACTAGCTATTCTAGGTGAAATATTTTTTTTGTAGCACTAGTATTTGTTAAAATTGAAATGGGAATTCTTGACCAAGTACTTGAAACTTATAGAGCAATCTAGTACTATGCTTACCAATTGTCCACTAGAACATGAATCCATTTATGAAATGTAACTCTTTGAGGTGGAAGAGAGTTAACATGTGGTTTTGAGCCTGATGATTTGCTTAGACACTAACAACTTGCATAGTGATTTGCACCACATGTATTACATCCTTTCACTAGCTCCCTCTTTTTTGCAGGTCTTTCAAAATTTCTTTCATTCCCACCAGCATTGCTATTAAAGTTGTTGAAATTATTTTTTTCCCCCTTGAATCTCTCCTTGGTTCATTCCAATTATTTTGGGGTCCCTTGTCCCCTTTCTTTTGAAAACTTTTCCCTTCACTAGGATTCTTTGGAGCTTGATTGGTCTATGACCAATTGAAATTCCTTCTATTTTTATCCCAATTGTTTGAGATAGGCTTAAGCCTTTGTTCCTACTTAATTTCTTTATCATACACCAAGTCCATGGTAGTTGGACCATGCACATCTACCTCACCACCTATTTGAACATTAAGACCTATGATAAACTTCCTTATGTAAAATTGCTCATCCTTTTGGTACATAGGTGCATACTTTAGGAGTCAAGTGAACTTCTCCTAATACATGTTCATTGAGGAGTCACCTTTCCTTAGGTTCTAGAATTCAATGAGCTTTTTGTCATAGAAGAGTTGGGCAACCATCACTTTCAAAAAACCTCCACGAATTTGCTCCAAGTGAGACTTAAGGAACTAAGCCCAAGCTCCATCTTCTTATTCATCCACCAATCAGATGCTTCACCAGCCAATTGAAATGCTCCCCAAACAGATTTAGTGACCTCAAAGTAATTTTTGATTTTGAAATACTTCTCCATCTCTGTAAGCCATGCTTCTCTCACATCTCCAGTAGTATTACCATCAAATTTTGGTGGTGTGATATTTCTCATGTCACAAGATAACTCACTTGCCAAATGCTTCCTTTTGGTTCCCTCAGTCTAAGGTTGTGATTTATGATTCTCATGTTCACTAGATTGAATGTGATCTTAAGAATTCTTCCCTTCTTCTTTGTTGTTGGGAACTTCATTATTTGGGACTTCTTGTTCCTCTCTTTCCTTTCCCCTTACTTCCTATTCAAGGTTTCCTATTCTTGCTCATATTTCATCCATGATAACTAGAATGCGATCCAACTTAACTTCACATTCTCAGCACCTTGACCTACTTCTTGACATCCCCCAAAGTTAGTTCTTGTCTTAACCATTTTTCCCAAGAATAATTACACTCGGAGGTTTCATATTAATTAGATCAATGAAAGTTTACTCAATAACATTTCAAAAGATATACCATTCACATAAGAAATTTCATAAAAGAGCTCATATACAAGTTTTTCTAAAACATGTTTTTTAATTATAATAAAAAAGGATTTCAATTTTCTTGAGTTTACATAGAATTACTATTAAAATAATATAAGGGAGAGTATCCATTAGATTCACTCTCTGATATATAACTTCATGGGGTATACCCCTCATATTTTTGCTCATATGCATCATAAAAAGGGAAATAACCCTCTAATCTATCCTCAAATACATAGTTTCAAGGTATCTAACCCAATGATTTTCCACTTGAGGCTATTACAATAGCTTTCGCTAAAGGAAGAACATGAGGATCCCTAAATATCATGACTAGACTAACACTACATTTTGAGGGCATATCTCTGGAAGGTGATAAAGAGTTCAAAGAGGTATGAAGTTGATAGCTTCTCGCATCCTTCTCCTCTTGTGAATAATTCACAAAAGGGAATGACTATAAGTCTCAATATCACTCAACCAAATAGCATTGTCATAATTGGTTCCCTCAATGGTTCAAACAAGGGCTTCTCTTTCCTTCTTGGCCTATAGGTAGCCCTCATTTCCAATCACTAACTTTCTTGTTGTCATCTTGAGACACACCATCCTAGCACAAGAATTTCCAAACATTAGACTCATATAATGTTGGATTGAAAACATAGTGAGCATAGGTTCCAGAGCTAAACCTAGTAGCTCTAATACCACGTGTAACATGCCCATTGTTCTACCTCAAAATTTTACTATGTTTTACCCACAAGTTAATAGTTTATGCATCTAACATTATGAGTAAAAAAAAATTTATTTTCTTTTGAATAATAAATGCACCATTGGAAACATAACCTTTCCAAACTTTTCCATTGCATAATCAAAGATTCATTTCATCAATACAATTAATGATTTCACTTCACATATATTCAAGATAATATTTCACAATTACAATTTACATGTGGATGGATATATGATTACATGCATAGCTTCAACAAGCTTACTTGAAATTAGAAATACAAATGGTTTAGAATGTCCTTCTCCGAATCTTGGTTGCCAACTGCATGAGGAGAAGCATCAATCAAGTGATTTTATGCCAACCATGGACTTACTGCAATCCCCCACACATCTACCAAACTTGGTGAGATGGTCCTTCCCTTCAATAAAGAGATTGGTTTGGTAACCTCATAATTCATTAGCCTTTATATAATAATGGTGATGTTTCCTACATAACTAGAGTTACTATAATATAGCTACGACTACATATATGTTATACCCAAACTAGTATGTAAATCGGATCACAGTGAACTAATAGTGTAAACAGTGGCTACTTACAGTACTTTGGCCAAAAATTATCACTAAATAATTTGAGTGAGGGTAATCTATTTCACCACCTTCATAGCTCAATTTGATTTGACCATTAGTACTCTATACATAGGTTATCCCCTTTCTCATGGATTATCCTAACCCTAGGAATAACCTCCCACTAACTCATAATTAAATGATATTACTACTAAGTATCTCAAACAACTCTATCTTATGCTATGTACCTATAGTATTGGCATACTACATATAGTACTGACAATCTATGTATAGTACAAATAGAATACTCTCATATAAATTCCAATATAGTATTAATATCTATTTAAGTATAAACCAAATAGAAAGGTTTGAAAAATACAAGAAAATAATAAAGAAACAAGCAAGCATATCCAACCATCATAACACACATATAAGATTTTTTTTCCAAACATGGCAAACATGAATAAACAATATTTCCAACATAATAACAAAGGAGAGAAACCAACATGCTTGTATAAAAGCCTCAACTAATAATTCTTCCTTCCTAGCTTAATTGCTCAAGCTCGCTTTTAACTTCCTCTAAGAAAAACCCAATTCCCACTTCTAGCCTCTTACCAAATCTCTCAAATATACTAATGCAAAACAACTCACTAACTCTCAAGCTTTCAACTCAATTTGCACAGAAAATACAACATAATAACAACGAAGTAATTAGATTGAAAAGTGTAGCAAATGATAGAAAGAGCACCTCTATATATTAAAATGTGAGCAACCAAAGGCTACAAACAAGCTAATACTTCTACCACCTTTTTATCCCTATGCAATGACTCATCTAACTAACTCGTAGGTTTGCAACACATAAAAGTCCTCACATTTCAAATGGTCGAGTTGACTTGTTTCAAGAGACAACAAGACTCTTTTACTGAGTCAAATGTACAACAAGATTTTTAGCAAGTTTCCTACTTGATTTGAAAGTTGACTACCCCTTATCATACTCTCATTTTTTGGTGCCACCAACTTATCATTGATTGAGTTTATTCACATCTACAAGTTAAAGACTTCATTTTTTTCTTCCAAAAGTTGCAAATTTTGGTGCCACATTTCATGTTTTAGCACCCTTATGGATAGTGTTTTCAAAGACTTCTTCCATCATTTTAAATTGGATTCATTTCCTTTGTCAATGTTTCACTTTATGCCTCTTAATAGGTGCAACCTTTGACTTGGTCAACTCTTTGTTTCATGCATAGGTTTTATACTATGCAATACATTAATACAAGGCAACGCTTTATGTGCATAGGATTTACTTAAAGTGCTTTACCAATATCAACTTCAATGCTATGTAATGCACTTGAATATATCTTAAAGGATTATCATTCATACATTATATACATATATAATATATATGTATATATATATATATATATTAATAGATACTTATTTACTCAAGATTATCAAATGCATTGATTTCCAATTAACAACATATATATAAACATATATTGAATAACAATTATATATATACACAAATATATCTAAATATATTAATATATGTATATATGTATATGTATCATTCTTATACATATATATTATATATACATAATATTATTTTATTATATTTCTATATACTCTTATACTCTCATATCCATCAATCGACATATATACACAAAGTATAAACACTTAGACTCTCACATCCCACGCCCCCATGTCATCAACGTATCAATAGTACCTTATGTATCAACAGTACTTTATGTAATTGCAAGGTTGAGACACATTATTGTAACAAATGAATGTGCACATACAATCCATGATTAGGAATGAGAAAAATGATGGTGACGAGAAAGAAGCGATGGGATGGGATTAAGTGTATTTTGAATGCAATAATTAAACTATAATGTAGAGAGCACTTAATTTGATAGTGCATGTGATACTATACACCAAGGTATGAGGAACCAAGGTGATTGTGTATCACATGCATAGGACTAACACAAGGGTTTAGGGTTGAGGGTATATTGTTAGAGTTTCCAATAAACTCCATAAAACCAAGATCACCTACAAAACCTTGATTAGCCTTCTACAAGGAGAAAAATCAAACACATGCAAGAGAAATTTGTATAAATATGTGCAAATAATATTATTGTGAATAATGAATTACATGAGATAACTTTCTTTTATAGAGCAAGATAAAAATTCCTAAAAGGAAAACTAATTAGGACCTAAGTAAACTTAATAAAGTGTAATTAATATTTAATTACATCAACACCTCCTCTTAAGTGCAACTTGGGGAGAATGAGAAATATACAAATAATTCAAGGATGAATGCATGAAAGCATGAATGGGTCCTAGCTACAAGGCCATGTTAGGTACCCATGTACATATGCAAAAAAGGGTAAATGGAGAAAACCTAATGGGACAAAACTCCTCCTCAAAAGATACAATAATGATATCCATCACAAATCAAATCAATCTACATCCACACAAGGAATGATAAGAGAGACCATACCAAACCCCCATAATGAGATAACCTACTACAAAGAAGCATTAGAAGCACACTTGTGGAGTAACACTTGAATCCTTAATCAAACAAGCAAAAGAAAGATAATTTTGTTTGCTAGAAACCATATTAGAGTCACTAAATGACAAGTCGGAATCATGATAAAGCAACAATAGACCCAATGCCAAGGAACACGGGAAAAATCACAAACTACAAAAACCTTCGAATCTATGAAGAAAAAGTCAATTAAGAAATAATTTGGAATTGAAATGAAGTGTAGAGATCAAAAGGAAAATGAAAACTAATCCATGAAAACAAGAAAGAGTGCATGCACTGATCAATGTTCACATCTTCCTCCATGAAGATAAATTAACCTCAAATTTGCGTAAATGACAGAATCATCTTTCCAACGCCGCTTGAATCACAAAAATATGATAACCAAGGCAAAAGATATGCCTCCTAGAGAGAAAACAACTAAGTCTATCTTTAGAGGCCTATAGAATGAAGTAGGAACAAAATCTACAAAAATAGCCTACATATTTGGAATGGAATCAAAACCATCTTTCTGATATAATTTTTTTGAAAAATAGACACTGTATGAAAAAGTTATATATTTTTTTAAAATGGGGTAAATTTTGCTAGCCAACAATTAGCAAACACGGCCCTTCTAATTTGATTTCTAAAAAAATTGCTCATTTCATACAAAAACTCAAAGATACCCAAAAAATATTATGGTGCTACAAACAAAACCTAGAAAGTATTTTTGAATCTAAAAAGAATAACATGTGATTTTGATGAGGGCCACACTACCCAAAACCCACAAAAATCACAACAACAGATACCAACACAGAAGATGTGAGACAAAAAAATGACTCACTTTCAATTATTTTTAGAAAATAAAATTATAGATTCAAAGCTTACATGTTGCAGCCTCATGGGCTTGATTCATTACAACAAAATCAACTCTGAAAAGAAAAACTACTATTCGGAGCCACAATCTACACTATCAGGGCCACCTTGTACAACCCCCACTTAACCCTTTTTATTTTCCCCAATAACCAACCTAGAATGTTCTAGAAAGTTCAAATTTCCCCTTTTGTTTTGGCACCAAAAGTCCCACCATTTGATTTTTGGCCTAGGAAGAATTTTTTTTATGAAATTCACTTTTTAGAGGACCAACTTCGCAGGGTCATAACTTTTGATTTGGGTGTCAAATTTTCTATTATTTCATATCATCAAAAAGCTCTTGACGAGCTCTACGATACATGAACCCACTTTAGGTTGGCTTGGCCACTTTTTGAGTTGTTTCAGGACCTCCAAAGTTTTATATCTGAATTTGAAGCTGCAATGGAGAAATTTCCTGGGATGAAAACTTTAATTTCTCCCAAATCGTGCAGGGCATTGAGGTGATTCTTTCGCAACTGGAAATTTTTTTCAGCTCTACTCCTTAGGATAAAATTTCATGTCCATACGAGCATGTTTTGGCCAACTTACTAAAAATAGTAAGTGTTCATTTTTTGCTATTTATGATGTTTGGCAGTCTAATACTCCTTAAGTTCCATCATGGGACTCAAAACAACTAAAGAAAATAAAGAAAACATTTTTTTGGGTGATACAAGATTTCCCTACACTATTAGATGCTCCTGCATTAGACACTCAGAGTAATTTGAAAAGTGACCCTATCACTTCTCAGGAGTTAGAGGGAAACCAAGACAGTTAACCTCAACCTCAGATAACCATGATGAATCTTCAACAAGCTTTCCTCTCCATTTCACCAAGTACTCTGCATATTGCCTATTTCTTGTGCTTCTACCCACATGGCTATCGAGGATTTCTTCTATCTCTTCCTTCTCTGAAATAGGTGCTAAAATTTTCAACTATTCATTTATCAGTCCCTCCTCTATATCACCTTCATGATACTTTGTCAAATCAACAATGTTTAACACAAGAGAAATGTTTATTCCACTAGGAAACTCTACCTCATAAGAATTTCTTGAATCATGCTTCTTCAAGATCTTGCATGGTCCAAACTTCTTCATCTTTAACGTGTTGTATGTACCAACTGGAAACCTTTCCTTTTACAAATGAGCCATGACTTCATCTCCTACCTGGAACTCCTTATGCCTCCTTTTCTGATTTGTCTGAGCCTTATCTTATGAGTTCATCTTATTGATATGTTTCTTCACCTCTTCATGCAAATTCTTCAGGTGCTCAGCAAAATATTTAGCCTCAACACTACTCTTCTCCCCCTTATCCATATTTATCAGTTTAGAAGCAGTTCTTGGACTACTCCCATATACAATTTGGAATGGTGATTTGCTCCTATTGACAAAATTGTTGTAATCAAATTCTGCCTGTGGTAAAATCAAATCCCATCCATTTGGTTTATCTCCTACTAAGCATCTTAGTAGGTTGCCCGAACTCCTGTTGACCACCTTTGATTGTCCATCAAACTGTGGATGGTGTGCAAAACTAAACTTCAAATATGTCATCAAATTCTTCCATAATGTCCTCTAGAAATAACCAACAAATTTGGTATCTCTATTTGAAACTATACTCTTTGGTAGACCATGTAGTCTCATCACCTCTCTAAAAAACAATGCTACAACATGAACATCACTGGTCTTATGACATAGAATGAAATGTGCCATCTTTGAAAATCTATCCACCACCACAAATATGGAATCATGCCCTCTTTGTTTCCTTGGCAATCCAAGAACAAAATCCATGGTAATATCCTCCCATGGCCTCTCAGGTGTAATGGCTGGTACAATCCAATATTCTGACTTGTTCCTTTCACCATCTGACATACTCTACAACTTTGTACAAACTTCTTCACATCTTGTTGTAATTGTGGCCAATAATAATTCTCACTAACAAGAGCAATGGTCTTATCTCAACCAAAATGTCTAGCCAATCCTCCACTATGGTTCTCCTTGATTAGATTCTCTCTCATAGAACTCCTTGGAATACACAATTGGCTTCCTCTAAACAACATCCCATCTTGGATTAAGAAATCCAACCATCTCATCCTATCCAATGTAATAGGTTCCAAACAAGCCTTCCAAGCTTCTACAAAGTCTAGATCTTCTAGATACAAACTCTTGAGTTCATGGAACCCAACAACCTTGATATTCATCTCTATCAACAATTTTTTCCTTCTACTTAAGGCATCTATAACTCTGTTTGACTTCCACTCCTATGCTTCAAAACAAAAGTATAACTCTGCAAAAACTCAACCCATTTTAAGTGCCTTTGATACATAAATCACAACAAAAGATACCAACACAAAAGATGCAAGACAAAAAAATGACTCACTTTCAATTATTTTCATAAAATGAAATTAAAAATTCAATGCTTACATGCTACAGCCTTGTTAGCTCTCAAAAACACAGGTAGAAAACCTCAAGAGGTTGCCAATCTCTTGGTACGTTTTAGGGTAACATACAAGGACAAATGAATTAAACCTTCTACTCTTCAGGTGCTACCAGACCTAGGCGGGTGTACCTATCTGAATGAAGCAGACTTGACTTGTGATTATCCTTCTTGCAATGATTTGTCCACAATGGCAGATGGAAGTGAACAAATGAATTCAAACTTGATACAAATAGCAATAGCAATCTTCTAAATCTAAAACCTAAAATGCTCAATTAACAGATGTAAAGAAAATGAATGAATCTGAATGATGAAACTATAGAGACCAGTGCCTTATTGGGTATGCAGAGTCGAATGAAACAGAAGTGGTCAACTTGTTCTGTTAGAAACTCAAATTGTCGAAATATGATCTATTTATAACTTGTATAAACATGCAAGATTATGACTACTAAGCTCTACTTTAATAATCCAAATGAATCTCCCTAATTACTGTGATCAACCAAAAGGATTTAATCTCTCCTTGAAAGAACCAGTCAATTAATCACACAGATACAACAAATGTGCACTGATAAACTGAAAATAAACTTGTTATATCAATTTAAACAACCAGAAAGAATCAACTTGGAGACAGCTTAGCCATACTTTTCAATAAATTCAACAGACAATTGACACTAGAAATAAACTACCACACCAGTTGAATTTCATTGAAATCTCCATTTGAAAACATGCAACATACTCTCTGGAATGAGAACTTTATTCTACTGTGTCTATTCCTAATCTACTGTATCTATTCTCCGATCTCCCTCTTCTATTACAATTGAGAGTGCATATTTATACACCAGCATCAAGAAACATATCGCTTCAAATTCATGTCGACCAACCGTAGTATTCGGGAAAATTTCATGTTGGCCTGCAATGGTATTTTTAGAAATTCACACGTCAGCCACAATGTTTGAATTTTTGTTAATCGCCAATGAAACAATTGCTAAGACAACCCCGTAAGTATGCCGAAGGCAATTATATCGCTATTAGTAGCCTTGTGTTCTCTGTGCTTCACCGTGACTTGTAGACAAGACTTTGTTTTGCCGAGAGCCCCCATAATAAAACTTTTCACCATAACTTATCACTCTCGGGGAGACATCACATAGATAATACTTCATTATACCAAAAGTCACCCACCATCTTGTGTGTCGCTGAGACAAATCAGATCCTATGCCGACAAGGTCCCTTTTGTGTTCCATCGGCGAGAGCAAAGGTCACTCGCTGAGACCTCATGCCAATATTGCTTACTCTTACCGAGATGCATACCCTTATGTCATTGATTGGCAAAACAAAAAGACTTCACCAGGACCTCACCCAGATGTATTAACTCTTGCCGATGTATCTCCACATGTGTCAGTTTTATGTTAGTCGATGAGACCCCTTTGAATTCACTATAACCTTTCACCGAAGCCATTAACTCTTACCGATGAGAATCTTTCCATTGCTGGTCGATGTGACATTGTAAACTCACCAAGACCCTTCATCGAAGGAAAAACTCTCACTAATGCCTTTATATGTTGCCGATTGGGGAGACATAATGAGTTCGCAAAGACATCATTCCGACGATACAACTCATGCTGATATGATTCTTTTCTGTCACTGAAACAATGTGAATATCATGCCAATAGGTGCCTAGAGACGGATCTTGATCGTTGTGATAGCAAAAACGTCTTGCCGATAGGCAACACAGACGTTTTATCAGTAGAAAAATGCAAAATGGATTGGGGAGACCCTAGTTTCTTTATGCCGATATGAACCCAAATGTGGATTATGCAAGACTCAATGGAAACAATAGGACCATATGGGAAAAATATAGGTGAAATATGCACACGGCAGGACCAATCAAGAATTTTATAAGTAAAATCAACATGTAAAAACACCATATTTTTATAGTTCTAACAAGCCTCATGGGCTTGATTCATTACAACAAAATCAACTCTGAAAAGAAAAACTACTATTCAGAGCCACAATCTGCACTATCAAAGCCACCTTCTACAACCCCCACTTAACCCTTTTTATTTTCCCCAATAACCACCCTATAATGTTCTAGAAAGTTCAAATTTCCCATTTTGTTTTGGTGCCAAAAGTCCTGCCATTTGATTTCTAGCCTAGGAAGAATTTTTTTTATGAAATTCACTTTTTAGAGGACCAACTTTGTGGGGCCATAACTTTTGATCTAGGTGTCATATTTGCTATTATTGCATATCATCGGAAGGCTCTCAACGAGCTCTACAACATGTGAACCCATCATAGGTCAGTTCGACGACTTTTTGAGTTGTTTTGTGGCCTCCAAAGTTTTATATCTGAATTTGAAGCTACATTGGAGAAATTTCCCAAGACAAAAACTTTAATTTCTCCCAAATCGTACAAGGTATTGAGGTAATTCTTTCGCGACCAAAATATTTTTTCAACTCTACTCCTTGGGGTAAAATTTAACGTCCATACAAGCCCGTTTTGGCTGACTTATTAAAAATAGTAAGCTCTCATTTTTCACTATTTCTAATGCCTAACAGTCTTATACCCCTTAAGTGCCATCATGCGACTCAAAACAACTAAAGAAAATAAAGAATTTTTTTTTTTGGGTGATGCAAGATTGCCCTACACCGCTAGATGCTCCTACATCAGATTTGGTACAAAAAATAAACTTCACATATAGGAAAAATAACTGAGTTGGGCTATTTTGATAACTGTTTTTGCAAGATCTATTCACTTCTTGCAAAATATAGTAGATACCCAGATGATATTACATGATTTTGAACAAAACCTAGAAATCATATTTCTCAATAATACACGAGATAAAATATATTGGTCGTTTTGGCTCAAGGATCCAAGATGGACCAAAAAATTGCTCAAGGCTTGATCCCTCAAGGATCCCCAAAAAAAAAAATTTCTTGAATTTCTCCCAGATCTGAGAAGGGGCTTGTAGATCAAGGCTTTGATACCATATTATAGTTTCCAATAAACTCCATAAAACCAAAATCACCTATAAAACCTAGATTAGCCTTCTACAAGGAGAAAAATCAAACATATAAGAGCAATTTGCATAAAGATGTGTAAATAATATTATTGGGTGATCCCACAAAACTGGTTACAATTCTGTTGAGGAAGGAAATTGCGAAAATTCTCCCATGAAGAAAATTTCAAGTATTTGGGGGTTCTTACGAAGGGGTGTTCGCTCTAACCCAAAAAGGGTTTGCTCTAACCCCCCTTCGAGCAAACCCCTTTTTGTGATGTGACCATTTTTTGCATGTTTTTTAAAATAAAATCAAAGGGAAAGTCAAGACAAAGGGGAGTTCGCTCGAACCCCCCTTCGAGCAAACCCCCTTCTCTTAAAAGGATCAAGGGGTCTTCACTCAAAGGGGGGTTCAAGCGAACCCCCCTTTTTTCCCCTTATCCCCCTCTTCTACCAAAATTTTTCCTTTCAAAGCTTAGGTTGAGGATGAAAATGGAGGAAACTTCAAAGACCCAATTGGATGATGGTAGTCCTCAAAACAAGCTATCCATCAAATATAATTTTAATATATTTTGTCTTTATTATGGTTTTTTTAGTTTAATTAAACATAGGTTTTTCATTGAAAAATCAAGCTCTCTATTCTACATGTGGAAAAATAGTAGAATATCAAAAAACAATTCTAAAAAATACGTTCGAGCTAGGTATTGATGTCCTTAATCTAGTAAAAAAAATGAATTTCGATACATACAAAAAAAGTTATGTTGTTTACAGTCCACCTATGTCTAAATTATAATTGGTTTGGCTTCAAAACTTGATTAAGAAATAAATATTCAATAAAATACTATGAAACCAAATGAACGAGCTAGATATCATAGTTACAAAGCTAAATTACAATTTTATCCTTCATAGAAAAAAAGTTATGTTGTTCACAGTGATCATCACTCTTTAAAAATGATGTTTACTGATAAAAACTAGTTTTCAAAGAAGATGGAAAAAAAAATGCAATATGATTCAAAATATTTAAAAATATATATATTTGGAATCTACCAAAAAAAAAAATGTCACAAATCACTAGTTTGCATCATCTTCAAATTCCTCATGGTTTAGCATCTATAGGTGCCCAAAAGTGAAGATTTAGTTAAAAAAATCAATTCAATGTCTAGTTTGGCCAAAAATTGTAAACTAGTATTGTAGGATCACCCTATTGAGAATAATGAATTACATGAGATAACTTGTTTTTATAGAGAAAGATGAAAAACCCTAAAAGGAAAACCTAATTAGGACCTAAGTAAACTTAATAAAGTGTAATTAAATTTTTAATTACACCAACATATATGATATATGTTTTAGGGTTGAGTGTATATGGTTGAGGGTTTATTATAAAGGCCTTAGGGCCCAAGGTTGAAGGACAAGGTTTAGGGTCAAGAGGATGTATGGTACAGTTTTTAGGGTTAAGGGTTGAGGGTATAGGGTTGAGTATATGGTCAATGGTTTAACTTATTGGCTTTAGTTTCTAAGGTCGAGGGATAAGGTTTAGGAAACTAATGGTATTGGGTATAGGGTTTTGAGTTATGGGTACAAAGTTTAGGATTAAGTTTCACATCTCCCCCTCTCTACTCTCCTCCCCATCTCTATTGCTCTCTATCTCTCTTCTCTCTCTCTCCTCTAGATCTACATCTCTTTATCTAACCTCACTCTCCACTATCTACCTCCCCTTCCTATCTCTCTCCTCATCCGTCCTTATCTACCTCTCCCTCCCTCCCTATGTAGATCTCTCTTCTATCTATCTCACATATCTCTTTCTCTGCCTCTCTTCTCTATATATCACGTCTCTCTATCTCTCTCACATGTCTCTCTCTCCTCTTTCCCTTTAATATCTTTAAATTATTCATTATTTAGGGTGTAGGGCCTATGGTTTATGGGTTTAGAATTGATGGTTTAGGGTATAGGATTTAGGGTTTAGGGTATAGGGTTGAGTATAAGGTTAAGGGTTTAATCTATTAGCTTTAGTTCCTAAAGTTGAGGGATAAGGTTTAGGGAACTGATGGTATATGGTATAGGGTTTTGGGTTATGGGTTATGGGTATAGAGTTTACGATTAAGTCTCACATCTCCCCCTCTCTACTCTCCTCCCCATCTCTATTGTTCTCTCACTTCTCTCTCTCCTCTACATCTACCTCTTTCTATTTAACCTCTCTCCACTATCCACCTCCCCTTCCTATCTCTCCCCTCACCTATCCTTATCTACCTCTCCCTCCCTCCCTTTGTAGATCTCTCTTCTATCTAGCTCACATATCTCTTTTTCTGCCTCTCTTCTCTATACATCACCTTTCTCTATCTCTCTCCCATGTCTCTCCTCTCTCCCTTTAATATCCCTAAATTATTCACTATTTAGGGTGTAGGGCCCATGGTTTATGGGTTTAGGGTTGATGGTTTAGAGTATAGAGTTTAGGGTTGAAGGTATAGGGTTGAGTTTATGGTTAAATGTTTAACCTATTGGATTTAGTTCTAAGTTTGAGGGATAAGGTTTAGGGAATTGATGGTATAGGGTAAAGACTTTAGTTCCCTAGAACCACCTCTCTTTATCTAACATCTCTCTCACAGTTTAAGGTTGATTGTATAGGGTATCTAGGGTTTAGGGTTATGGGTATAGAGCTTAGGGTTATAGGCATAGAGTTTAGGTTTAAGTGTATAAGATTTTAGTAAGTTAAATCCATGATAAGCCCAAAACTAAACTAAACACATATGTGTTTTGTTTAGTTAAAAGCCCACGTACATGTTTTGTAAAGGAAAATTCATCACTCAAACCCAAAACTAAGCAAAACACATAAGTTTTTTGTTAAGTTAAAAGCATGTATGTGTTTTTGACACTATAGGTGCTTCTAAATGGAGGAAAAAGTACAAACACTTAAGTTTATGGACCAATAACCTGTATGCGTTATGGAAACATAACATGTATGTGTTATGTAAGCATAACGTGTACGCATTTTGTTTAGTTTATATGCATTTGTAACAACCAAAAAATCACATGACAATTATGATGAAGGTCCCATTGCAATAGGGTCTGCTTTTGTGTGCATTTTTTGGTTGTGTAAGCGATTTCTTTGTTTTATTTGAGTTCAAATGATTGAAATGCATTTGAATGTGACAATTAACTAATTGTTAAATGTATTTTTGTTTGTATAACATTTTTTATTGTCAATTTTGATGACTATTTCATATTTTATTGATAATTTGTTAATTTGATTAAGTAATTTATCATTTACATTTCAAAGAAGAGAATTTGTTTAAGTAATTTCATATATGTTTAAGTAATTCCATATTTTTTTAAGCAATTTCATATATGTTCAAGTAATTTCATATTTGTTTAAGTAATTTCATCAAGTAAATCATTTTTTTTCAAATTACAATATTTAGTAACATATATTCATATATTTTTTTATTTAGTGTGGTATAGGAAATCATATACCTTTACAATTTCACACTATGTTTGGGTCCCTTAATTTATTAGACTTAATTAAGCTTCAAATTTTCCAAATTATGCATTCCAAAGCCTATTCTTACTATTTTTTGAAAGGGGAACCAACATTAAACAAATGCAACCTATCATTAAATTGGCTCAAAGCATGTGTCCTAGAAATTTGGGCTAGGACCCATTCGCCCATGGGTCCCCTTCATTAGCTAGGACCCAAATTTTAATAGCTTATTGGAGGTATTTTAGCATTCAAAATTCTTACTAGTGTGACTATTCAGTAAGTGTAGAAGTAAAAATAGAAAGAAGTAGAATTTTATAGCTACAAAAAACAAGTGAACTCAACTTTGCTCTATTGTGATGTTTCCCGCTCTGGCTACTTTTTGAATTTTCGACACTATTTTGATTAGAATGCTTCATGGGTAGCTCAAGGGCGGGGGGGGAAGGGGGGAGCGGGAAGGCTCCCCATTCCAAGGATGTTGTCCCCTTTCTTGGAGTTGTGCCTATGGTGGTAGTGGCCAGTCTAGATGCTTCTGAAAAGGCATCCCCTCCTCGTATTGTAGTCCTTTCCCCCAAGGAAAAGACGAAGGGAACCTCTGGGAAGTTGCCCTTTTCTCCAAATTTTGGGCTTAATTCCTTTTTTTAGAGGAAGCTTCGGCTTCCTACGTGGACAAACGAGCGGGGTTTGACTCACAGCCCAATCTAAAAGACTTGTGGAATCTACTTCCTGCTCGATTACTGGTTGGGAAGTAGATGTCCTTGAGGTTCTCATGCTGAAGGCAATGGATAACCTCAAAATGGCTCTTGTTGGAAAGTTTTTGGTGTACAGGCGAAATATTGAACTTGTTTGTCAATGGGTTGCTTCCACCTAGAATCTCAAGGGTAGCGTCACCATAAATTCCTTGCCTAGAGGTATTTTTTTGTTTTCATTTGTGGTTTACGAAGATATGCTGAAATTTTTAACTAGGGGTCCATGGGATTTTGACCCAGGTTTTAAAAAATTTCTTTCACTATGGAAATGGAAACTGATTTTTGACCCATCAATTGATTTGGGGGCCTCTGTGCCAACTTGGTTTCGCCTTCTAGGCCTTCATCTGGAATTTTGTGAGATAGGAATCTTAAAGGGAATTACAAACTCCTTTGGGAGCCTCCTAGCAATAGATAAGATTACCCAAGAGAGGTCAAGGCCAGTGTATGCTCAAATATGTGTTAATGTGGTTGTTAATACAATTCTACCCTCCTCAATATTGCTAAATTCTAAGTTTGGTAATTGGACTCAACCCCTGGAGTATGAAAATGCCTGCCTCTTTTGTGAGAAATGTAAGAGGTTTGGCCATCTTATTGATTCTTGTGTGGTATCAGGTGAGGGATCTAAAGCTAAAGGTAAAACATCAGAAGAGGATAACTCTTCTAAGGCTATGGCTACTGGAGTGCAGCCTTCTTCTACTTCTCCCTAGAAGGTGTTTATCCCCCTTCTGAAGGATAATCAAGATCTTGAAAAGATGGTTGTGTCTGAGCTTCAAGTTGAAGTAAATGAGTTAGGAGGCCTAAACCTTAACATGGCTTCCCCTGCTTCTTCCCTTCCTAATCCAGGCTTTCCTTCCTTGAAGGATATGAGAAGGGAAGATACAATTCAGGAGAAGGTCCAAGTTGAGGATCCCCTGTTGGTGATGAATGTATCAACTTTGAAGGTGAGGGAGTAGATTAATGGTACTGATGAAGTCTAAGAAGAGGGAGAGTATGTTATGGACGATACTACCCTATCTCAGGAGGAGATTAATCATGTTTCTCATCTTGGTACAAAATATTTGAGTGATTCGCTGCCCTTCTTGGCTTTCCTCAAAGGTCTAGTGATAAGGAGGATGAGGAGGGATGGTCACAAGCCACTACAAAAATCAAAAAGAAAAAGAA
The DNA here is from genome assembly GCA_007258455.2 of Sequoia sempervirens. Classification (NCBI taxonomy): domain Eukaryota; kingdom Viridiplantae; phylum Streptophyta; class Pinopsida; order Cupressales; family Cupressaceae; genus Sequoia; species Sequoia sempervirens. Next base: position 35,533,370 of record VDFB02281492.1, read on the forward strand.
ACCAAATGTTGGAGGGGGAAACAAGATGGGAAGACCCTCCCAAAAGGAATCAAGAATTAAGGATACTATGAGGGATGTGGCAACTAGAAAACAAAGAACCTTGGACTCGATCACAGGATTGAAGCCCAAGAAGTAGTATGGGGGCTGGGCTTGAATGGAGGTGGGGGTGTTTCTATTTTTTCAATGAAGTGCATCTCCTGGAACATAAGGGGTCTTAATAGTCCCTATAAACATTTTTTGGTTAAATCTTGCATTCTTGGTAATAAAGTGGATGTCCTACTTTTACAAGAAATGAAGATGAAGAAAGAAACTTTTGAGAAAGCTATTGTTAGTATCTAGCCAAGAGCTAATTTATTTGTTAGTGAGGCTGAAGGTGCTTCAGGTGGTATTGCAACTCTTTGAAATCCCTCTAAATTGAAAGGCTCTTTGCATTCTTTGAGTAAGAATAGTCTTGAGATTACTCTGGAAGACATTGTTTCTCAGGAGAAATGGAATCTTGTTAATATCTATGCTCCAAATTCTAGCAGAGACAAATTTTTGATTTGGGAAAATCTTAGTGAAGCTATTTTTGATAGGAGTGATGACCACTGGATGCTTGGAGGGGATTTTAATTATCCTCTCCTACCTTCAAAAAAGTTTGGAGGGTTGGATGATTTCTCAGATAGTATGATGGAGCTGGCTGAGTTCTTTAATTTAGCAAGTCTTATTGATATCCCCCTCCAGGGAACTATGTATACCTGATCCAATAGGAGGAATGAAAACCACCTTATCCAAGTCAAATTGGATAGATTTTTAATCTTTGCTAACTGGGATATTTCCCAATTCCTTTCTCTTTCTACTCTCCTAAGGTCTGGATTTGATCATAATGCTTTGGTGCTGAAAAGAAATTTGGACCACAATAGGGGTCCCTTCCCTTTCATATTTGAAGTAATGTGGGGCCTCCACCTAGATTTTGTTGCTTTAGTTCAATCTTGGTGGGAGGAACCCATCTAGGTACTCCTATATACTATTTGGCAGAAAAGCTATGCAAAATTAAGGAAAAAATGAAAGGGTGGAATAAGCTAACCTTTGGAAACATCTTTGAGATAAAGAATACTCTAGGAAAAAGCTTAAAAGAGGTTCAGGATATTATGGAGATTGGCCTAGTGGATGAAGAGATTTGTGCGAAGGAAAGAGATCTTAGGTCCCAATGGTATAAGATAAATAAAAAGGAGGAAATATTTTGGAAACAAAAGTCAAGGGTCCAATGGTTGACGGAAGGGGACGGGAACACAAAATTCTTCCACCAATCCACCCTCAAACACAGAAGTAGAAATAGAATTAGATCGCTAGTGAAAGAGGATGGTTCTATTGTGACCAATGAAAGAGATATTGCTAGGGAAGTTGTTAACTTCTTCTCATCTTATCTTATGAATCCTGGCAATACTCATCAGGTAAATGCTGACTTTCTTGAAGTTATCCCTAATGTAATTTCAGATTTAGACTTAAAGATGATGACTAATGTTGTTTCTATGGAAGAAGTTAGAAAAGTTGTTTTCTCCTTTGGTGCCTTCAAAGCCCTTGGCCCAGATAATTTCCCTCCTAGTTTTTTTCAAACTTACTAGGATATAATCAAAATTGATCTCTTTAATGTTGCTAGGGACTTTTTTTAGATCGAGAAGGTTGTTGAACCATTTGAATTATACCTTTATAGCTCTTATTCCCAAAACTATTGATGCCTCAGCTATGAAAGATTATAGACCTATTAGCCTTTGCAACATGGTCTATAAAATTTTCTCCAAAATTCTAGTGTATAGACTCAAACTAGTGCTTGGAAAAATGATAGCCTCTAATCAAAAAGGTTTTGTTCAAGGTAGAACATTCTTGATGTTATTATTTCTACCCATGAAATAATTCACTCTATGGATCACCCAAAAAATCTTGGGATGGCCTTCAAAATTGATATTTCTAAGGCCTATGATAGGATTTCATGGCCTTTCCTTTTTGTTGTTCTCAAAAAGTTTGGGATTGATGGTAGATTCCTTAAGATGATTTCTTCTTGTGTTACTTCCCCCATGTATTTTGTCCTGGTCAATGGTGTTCCTCAAGGATTCTTTTCCTGTGGTCGTCGGCTTAGACAGGGTGACCCTCTTTCTCCCTACTTGTTTATCATTGTTGCTAAAGTTATGGGTAGGAATATTCAAAAGTTGGTGAACTCACAAGCTCTCAAAGGTGTGAAAGTTGCAGGTCCTCTCTCAGGCTTGATTCCCATCAACAGTTTGTTGATGATACTCTAATGTTTGGGGAAGCTTCGGTTGGGGAAGCAGGCTCATGGAAATAGGTCCTCAATGATTATGTTGCGGCTTCTGGTCAATGCATAAACTATGAAAAAAGCAAAGTTTACTTCTTCAACACTGATCAACAGATAAAGGATAGAGTGAATTTTTTTTTGGGATGTCAAGAAGCTGACTTACCAAATGCCTACCTAGGCCTCCCTTTGTTTTCTAAGAAATTGGAGAATAATTACTGGAACCAATTGATAGAGAGAATTCAAAACAAACTAGTAGGACGAAAGGGGAAGCTTCTAAGTTTGGCTGGAAAAATTCAACTCCTTAAAGCCTCTCTTCAAAATATTTTGATTTATTATCTATCCCTCTTTAAAATCCTTGCTCATATTGGGGAGAAGATTGAACAGATTCAGCGAAAAGTTTTGTGGTTGGGAATGGAAGAAAAAAAATTAGACTATCTCTGGTCAGCTGGGATAAAGTGTGTTTTCCTAAAAGATGTGGGGGTCTGGGGATGAGAAGAATTTCATTGCTAAATAAATCTTTAACAGCTAAAATTGGTTGGAATCTTCTAGAAGGCTCCAAAGATTGGGTCAAAAAAATTTAAGCTAAGTACTTAAGGAATAGAAATCCTAGTTGCTTTCTCTCACAATCGAATCTACCTCCTAGTTTAGCTTTATAGAACCATCTTGTGAGGTTGAGGAATGTGCTAAAAATGGGGGCAAGGAAGCAAATAGGGAATGGGAATAATACTGATTTTTGGAAAGACCCTTGGATAGAGAATTCCACTCTGTTAGCCTATGATGATTTGAATCCTCTCAAGTAGAGATTAAACAAGATCTATGGCAAAAAGGTGTGTGATTATATAAACTAGGATAGGGAGGAACCCAAATGGAAGGAGTTTGATACTTTATTAAAGAGAAATAATCTGAGAGGTCAAAGACAGGTGAATTGGGATCGAGTCCTAATCAACCTGCATAATTTGATACGGGATGCTAAGTGGTTTGATAGAGGAAGGGATGATGAGTGGCTCTGGAAAAGTAGCTCTTCTATCTGTTTCTCGATCAAAAAGACCTATGAAGATCTAGTGAGGGCCTGAGTTGCTATTCTTGATCACTTATGGGATAGAGAGTGGGTAAAAAATCTTGTTCCTAAAATAAATTATTTTGGTGGACTGCTGCCCATGGTAAAATTCTCACCATCAACAACTTGGTTAAGAGAGGCTTCTAGCTGGTTAATAGGTGTTCACTCTGTAAGCAGGAAGAGGAGTCCATAATTCATATTTTCTTTCAATGCCATTATGTGAGGGAAGTGTGGTCTTTCTTTTTGTAGTTGTTGTCTTCTGATTGGGTGTTTCCCAATTCTATGAAGTTGTTTATTCAAGGTTGGTCAAATTTCCCTTTTTCACATAATGTTATTGTGGGCCTGTGGAATCAAGTTCCTCCTTTTGTTACCTAGGGTTTATGGAAGGAGAGGAATAATAGAATTTTTAGAGATGAGGAGAGAAGCACTGTGAGGTAAGTCGGATAATTAAAATCCAAATCAAGGAAAAAATTGAGGTTGGAAGATACTTCTCCAACACCTGGCCGAATTATAAAGAAATGAGGATAAAACAAAATTGGGGAATAAAGATGGACTTAACCAATCTTAATTGGTCAAAGATGCTTAACAGAATGGGTACTATTTGGAGTCCTTTGCTGAAAGATTGGGTTAAATGTAACTTTGATGGGTACTCAAAAGGCAACCCAGGACAAGTTGGGGCTGGAGGTCTGGTAAGAAATCATAAAGGTGATTGTATTATAGGTTTTGGAGTGAATTTGGGTGTCAACTCTAACAACAAAGTTGAAGCAATGGCCGCTCTAGGAGCTTTCAATTTTATGAAGGAACTAGGGTACAAAAATTTTATCATTGAAGGTGACTCTATGCTAATTGTGGACATCCTAAATGAAGAAGTTGCTCCACTATGAGAAATAAAAATTATTATAGACAGATGCAAAGTTATTAAAAAAAAAATTAATAACTATTGGGTTCAACATGTGTATAGGGAAGGGAACAAAGCTGTCGATTGTGTAGCCAATGTGGTGCTGAGCTGCAGGGGATGGACACGTTGGACCAATGGAAACATGCCATCAACTTTAAAAAATGTCATTCTTAATGAAAATTTTGAAAATGTATATCACATGCAAAATTGATAAGGTGGTGGTTTGCAGGACTAATGAGTACCAAGTGGTGGTGTTGAGCTTTCTATGTAATGATGGCATATGGAGTATGGGATGGTATAGGAGGATCTTGGAAGGAGATAATTTTATTAATTTCCCTTTAAAGATGATGTTCAAAAATCACATGATGTTATTGGATTTCCTAAAGGTTGTCATTTCTATGTGTGCCAAAAATACCTCTATTAGAAATCCTCGTATTTCTATAATGGGGAAAGGGATGGACTTAATTAAGGATGTAAATGCTTGCAAGATTAATGATGATTTTTGAGTTCTGAGAAATGTGAAGTTGGCTTTCATAATAAGAAACTTCTCAAATTGTCATTCTATATTGGTTCTTTGTATTGTTTGGTGTTTGAGTGTTGGTTTCATTTAGGGAAGAAAGAAGATTGTGGAGGAGAGTATGAAGAAAATCCTAACACAGCATAAGAATCTATAGAGGAGTAAAATGGGCGGACCAAGGAAAAGAACAGAGCCACCAAACTACCAAGCCCTCAAACAGAATGTGGACCTATAGAGGATGTTTGAGAATGCGGGTATGGTCTTGTTCTTCCAATCTCTCACAGGATACAATGAGAGTTTAATGGTGAAATTCACTAACTCTTGGAGGAAAGGTAGTGTCACTATTGGCACTATGAAGTTTGAGGTCACCACTCATTTCATTGCTGAAGCTACGGGTTTGCAGAATTCTGGGCTAAAAGTTGCTAAAAAAAGTGGAGCGGACTACCAAAGGTTTGTTGATAAATTCCTTCATGAAGGCAAAAATCTCAAGCGTTTCCAAAATGGGTATGTCAAACTCGAACTCCCTCCTTTTTCTCTTGTGAGTCTTCTTGTTATGCGTTATTTTACTCTTGAGGGTAGGTACATATCAGTTCATGTGTATCACTTCCCTCTGTTAAACCATATTAGGCATGGGGAGCATATCAATTTGCCATTTTACCTGTTGTCCTCCCTGTAGCTTAACATTGAAAAAGGAGCTAATCCTCCCTCCACCAGGTTCTTATGCTCACCTTGTATAAATATGCCTTGGCCCAGAATCCTCATGGAAATCCCTTAAATGCTAAGAATGAGAACCCTAACTGGGCTTATGAGGAAAATGTGCAACAACTAGAGGAGGAAAACCCCATTGTTGATGAACTCTCGGTTGAAGAACAAATTCCCCGCCACCCTCTTGCAATTGCCACTAGGCATGTGCTAATCCTTGCTAAAAGCAACTCCCCTGTGGCTAATGTGTCTAATTCTTCTACCCCTCTGTCACAGAAGAGTGAGGATTTGAGAAGTTTTGAATTACAGCTCATTAAAGCAACACTGAAAAGAGGAAACACTCTCCTCTGATGTCGGAACCCTTAAAAGCAAAGAAACCCAGATGTGACATTAATCCTAGAGATGTAATTCATATCTCTAAAGAAGGGAACCAAATGGAGGAGGCTAAAAAAAATTACAAGGGAAAGGGAGTGGTGGTAGTGGAGGAAGAAGGTTGGATCGTCTGGTAAAGGTGGCCTCAAAAGAGAAAAAAGCAAAACAAAAAGTGTTAGTGAATGAGGAGGACCTGGGGTATGAAGATTTTGAAGGTTGGGAAGAGGAAGAGTCTAAAGAATTGGATTTTGAGGACACTGCCTATAAGATGGGGGAGGATGGTTTGGAGGAGGAAAAAGAGGAGGAAGAGGAGGAGCAAGAGGAGCCTTCTAAGGATAAGTTTGAAGTCGAGAATGAGCAGGATGTTGGGTTCTTTGGAATGGAGAACAAAGTCGAGGATACAAGTAATGAGTTTTTAAAAAGAAAACTTTCTTGTAGATATAGTTTGAAGACATGGAGAAGGCATTAGTTACTCTCATGAGAGTAACTAACAGGTTGATGAGAAGAGCAATGCTTGGAGTAGCTTCTGGTGAAACAAAGCTTACCAGGAAACTGAAGAAACATGGGAAAATAGATACCCTAAAGTTGTTGGATGAAATGGAGGGCCCTAATTGGCATGAATACATTTCTCTCATGAGAGAGTATGGGGACCTGCTAAAGAAAGCCAGTTAATGGTTTGGGTTGATGCTCTATTGTTTTTTGATGGGTTTTTTGGATTTTAATCATATATGGGACTGTTATGTTAATTACTATAGGTTGTGGTGGAATACCACTTAGAATACTGTCGATTTAATTAATGGTCTTCGTAGATTAAAGTATGTTGGTAAAAACTTTATGTTTGTGATTGATAATGGTTGGACATTGGTTATTCTATTAAATTTTGGCCTGTGTGCTAAATCTTATGCTATTTTTTTGTTTGAAGGTGGTGTTGTTTCCCACCTCTCTTTGCTCCTTTTTGGTTTGTATCTGTAACTATGGGATCAAGGCCCTTCCCTTCTTATCTAATAAAAAACATTCAAAATTCAACTTGCAATTGTCAGATATCAGGATCTAATGGTTGGAAAATTAGAGAAATGCCTATAAAAACGTAATATTTTCATCATTTCAAGCTAGAGATAAAGAAGAGAGGTGAAAAAGCAGAGAGAGAGAACACAAGAAAGAGCATTCAAGCAAGCAAAATTTGGAGTCTTGGAGCAACATTATTTGATATTGTGGGTCTTTAAGCCCATTTTTAGATTTGATCAAGCTTTTATCACATGATTGAAGGTTGTTGTCTATATAAGAACATGATGGATTATAGGATTGGGAGATGCATTTGGCCACTTCCCTCTACCTAATAACCTGATTCCAATTGTTCTCATCTTCAAGCTTCATTCTATGTGTAGCCTAAGCAAGGTATCTTTATATTTTCATATTTACTTAGGGTGTCTTGACTTCTCCTTAAGTGGATCTTATCATTTATCATATTGTAATCATACTCTAATGCACTTGAGTAGGGTTTCTTTGCATCTTAGTTCATAACAACCTTAGACACACATAAGGTTGGATCTCACACACTATCTTTTATGAAATCATTATCTTTTATCAAGGTTTAATTACCAAACTGGGGTTTGACCAAGGAAAACCCCATACAAACAAACATTTTTTTTTGCAGATTTATTAGAAGTATAGATCCGAAGACAAAGATTTGTAGGTACAGGAACATAGAGTAGACATAGGACTACAACCTCAAATTTTGAAGTTTCAGAAAGGATCTCAAGGACCCATTCGCCCAGGGGTGACCCTATCCTTCTGTACATTCCAAAATCTGGTGACATGTACATACCCTCTGATACCTCCCAAATCTGCCTGCAAAGTGTTATTACAATTTGTTTACTTTCGGGAATCTACAATTTGCATATTAGGTCATATAGTTCATTTAGTTTCATTATTTGAAATCATTTCCAACCATAATCAACCCTTATCTTTAAAAGAATCCCCACCAACTCATATCTGGTTAATCGCCATTGAGGTTGAAAGTCTCTTGGTTTTGTGGTTGGTGGATTCTTAATGAAATCTAGGAGAGGACCCTTAAATTGTAGCTCCTTTACATTAAGGGAATTAGGGTTTCTCCCCTTTTCCCTCCATTTCATTTTGGTGAACCCAACATTCTTACATCATACCTTTATGATTTGGAAGTCTTGAAAACCCTAGATCTAGGTTTTGCATCATTGTGTTTGCATTCTTCATTTAGGGTTAGATCTTACATGTTTGCATCATTAAAATTCATAAAAATCCAAAAATATTGCATACATTTTACATCCTAGTTTGCATTAGTTTATGTTTCAATCATTTTATATTAGGATTTTATTCAAAATTACACTCAAATTTGTCACTTTTGTTTACACATTGTCACACATTTGCACTTACACTTCATCAAAAAATTCTAAAAAAATAGTCACTTAAAATCACTTTGCAACCAAAGACAGCAGTCATAAACACTAACTCAGACACTCAAATTTTAATTTTCTAGAACATTGTACAAAGACTCATTCTCCCTTGGGAAACCTTGTCCTTGTACAGGTGATTTTGCAAAATTTTACACACATTTATATCTTTTCCTATTTAGATCCATTGTACTTGCAAATCTATGTTTCTAATTCAAAAACTGCATATTGTGAAGCATTTTTGCATTTAGTTCATTTGGGAAAAAGAAAGTGCATTGTTTAGAATTGTAATTTGCATTCAAAATTCACCATTTTCAAATTGTATCTTATATCAATCAATTATCATATTTCAGATCTGAAAATTGCATAAAAAATTCATTCAAACATCTTTTACATTCTTGCATACTTGCATTTTGGAATCAAATTAGAATACATTTTTCTACCTTAGCAAATAGAAGCATGTTTCCTTTTCAAGCATATGGTTTTCATAGGGTATCACTTAGCTTTTATGATTGTAATCTCTCTACTTATGAACATAGCCTAAGGAAAAGAATTGAAACCATTGACAAGCATGTTAATCACTCTCTTAATATCTCTTCCATCTATGAGAATAGACTCATGGACTATCATAACAATCATAATTATTCTTCTCCAAATACCTCTCCACCTTATGAAGAAGGTACCTTGGTGTTAGAAGACCCAATCGTCGAGTGTCATGAAAATCTTGTTGGTACTTCTCCTAAAACCTCTCCTGCTTGGAAAGATATGACCCAAAAAGATGAAATCATTAACATATTTCTTAGTATCACTTTGCCTAATCTTCTTTCATCTCCCAATGTCTCTCCCATTTGTGAGGGTAATTTGATACAAGAGAATAATCATGACAATCATACCTCTCTTACTAATGACAAAAATGCCTTCGTGTTAGAAGATCTAATCATTGAGCATCATGAGAATATTGTTTGTCTCCCTCCCTCCACATCCCCTACTTGGGAGGATATTGTTTGGGAAAAAGGATGAAATCATCAATACAATTCTTTCAGAAGACAGTAAGAAGGCTTACTTGGATGAAGATGATAAGGTCACCTTAAATATTTCATCTCCACACCAAACCGTTGCCCAATTAAGTCAAAAACATAATTCTTACAAACTAAAAAAACCTAAAGTCCATGATCCTCTTGAAAATCTGCGTCACCTATTATATCAATCTAGAACTGAGCATGATTTTTGCACACTTTTATATAGGTTTAATTAAATTACCACCTATACCTGAACAAGAAACCAAGAAGCAAAGAGATATAAATGGACCTTATTTTGCATATCATGGAATATTTGGACACCATATAAATGATTGTCATGATTTAAAGAAAATATTACAGGAATATGATTGTATAATAGACTATCAATTGTTTAGTTTACTCCTTGCCATGTGAGAGTTGTAGAATTATAACATGCTTACTACCACATGTATTGAACTTTATGCATAACTATCTTATGTTGCAAGGAGTACCATATCATAATTTATCTTGGCTCATCTTTGTCCTAAACTTGGGGTTCAAGGGTTAGGTAGCCTTGTCCTAGGTGTATTTCTTATTGAGATCCCTATCTATCTCCTTAAAACGTTAGTGTACTGAGTACAATAATATTTTAAGGGGGTCATATGGTCCCCCGTTTATTGTTTGCATGTTTCCTTCTTAGTGATGATGGCACACATCTCCTAAGAAGTGTGACTATACTAATCAAAGTGTGGTCTTTTTAATTCATGTGATGTGTCTTCTTTGTGGTGATATTAGGCTTGATGTCCCATAAGAGTGTGACCTTTTCTTGGCATATGATATTCCTCTTGGTGGTAATGCTATGGCTTGCATTCCCTAAGGTGTGAATCTTTTATTCCTCAACTAATCCTCTCTTGGCGGTGATGTCAAATGTGATGTTCCCTAATGTGTGACCTTTCATGAACTAGTCAAAGCCCCTTTGATTGTTGTTTGCACTCCCTGAGGTGAATTTTGTTTGCACCCCTTAAAGTAATTTTTGTTTGCCCCCCCTGAGGTGAATTTGGCATTTTTGCTTCACTTTGGTCACAAGTGTTGAATCTAGTGCAGCGTTGGCATGTTTTATGGACATACAACATAGGCTTGTTAGTCCATCCTTTTTTTTCTTACATTAGCTTGCAACAGAGGCTCCCCTTCTATAGATAGACTGACGTTGGAGGTTACAGAGCTTAATCAATGGGTTGAAAGTAGCTATAAATTTTGCAAATGCCCATATTTTCCAAGAAGCTGTCAAACATGGAGTAGACTTCTATGAAATATGTTGTCACATAGAGACCAAGGTTCCAGCTAACACAAAAATGATTTTGATGCTGACAAACAGCAAATATTGCTCTATCTTGAATTTGGCCTGCCAGTGGTTTGTTGCATAGAAACAATTTTAAATTACTTCTTGTAATAATACTTAATTTATTCAATATTTTAATCAGGCCAAATAGTTGCAATCCAAAAATCTCTGATAATAATAGTCTGGACCCTAAGGAATACAGAAGCAGTCATCCAAAATTCATCACACAAAAATTGCTAAACATGAAACTGCATACAGTGGGTGCAGATTCATCCCCATCTTCAACATAAAGAACCAGAACAATAATCCATTCAAGGTGTGAAATCAAAGATAGATATAGCCCTCCATTCAAGTGACAAGATGTTACAAAAAGATATGGCTTGCTACTTCCAATTTCAAGAGGATACTCGGAAATAGGCAATGTAGTTATCATTTTATGTAATATCATTTTTCAGAATTAGCTGTGTTAATAACGAGTTGAGATCCACTTGGCATTTGCTAACTTTCAATAGTTTATAAGTAGAGTTATTTGTGACATTTAAAAATCATTTCAACATGAGCTGCCAAGCAGGAGCAAAAATATATTTGAGAACTTTCTACCATCTTATTGCAGTAACAAATGTCTTAGCCATTTCACACATTGCCTTTACGATGTGAACTCAGGTATACTCCTCGGGTACGTATTGTTCTTATTTCCCATAGCTCATGCCCAAATATATAAAATTTAAATATACCATGACAGATGAACCAATCTCAAAATTAGGATTGATTTACAGAAACAATTATCTTTCCCTGAAGGATAGTACTTTTGTATCTCATCTCTTGTTCCCAGCAAAACGCATAAACTGGTAGACATGTCTTGTAAATCCAGAAACTGAAAATGTTTAGACTACCTTAGTTGCAAGCTTGCATACAAAATGTCAATGCAATGCATCCGAAGGTTCGCCTATACAAATCATAATATTTGAGCTAATAACTGTGCTATGAGCACAAAATATTTCTTCAATCTAGTCTATGTATGTGCACAATGAACTACCAAAGCAAAATAATGCATTTCTCCAAAGACTATTTCTCACTGCTCCCAAAGACAAGATCTGCATCCTTCTGCACACTAATCAATCTCCAAATGCGCATTCCAAACTCAATACTGCAGGAATTAAGTCATCAAGAATACTTAATGATTTGATCAAGCAAATGCCTTCCAATTATTTTGAAACTTCTGCCGCCCAACAATACCAAACTTTCTTTGTGCTATGGAGGGTCGGTATCATCAACCTAGCATGTGGAGTCTCAGATTATACCTGATTTATGTAGAGTCTAGAGTTAGAGATGACCTGACTCTCAAGATTTCATTATGGGAATCGCTTCCATTGCTACAATTAACTAATATATTTTTATGATTGGACTGTTATAGATGCCCATTATGTTTCTCTTATAATTTTTAACTCCTATAATTTTGGCAAATAGAGCTGACTTAACCACTATATGAAACATCATAAACAAACTTATGTCGGCTATAAAATTTAACAAACTCTGTTCAAATAGACTTGTTCCATAGCCACAAATCTCTAAAATTTAAACAAGATGTTTACTCATGGAATTATTTTACAGTAAACTCTAGAATGTCATGTTTGAAGAACAGAACGTTTAAGAAACAACCATGAGTTTGAACTATCCAACCTGATAATGAAAGTAAGGAAGAGAAACTCAGTCATTTAGTAGCTGGCAACGATCTTCACATCCATGCCATTAACAAACAATCATGAGTTTCAACAATCAAACCTCGTAATGACAGTCAGGAAGAGAAACTAAATGTGTCATTAGATGAACTGGCAATGATCTTCACATCCATGGCAGATACTATCTAATAGTAAGTATAAACTGACATTTATTTTTAAACATCATTGTGACCATTTTTTATGGTTTCACAGATGGTTAGAAGAGCAAAAAGAAACCTAGGAAGAGGAAGTACAGGCAGAGTTGCCAGAGACCCAGGGGCAGACTAGTTTTCAAGTTTGACCTGGGAACGGGGTAGCAAGAAGTAATGTAGCAGAAGCCACGTCCATTATCAATGGAGTGACACTTGCCATCCTGTGATATGGTGAGACAGGTAGGTTCTAAGCTTATAGTTTCCCAACATAAACAACAAAGTAGTAGGCACCACCATCATATTAAGACCACTTAAACTAGATTAAACTTTTGCACGTCACAATAAATTTGAATGCTGAAGTTGATGCCTCGGCAGATGAAGGTGTCAGGTGTCAAGTTGGATACCAATAAATTAAAATGGGTTTGAATGGGAGTTAAAAATCCATATTTCAATCTTTTTTACCCATGCCCAATCACCATAATTGATATTAACTTTTATAGCTCAAGCATCAACTATTTTGATGGTCATTTTTTTTTTTATTAAGACCATTTGGTACTCTGTGTTGCCATTCCTCAAATGAAAAAAGAAGTCCTGTTAAAATGTCCACCTCAAACATTTATATAGAACCAATGCAGGGAAAGCTGGTTTTTCTGAAAGAAGATATCAATTATCTGGGAGGGAAAATAACCTTACAAGGGGTTCAGAAAACCTATAGACTCATTTCAAGAACCAAAGACAAAAAAAGATCCTTATGGCTGCTTCATAAAAACATATAGACCCATTTCAAGAACTGGAGACAGAAAACAAACCCTGACTCATAAAGATGACTTCACATGACTAGTATGGTTACAGTCCCTTTTGATGATTTGGCCAAACCATTTCTAATCGAACTTTGTAAACACCCTCTGTAAAAAAATTGGTTTACTGATAACAATCCTTTGTTAATTGCATCATTTAGTTTTTATTTTGAATTGGGCAGATTCAAGGCTCAAGTGCTACCCTACACTTTGCACCCACATTTAAAGCAAGTCTTTGTGGGCATTCATCAACATCTGACAAGATAGCTTCAATGAGCAAAAATTTACACCAATCACTGGGGAGAATTGCCCCATCTGATGAACAGTAAAAGCTAAGAAAATCACCTCTATAAACCTTGAGAGAACACAGGCCCTAAACATACAGGCACTGACCCAATGAAAACCAGTTTTGTATTCTGAGGTAGGTTTATGTTTCCTGCTTTCCGAAAATGAGTGTCTCATGATCACATGTATGCTTCTAGCATTTTTTAATCCTTGTATTGTAATTTAATTTAAATAGTAGTTTTCTAATTTAGTTTAAATTTCATTCTATGTATTTCCATACACATGCTAGGAAAAATATAAGCATAGGTGTGCATCCACATCTGAATAAATATATACATTATACACTTATTTATCTATCGTTAACAACTTAGGAGTATAATGCAACCTACTAGATCTATATGGGCCACAGATATATGAGATCAGACTCCAGTGCATGGGTGTCAATAACTATCATAGATAGGCAGGCCATTTTGTGTCCACTGTCTTGTCAATCTGTTATGATTTGGACTCATTAATTCATTGCCTCCACATGACTTCAACATATACATCCTACCTATAATATAATTATAGTTTATAATTAAGACATTTAAAAACTTAAAGCACTCCAAGCAACCCAACCTTACAGACTTCTCTTCAAGTAGCTCCAAGAGTCCAACGTTAATAAATGAGAAACAATACTCTTGAGGACTCCATGCTGCCAAAGCACAAAGAAACTTCTCATGGAGCTCTTAACAACCATACCATTCAAAAAGGAATTGACACTTCAATAGATTTAATGGAAATACTGATGGAAGAAACTATTGACAAATTTTCAATAGTCGCCATCCCCAATGTTCTTTAGTTCATGTTGGTATATGGTTAAATGATGGTTTTATTTCAAAAAATCCCTTTGCCTAAGGATCTACAAAACAAAGTTTGTTAAACTAGTAAACAAGTAAGCAATAAAAGATAAACGATGAACAATAAATAAACTTTGGTTAATTGATTGAACAATTGAAACAACCTTCCTATTCTCTACCCTACATTAAATGTAGAGGCAACCATCACGGTAAACTAGCATTGGACAACATACACAATTCCTGGGATCAATGCACACTTAAATTTACACAATGATATTTTCAAATTTTAACTCCTAAATCCAAAGTTTATCCACCCTTCAAATAGGCCCACAACAAAAGTACAGGTTTTCTAGGTGCTTGCAGGAACAAATTTGCACCCTTAATGTAGGCCATTTGGGAGGCTGGTTAAGTTGCTTCGTAGAGCAAATTCCATTTGGTGATGTTGTCTGAATTTTCATTGTTGAGATCCATGGAATTTAGATTTCATTTTGCATGGGTTACTATACCCACATCGGATTACTTGCTAAGTACAGGCTTGCTATACATAGACAGACAAAAAGCTTGTGTGATGTACATTATAATGGTGCCTGGTTTATCTCATGTCATGACAAATTCTTGGGCCTTGGTATTCATGTCAACTAATTTTGTACAGAATAAATTTATCCCAGAATATGTGGCCCAAAAGCTCCCACTTTGCAAGCAACATAGTACACAAACTAAACTGAGATTTCATTTTCTAATATACAGATATAAAACTTCTCAAATCACCTAAAATATTTATCAAACACAGAGCAAGGACAGCTATCTTGATGCTCCTCCAGATTTGACCTCTTGTACTTTCTGCATAGCAACACCTTATATTCCATTAGTATCAGTAGTACACATCCCCTAGGAGATCACAAAAACTAAATGATAATTTGAACGTACCAACAGTGTGAAAACCACCAATGATGACAACTTACAATACAAATGAGAACATTAAAATTTAAAAAAAAAAAAAACAAGGCATGGGCCATGCTGCCATATAAGCCATGCTGTTATAAATTCTAGCAAAACTGTCCAGTTTAGTTTTCAGTTGCAGAGCAATGTATGAAATCTGATGCCAGAACTTGATTACTCGGGGAATTTAATCAACATTAATCCTTCAGGATATATTTTATAGCATTATAGAGAAAAATGAGATTTCATTAAGGATTCTATACAAATGTGGCAAGGAAAATAAAAGATTGCAATGAATATGATAACTATGGACATGTAATTCACAACATACAATGCACAGGAGCTGCATAAATATCACACAACCCAAAATCTCACCCCAATGGCTCCATGGAATGTGCAAGTCAGAAGCTGTTCATAATCTTGAAGCAATTCATTCCATCAAGATATTGGGAAAAAAAAAAATGAGTCATCAAATGAACCATTTTATGAAAATTAATCTGGTTTAGCCACAAAATATTACCAATTCTCAGACACATTCTTCACCATCCTTTGCTAATATCATTTTTATCCAAATCATGAAATCTATTTATATGTATTTTACAAATAACACACTGGCATGACCTGGAATTCAGATGCCAATGTATGAAGAAATGTTGGTAAAGGGACCACTCTCACAAATTAGCAAACTTTCTTTCCCAACTAAGAGTTGCCTATACACTACAAGTTTCATACAAGGTTACCTATAACAGGTTTTGTTGTTGGTTAACAGTTCAAGAAGACTACTTGTCAACTGAGTGTACAATGATTTCCATGTGCTTGGAACTGCATTGCAATGTCTTTCATGTGATTGAACGACACAGCAATGACTTTCATGTGCTTGAACCATGTAGCAACGACTTCCATGTGCTCGAACTACATAGCTTGTGAACTCTGAAGCCTGAACCATAGAAAAGATTTCTCTGGCTGGAGCTTGTGGTATTCTATGTCTCATAAAGTAGCAGAAGCATCAAGAGTACATTTAACTTCAAAAAACATAATTTCAAACTTGTTGACCCCTACCTAGTTCATTCTGCTCTCTTCCCTGGAATTTCTCTAAGAGATGAGAAACTGAGTTTGTTGATGTTTCTGACCTCTTGAATTCAATCTCAAGTTCCTTCTGCTTCAGCTGCAAGGCCATACGCTCATTCTCAAGTTTCATCCTTTCATTCTCTAGCTTCATTCTCTCCAGTTCCCTGAGCTTTTTGCTACTAATTCTCTGCCACTTGAATCGTTGTTTCTCCAGTTCAAATGCCTGTGCTTGATAGTTGACTTTCTGCTCCTCCAACTGCATAGAGCGATTCCTTATCCACATTTTTTGCTCCGTTGCAGTTTTAGTATTATCTTGTAGAACACTCGCCATCTCTGCATTAAGATTGTATGATGCACTGGGTTTGCCACAATCATGAGTGCCAGGAGCTGTCCAAAAATTCACCTCTTCAGGATTTCTGGACATCTTCCTTCTCTTTGAATAGTTCCCCATCCCTTCAGGCTCCGCATCCTCCCCATTTTCATCATCATTGTCTTCATCATCTTCATCGTCATCTTCATCATTTTCCTCATCTTCTTCTTCATCTCCATTCTCCTCATTTGTCATCCTGCATGCCTCATTCCCATCCCTGTTTTTGCCAGACAGTGAAGACTGCAAACATTGCTGAAAGTCAAGATCGGGTGGAAAATGCATTGTATGACCATTGTGATAGGCACACATCTCCTTGAAAAAAAGATGTTTAGAACTCAAAAGTTTCCTCACATCATCCTTGAACTTAGAGGAAAGATTATCCATGCTATCTAGAAGGGTGGGGTTTTCAACTACTCTGCATGCTATGCCCCTTCCAAGGATATCATTAAGCCGCTTGTACCTCTTATTGAGATCATTGAACTTGTCTTCGCATTGCTGAGGAGAAACAAAACATCCCTTGTCCATCATTGCTCTGGACACCGATTTCCACTTGCCCTTCTTCTGCAAAATACCAGACTTCTTTTTGTTCGCATCATTGCATTCCAATCCACCGTCATCACCCACATACGAAACCATTGTTATCAGAAGCCTCACCATTGAATCTGTCCATTTCATGCGCTGCCAGGGGGAATTATTCTTGCTCTTTCCCCCGCTGAGGTGGCTATCATTTCCATCCTCGGTATTGCTGGGTTCATCCTCATCACTAGTGTTAGGTTTCCCTTTGCTGCATACCATAAAATTCTTTGGCATACCTTTGGATTCCACCAATGCAAGTGATTGCTCGCCATCATGCCCTGTACTAATATGGCTACCAGCAGAGTGCGGAAGCATTGCCTGCATATGGTGACTGGCAAGCGGATGGTGAGGATGTTGATGATGCTGATGTTGGGGATGCTGAAGAGACATCTCCATATCCAACATCCCAGACGATATGCCAGATAACATAGTCCCCGTTAACACATTGCCTTCCATTCTCCCTAACACTTGCCAACTCAAATTTTATTCCTCTTGGTAGAAGCACAATAGAATTTCCCTCAATCAATCCCTTTCTCTGTTAGATAAAAGAGACCTCAACCAACACACCTGCAAAACTTATCCCTTTCAACAGAACCTGGCCCTAATTTTCCACCTATCAAATTCAATTTCCCTGCTGCTTAAGCACCATACATCTTTCTCAATCAATTCCTTCCTCTGTCAGCAACACCAACCTCAATAAACACACTCCAAGACTAGCTCCTTTCCTTTTCACGAAAAACTGACCCTAATCACCCACTCAATCTCTTCAAACCTTTGTAAGGCCAATTTTAATGTTCTCCTCTTGCCCTGCAACACCGTTCCCCCAATCACCTTCTAATACTAATAAATTAATTTACCATATCACCCACTCTGATGGATGTAAGTTAACCTTCTGGCAACGCTCTATCATCACTCTTCAAAGACCTACTATGTTACATTCAAAATGCAAACTTGAAATGCAGTAAACGTTTCTGTGACACCTATAAAATTCAAAAACTCTCCTTCTCACTTTCAGCAAAACCAGATACTTTATGTCTATTCTTAACACTACCCAAACTATCCACAACTATTTTTTCCTATTCCGGCATACGGGTAATGTCGGAAACCAATTCTGCTTCAAAAAACCCAGCAAAAACTTGGTCACACTCAGTGTACCAAACAACGCAGATTTCCCCGTCTATTCCCCTACATGAGAAACTAAATATACTAAATCAAAACCGACTAAATGCCTCACGTTTTACTCGATTAGGCACCACTTTAGCAGAGTAAAAAACTTGAACAAAATATCAAATCATGAAAAGCTCGGACCTCTGGTAATACTGGAACCTGGGTCTTCTTGTTTTGCCGCTGATTCTTGATCCTCCTCGTCTAGGCTTGAAATTGTCAAAGACTTGTTAATATACAAGAGGATAAGTCCGCATCATGAATAAAAAATGGAGTTCGGAAAGAGTATTGAATCCCAGTATATGGCCTTTGTTTTGAAAGGCACATGGTTTTGCTGGGTACGCAGTTTCGCACTGGTTTTTAAAGGCGGTTTGATTTCATTCCAAGATTGATGTTTCAAGTATTTGAACACGCAGCACAAGGTTTTTATAAAACAAATATTTAAATCGAAGTTGCCTGTAACGGTGTTTATCAACGGTACACATTTATTCTACAACTGTTTGAATTGAATCCACACCGCCCAACTATAATTATCTATATATATTTAGTGCATGTATTTATTTTGCACGGAAAATCGAAACTAGAAATTCTGCACGGACACCATACTACCTAGTTACTAGGACGTGGGTATTTTTGGTTCTTTCGAGGGATGACTTTTAACTACTTTCTTTTCCGAAGGATTTGAACATAATATTTTAGGTTTTTAAATTAAAGGAATTTGTATTTATTTTTTATGGTCTAAGAATGGGTTTTTTTAATAAAATTTTAAATCAAAATTAATTATCCTAGAAAGATTATTATGCTCACCTTTTCATTTTGTAAAATATTAACATCAAATCAATAATTGTTAAATATTAACAAATCAATAATTATTTAGTAAAAAAATTGCTTATTAATTATGACTTAATATGGGATTATAATAATTAATAATAATAGGATTAGAATTATAATTTAATTAATAATTATAATAATTTTAGTTATTTTAATTTAATTCTTATTTGTATTTATTCATTATTTGAAGTTAATAAAATCTAAAAAATTAAAAAGAGGTAATGTAAATAATTTAAGATTTAATTTAAATTTTTATTTTAATTGTGTAAAGATTATCTTTATATGCTAATTTATGATGTGTTTTAATTTAAGTTTTATTTTATTATTTTAATAGTGTAAATTCAAATCTCTATAAAATAGTTAATTGATTTTTGTAAGATTTTCTAAAAATCAATTTACCTTGTTTTCCTTACAAATTTATCAATAACACCCCATATATATCCTATTACATAGTCTATATAGGAAACGTCAAGAGATATCAATTGTAGGAATCCAAAATGACAGTAATATTAATATTGATATTGTGTGTTTCTAATAATATTTTAAAGGAATTAATTATATTTATCTTATAAAATAACATATATTAATAATATATATATTATTTATATCTATGTTCTCTCTCCCTCCTCTACCTATCTCTCTCCCTTTCTCTCCATCCCTCTCTCTATCTCCCCATCCCTCCCTTTCTTGCTCCCTCCCTATTCCCCTGTCTATCTTTATATCTCAACCTCTCTCTCCCTTTATCTTCACATTTATCTCTATATCTATGTCTCTCTTCTTATTTATCTCTCTCTCTCTCTCTGTCTCACTCTCCATCTCTATTTGTCTTTCTCTACTTCTCTCTATTTTCTCTCTTTATCTCTCTCTCCCTCTCCTCTCTCTACATCTTCTTATATCTCTATCTTTATATCACTCTATCTCATATATCCCTCCTTGTCTCTCCCTCTTCCTCCTTATCTCTTTATCTCTTCCTCTCTATCTATCACTCTTTATCTCTTCCTCGATCTCTCCCTCTCCCTCTTTATCTTTATTTCTCCCTCTATCTCTCTCTAAATCTCTATCTATTTTTCTTCCTCTTCTTCTCTCATTCTATATTCATCTCTATCTCTATCTATTTTTCTTTGTATCACTTTTCCTCTCTCGCTCTATATTCATCTCTACCTCTATATTCCTCTCTATCCCTCCATCTTGTTGATGGTGTTTCTTGCACAACAACAACTCAGACAGAATACAATATTCTATCTCTCTTGAAAGGTAATCTTCAACAATAAACTACTGAAAATCACCCCAAAGTCTCTCGGGTGTCAAATCATGACAATGCATAAACAACTCAGATAATATGTGAAAATGCTGGTAATCACAATCGGACCTTACTACAAGCAAAACTGTATCTTCCCACTTATCAGATTTTGCAATATGATGATCTCAAATCTAAATCTAACCAGATGATAAAGAAATAGCAAAAGATAAGGGTGCAAGGATATGATAAGATCTAAACTATTCTAGGAATGAACAATGCAAATGACAGATATCTGGAATGGACCAATCTCAAGTTACCAATTCTTGCTTAACCCACAATGCAATATCACAAGAACGGTGCAATCTTCTAACGTATATAGATTTTCAAATTATAGATGTTCATCCACAATCGAACTAAACACAAATAATTGTATGGTCCAGGTTGACTTCACCAGCCTACTACAATCAGATAGTTACTGGGAGTATAGACCAGAGATTGCTACAAACATTCCAAATATAAAATCATGAACATCATCCACCAAACTTAATTCAATTCTAAATACTAAACCCTAGATCTTTAAGCAATTTGAAAGATGAAACAATAGGAACCATGCAAGATAAACTAACACAAGAGATTTCACCAGGGAAACCACAATGTCTTCAATTGTATTAGATCATCAAAATGCTGCAACAATTCCACTGTTCTGTTACAATATTTGCTTCAAGAACTAAATTCTGCAAAATGCTCTAACTCAACTATATCAAACTCTAACTCTTACTCTTCTATCTATATATCCCGTACAATTAGGCAGGAATTCCTTTTATAGAGAATTCATAAAACATGTCGGCCCAACCAAACATTTACAAAATAAAATTAGCCAAAACAATTCGGCCTTAGGAATTTCAAAATAAGGCACACATTGAATGCCGATACATTATCAAGGTCGGCCTAGACACATTCCCCAATGTTGCCCGGATCAAAATATGCCCTATAATAATAGGGAAGCACAAATCTCAAAATGGGAATTAACTACCGCCTCCCTTATCCTCATTATGATCTTGAAACTTCAAAAACAATTTATCCAACTCGACAACAGGTGGCAAAGGCAGGATCTTAAGCTGACATTCAATGGAGCCAATCTCCTCTTTTGACTGTTTAACAGTTTTATTCCAATCATCCCTATGTGCTTGATACTTATCCATCACTGCCAAATAGGTTGTTGCATCATCCAACTGGTGCCCTGTTATGACATTCTCAGAATCTGGGGCATAAACATCATGCCACCATTCCCTTAGTTGTTCCAGGCTCACGTACTTAGGAGCAATTTTCCTCCTGCCAGTCATAATCTCAAAAAATGCAATACATCCCTCATAGACTCCAGTTAAATCACCATCTATTAGCTTCTTTCATTTATGAATCTTCCTCATGGCCTTCTGTCAAATTTGCAAAGCCTCGAACCATTCCCAAGGCTCATTAAGTCTGGAGGAAAGAACAATCCCTTCTGCAGCCAACTTATCATTTCCATATTCCATGATCACTTTGGATTTCTGCAGCAGCAGGTCGATATCCTCCTTGTCCTGGGAGAGCACATGCTCCAACAAATCTTTGGCTCTGACTGCATCCTTTCCAACCGAAAGGACATCCTTTATTGCATTATCTCCTTTCACTTGCACATCCTTTAACCAATCCATTGCAGTCTGGGTAGAGGCCTTTATCTTTTCAATCTCGGAATTAGTTTCCTTGGGAAAGAAACCAGGAGTAGCAGAGGAAGAGGGGTGGAGAGATTGCAGAGGTTTCATTACATCCTCCAGACACTTCTTGAGCCTCTCATTTTCCTTTCTAAGCTCATGCTTGGTTTGAGTTTCTTTCCTTAGTCTCCCAATTATTACTGCACTGGACCCTTCATATTCTTCAATATCATGTTCCATGGAAGCTGGCCCAAGGTTGATGGTTTGCACATTGTAATCCTTTCCGGTGACCTCTTCTTTGCTCTTATCAACAGCGGGGGTGGTAATGTGAATGACTCTGTTATTTACTTCATCTCTTTCTATCCTTGAAACTACCTTAGCCATCTTTTTCTTCTTACCCTTACCAATCTTGGATAACATCTCATCCCAATCAAGAAGAGTGTCCTCAACAATGACTTGTTTCTTCCTTGTGATTTCCTTTTCCAACCAATCCGGAACAACAGGTTCCACCCGGATTTCATCTATCTTCACTTCTTCATGTTTTTCTGGTGTTTCATCTTTTCCTTTCTTAGGAGACTGATCACCTTGATCACATAATTCATGCTCCTCCTCCTGCACAGGCGATCAGGTTCTAACAGGGATATTCTCCTTTTCAGGAGATCCATTACCTTTGCTACTCTCTGGAGAATCCTCATATTGCACTAATAGAGAAGGATGCTTTTCTTTTTCTTTAACTTCAAGCTCAGTTGCCGCACCAAAGAGTTCTCCCTCCTTGAATGGCTCAGTCTCTCCACTAGTTTCTTGTTCTTGATGGGTTGTTTGCTCAGGTAAACTTGGTGAAGGGGAAGTAGCCCTAGGTTGCTCCACAACTGGTGACTTTGGAGGAGGATCCGTCTTCTGCATAGCCTCCTTAGGGGATGGAGTCCTTGATCTCCTTGAATAAACCTTTGTCTTTTCCCCTAAACTCTCCACATCAACAATCGGAGTCTCATCTTTGGACATTTATTGGCCCTTCCTCCTTGAAACTCTAGTTGTCCTCATCTTCTTTGGCTGCGAAGGAGCATCCTCTACTTCTGGATTTTCAAATCCTTCCTCATCAGAGGACCTGCCTATTTTCAAAGCTCGGCTCCTTTTCTTTCCTTTTGGTTTTCTTTTCAGTTCTGGCTCACTTTCTTGAGGACCCCTGATTTTAATTTTGAAGGGTGAGCTCCCTTTAGTTTTCCCTTTGGGGTCATCTTCCCTGGATTCTTCTGAAGTGGACATAGGATTGAGATTTCCCATCAAATTAAAGGTACAGGGTACCTTCTCACTTTCCAACTCCCAAACCTTATGCTTCAACCATGAAGTGGTAAATCTCATGACAGGGGCCATTAGGTCTTCCGACTCAGTGACTTCATCATCATTCTAGTTTATCTCCCCAATTGATCTGTCCTTAACGAACTCATATGCATGGTCTTGCACCAGATTTCCATCATCTTCTAACTGGTCAGGGATCAACCTGACGTTGTATTGCCTAATCACATCAACTGGGAGCCTAGAGTAGCTTTTCTTCCTTGCCTCAAAATCATCCTTGATATTTTCCCAACAGTCTTCTAAATCATCCTTATGACGGTATTCTTTAGTGGCCTTCTTCTGTGCTTCCCCGGTGATATCAAAGTTTGTCCTCTTGGAGTGGAAGGAAAAACCATGAGCTGCCAATTCATCGCCTGCTGCATGCGCCGATTGGATGGAAGGGCACACCTCTGCTATACCAATTCTGAGAGGGAAGTCCCCACCAAAACCCATTTTATGCTTTGCCTTTTTGACAATTGCATCAAATTCACATATCTGTCTCACAACTTCCAATAACACAATATGATCAGTAGGGTACCTGGGTAAACTGTATGGAGCAGTTGGACATCCGTCAATTCTAATGTAAGAGAAGGTGGGAAACTAAATGAACCAGACTCCGTATTTCTTTATCAACTCCTTCGCTCCATCTGACAATCTCACATGCTCTGCATTTTGAAGCATCCTAGAGATATGCATTGTGAATGCATCATTGGCTCTTTTGTAGTTTCAATGTCCTAAGTGTAATTCCGGGTATATCTCATAGACTACATCTTGTCCAAATATTCCCTGTGGATTCAAGCCCCTGTATGGGTAGAATCTGGCTAACACATACACCACATAGGAAGACATGGTGAACCTCTTTGTTTCTAGGACATCCCTTAATTGCTTATCAATTACAGCACTAATAAGTCCTGCCCAATGGTAATTGGTACCCTGCTCAATCTTGTTAATCACATGGACCATCCAGTTTTCCAACACCCCAACACTCTTCAAACCTGCTACTCTGCTCAAAAATGTGATTACATTGTATATGTCTGATCTGAATTTGACTTTGTGTAATTTCTTGGGCAGTTTGGAAAAGTGAGACTTTGGTTTCTCCAACCAGGAATTAATCATTTGTTGGGCTTTAGTGGGCTCATTCTCATAGTAGGTTTTAGCCAGATCCATATTTAAGGAACACATAGAAGGAAAATCTAGCATGTCAAAGGCTTGGGCAATAGAAACAGGGTTGAAATTTTCCAAGACTCTCCCCTCTGTGCTAACAACCCTTTGTGTGTCAAAATCATATTGTCAGCAACACTCTAGTATCAACTCATAGCATTGGATTGCAGGAGGGAACCCTGCCACATGAACTAATTCAGACTTCATCATTCCTTGCCTCAGGACCGATAGATCCTTCTGAGCTGTTCTTTCTTTGAATTCCTCATATTGCCACGCTCCAACATTGGTGTCAGAGACCTCAGACCACACAGAGGATACTTTGTTGTCAGGAAATTGACTCTTGGTATCTAGTCTTAATCTTTATGCCTCTGTGATGGAAGATCCCTCTATATCACCTTTGGATTTTCCTGCAGCAGCCTTACTTGATTCAGCCTGCATTCACAAAATAGCGTCATAAGCATCCAATTAGCCTACATATTCTAATCAAAGGGTTAGCATAAAATCACATAAAGTAATTAAGATCCATCACAAATCATCAATCTTTGAAAATCCAGAAAAAAAGAGAAATCTAGGAAAATAAGGTAAACTAGGAAAATAAGGTCAGAGCGGAATTCAGAGAAATCCGACCCAGATGGATTCTTGCCGCCAAGACATCATTCGCCAAATAAATCATTAGTACGGATAGAATATTATAAGATTATCATGAAATTCATCCATTAGCAACAAGAAATCATCATTTAGCACTTTACCCCATTAGCCCTAGCTTTGAAAAATTGAAGAAATGAAACCGGACAAGAAGACCAGAAAAATCCGGACAGGACATATTTTCCCAGATGGTTCAAATACTCTGGAGTTTGCTATACTCCGTGGACTTGACAAATATCGGGAAAATCCGAGTGCGCAAGAATTCTGCATACACCTCAGAAACCGGACGAAATGTTAACACGCGAACCATTAATCAAACGATCATGCAAACTTCTCTACTTGGATTCTAATGGTCCCAAAATCGACGCCAGTCAACAAAATTCAGAATGCACTTGAACTTGAATTTCAAAAGACCTCTGAATAACTAGTCTTAAAGTCGAAACAATGATGCCCTAAATCCCATAACCAGACCTCCGCCATGAAAGCCCATGTAAACTTAAGATTTCAAAGAACACTATCATTGAGACGATCGATCGAAGCGCACAGGGATTTCTTAAGGTATGAGCAGGTTGGGCTGAACATAAACCATGAAATCGTGACAACCCCACTAAACCTTGGCAAATTCGGGCAAATGAACCGAAACCCTAATCTTCACAAAATATAGCGAATGGCACGCCTAGGAGGCAAAGTCCTACCCAGACGTAACTACAAAGATGCATCTGACACTCAATTGATAAACAAAAACACACATAGTGGGAGTGATGAAATTGCGAAAAGATGGGTCAAACCCTAGCTTTATAAATACAAAGTCATAATCCAAGCAAAGCCCAACCCAAAAACGGTTACCAATCGACTTAGAAAGATTCAATTATCGCGCAAACAGAGGGAGGGGCTAGCCGCGACTTACCATGGATCAATATGGACGAGGCTCGAGCTCGAAGAGGTGACTGCAAAAAAAGTGTGCCCTAGTGACGAAAATCCTGACACTAGCGCCCAAACAATTCACACGCAAGCAGCTCAAACCCAATGATCGAAGCTTGAATGAAAACTCTCAATCGCCAAAGCAGCAAGCAAGTGAACAATGAAATCAAAATGATGCCCAAAAGACCTTAAATCCACCCATAATCGTGTCTGAGCAAAGGTACTTCGAGCATTAATGAGCGACAAGACATGTCTGAAAAATCTGGAAACCCGAGCCCAAGACAGAATTTTGGAAAAAACCAAGACACGGAAAATCCGGATGAATGCGAATTCCGCGGATATAGCAGAAATCAGGATTTTAATGAAGTTCAGGATTTTAACGTAGTCCAGGAAAATCCGCCAGAACCAGAAAATCCTGGAGTCAAGCAGAAACTCAGATTCGGAAGATTAAGCAAGAAACGGACAATGAATCAGGACTCGAAAAATCCACTTGAGCTGGAAAATCCCGGACTTGGGTCAAAACCTAGATTTTCACTAAAAGGCAACTTTAAACAATTCAAGCCTCGAGGCAAGACCAAAATCCAACAAGACCAACATCTCAAGACCTTGAAAAGACAAGTCCAATAAAACCCAAGGTCAAAAGGCTTTCCGAAAAGAGGGTCCCTACTTCGAGTGGGGCATGTGTGCAAAACTGCACAACAAATGGCGACTCTGCTGGGGAAATGCTCCCGAGCATTTCGATGACAAATTGGAATCAAGAACCCAGAACTTATGATTTCAACTCACCTATCCTGCCACCACTATTGATTAAAATAAAGAACCCCCCAGTCATCTAAACTTTCTACACCGGTGTTGAAGTGTGTGCATATGTATTCATTATCTTTCGTTAGCTGCAATAGGAACCATACTTGGTCTGAACAAGCTATGTGAAGATTCATACTCTGAAAGTAACTTGGATAGAGCCTCGCTGCCAGTTAGGCGTCCATAGCCCTGACGAGGTTATCGTTGTGATTCTCCTGAACATAGCTCTACTGCCAGCCAGGTGTCTATAGCCCCGGTAGAGATATCCAAATCCCCTGATGAGTTGAATTCAATCTTTTTCTTTTCTCTTTTCTTTTTTCTTTTTTTAAAATACTGTTTATCTTTTCACTGCTTTCACTTCAACCTGTGAACAATGAAGTTCACACTCAGGGATGAGAACCACAGTGGCACTAGAGCAGAAAAATGATTTTTCACTTGTTCAAACTTCATAAGGACCTTATGCAACTTCAGGTATCTTTAATATTTTAAAATATGAGACCCTGATGTATTCATGTTCAATCTTACTAGAAAACCCTTTGCCTCAGCACAAGGATAAGTGACATTGGGTAGGGAATTCATACCATAATGTTCTAGAAGGATGATTAGAGTTTGTAAAGGAAATACCAAGGACATCCCACCTACTTTGTCACCACTGTCATACAAATGCAACCAGGGATCCCCAAAAGAGAAGGAACCAAAAGCTAGAGCAAAACCAACCAAAACAAACAAACCAAAGCAAACCTACTCTAACCAAAGCAGAACAAACCAAAAGGAAACCTAATCTAACGAAAGCGAAACAACAGAAAGCAACCTAAACTAACTATATACAGAGCAAGGAGCTGAAAATAGCTCAGGACTGGAAATAATGTTTAAATACTGCCCATTGATAGGTAGTGGAATATCTTCTCCTGTGAGAGTCTTCAGATGGAAGGCATTATCTCCAAGTATTTCAACAATCTGATATGGGCTAAGCCACAGTTTATCGAACTTCCCATGGTTCCCTTTTCGATCATGAGTTTTATCCCAGTATAGGACAAGATCAGTAATTCTAAAGGCTTTGATTTTGGCCCTTCTGTCGAACCACCTCTTAACTACCCCCTGATGTTTGGAAAAATTCTCAAGGGCATTGTCTCGTGTCTCCTCAAGGTGCAATAGTTCTATTAACCTAGCCTCCCTTATGTCCCCCTCATCATAAAACTCATTTATAAACTGCAAGGTTGGGATCTTGAGTTGAATAGGGAATATTGGCTCCAACCCATATACTAAGTGATAAGGAGATGTTCCAATGGACAACTTAAGTCTTGTACGATCTGCCCAAAGGGCGAACCGAAGCTGGGTGTGCCAGTCTTTTGGGTTCCTCTCTAGTAGCTTACAGATATCAGTCAATAAATTCTTATTGGAGGACTCTGCTAAGCCATTACCTTGGGGATAATAATTGGATGCAAATTTCACAATAATGCCATCATTAAAAGCCCAATTTGAAAATTTTAAAGATGCGAAAACAGGACCATTATCACAGACAATAGCAATGGGACATCCAAATCGATTAAGAATGGCAAATTCTAAGAAATCAATCACTACCTCAGATGTACATTGCCTACAAGCAAATGCCTTAGTCCATCTTGTGAAATAATCAGTAATAGTTAGAATGTACCTATGTCCCGCAGAAGATGGTGGGTTGATAGGGCCTATGAAATCCATACCCCACTGAGCAAAAGGTCTTACCTCAGTGACTGATTGGAGTGGAAGTGCTGCATACCTTTCCTTCGCTGCTACAGTTTGGCAGGTGTGACAGGTCTGTACATGATGGTGAACGTCTTTGAACAGTGTGGGCCAGTAATATCCTGCCCTCAAAATCTGATTTGTTGTAGCAATCGTAGAACCATGGCCAATGCCATATTTTTCATGAAATTCATTCGTCACTCTTTCAGCTTCTTGTTTCCCGAGACACCGTAAATAAATGCCTTCATGATTTTTCTTGTATAGAACAGCTCCCTTTAACATGAAACCATCACTTTTTAACCGTAGAGCTCATCTCTGAACTGCATTAAGATGGCCTGGAGATCATTGGTTCAGCAAATAATAAACTATGTCATCATACCAACCATCTGGGGAAACCTCCTCGACATTATAATTCTGAACCATCAGTTCAGGACCTATTTCAGCCATAGTCTGAGTAAGTCCTTGCCCTCTTACTAGTTTCATGGGTTGGATCTCAATATCATACTCTTGTAGCATCATCACCCACTTAGCTCTACGCTCACCTAATTCATTTTGCATTAAAAGTAACTTGACTGCAGGGTCTAGGACGACTACATAAACCTTATTCCTGAGGATATAATGTCTGAATTTCTTTACTACTCTGACTAGGGCATACGCCTGCTTTTCCACACTTGGATATCTCAACTCAACATCTTTTAATGGTGCACTCATAAAAGCAATGGGATGCTCATTTCCCTCATCAGACTTTTGAGTTAGCATTCCCGCACATGAATGGTTCGAAGCAAATGAATAGATATAGAAGGGTTTACTGTAATTGGGACTTACCAATACTGGAGTATCAGCAATGGCCCTTTTGATCTCTACAAATACCTCATTTGCTTCCGTAGTCTATTCGATCTTAGCATCTTGCTTCAACATTGCATTCAATATTTTAACGATTTCAGCAAATCCAGTGATGAATTTTCTGACGAAGTTGATCTTGCCAAAGAAAGACTTCATCTCCTTTTTGCTAGCAGGTGGCTGAATCTTCAGTATAGCTTCCACTCTTTCTGGATCAATAGCAATTCCCTTTTCTGATATGACATGTCTGAGCAACTTTCCTTCTGTTACTCTAAAAATACATTTTTTAGGATTTAGGGATATGCCAAATTCCCTGCACCTTTGAAACACTTTGCGCAAATATGAGATGTGATCCCCTCTTTTTTTTAAAAAATAGTCAATTCGTCCATATAAATGATGATGAATTTTCCTATGATATCTTTAAAGGCAATATCCATAGCCCTTTGAAATGTGGCCCCTGCATTAATGAGTCCAAATGGCATCCTCTTGTAGACAAAGGAACCCCATTTGGTTGTAAAAGCAGTCTTGTGCCTGTCTTCATATTGAACCATTACTTGATTGTACCCTGAATAACCGTCCAGAAAGGACATCATCTGAGATCCATTAACTACTTGAAGTACTTCATCCAATGAAGGAACCAGATAATTGTCCTTTTCTGACGATCTGTTTAAATTCCTGAAATCAACATAGAGCCTAATTTCTCCATTATTTTTCCTTACTGGAACCATGTTTGCTACCCATGTTGAATGCCTGACAAGAAATATAATTCTGGCAAATAGTAATTTCTAAACTTCTTTCTATATAAGTGGTTCTAGTAACGTGTTGATAGGTCTCTGTCTCTTCCTGAAAGGTTTAGCACTTGGCTTCAGGGGTATAGTATGAGTTATGATTGATGTATCACAGGTTTTCAAGTCTTCGTAACCCCAGGCTACAATATCTAGAAAGCTATGCAGTGCTTCAATTATTCCTCATCTTTCTTCTAGAGTGCACACTTTTCCAAGGAAAATGTTCTTAGCATTGTCTTCAGTTCCCAAATTGTGAGTCTCGCACTGTCCATTGATAGACTCTTTCTTGGACTCTTGCTCCTGATCTTTGATCTTATCCATATTAAAGATTCGCTCCAACTGTACCATCCCTCTTGGAATAGTATTAGACTTCAGATTCATTACTCCTTCTAAATCCAGTTCTACTTCTTGGGGTTCTGTTTCATCAATGATTTGAGAAGCAAAAATATCTATATTTGTAATAAAATCCAGAATATGCTTGTCATCTTCAAATACCTGGAAGTTAGTAACATTGTCTAGGACTGATGGCACAGGAGTCAATTCTATAGTGAACTTCTTCAAACTTGACAAAGATAAAGGTTGTAGGGTACTTGCTGCCTGAGCCAGAGAGTCTGCAATTTGATTCTTCTGTCGTGGTATCAGTTGAATATTGAAGGCATCAAATCCCTCGATGAGGTCCCATACTCTATGCCTATAATTAGTCATTCTCCTATCGTGGCATGATTATTGTTTCCTTACTTGCTTAATTACTAACTCAAAATCACCAAAAACTTGTAGAATTTTAACCCTTTTCTTAAGTGCCATAAGAAGTCCATGAATTAATGTTTCATACTCTGCTACATTATTAGTACAGTGAAATTGGAGTCTATGGGCTGCAAAGAAGCTCTTACCTTTTGGACTGATCAATTCGAACCCTGCCCCAACTCCGTGTTTGGATTTAGATCCATGAAATCTGAGAGTCTAGCATTCAGAGTGGTCGTCTTCTTTATCACACCCTTCAGCTCGTTAGTGCTGGAGGATTCGTCAGATAGTATAGGTCTCTTTCTTTTACAATCCTTCCTGAGGATTTTGCATATCTGTCTTAGCTGCCTGGGTTGAATTTAGGCATGTCTGTACTTGCTCCACAGCTGTTTGGCATAAACAATACTCCAACTCTGAATGGGAAGCATTATGAACTCTACACCAATTAGGTAAGAATAATTCTTCAAAACTTATCCTTCTACCTAGGTGAATTTGATTTTCAACACAGTGTTTGATGAATTCCTGGAAACTGTCTAATAAGCTGATCTGATTATCTTTGAATCCTTCTTCTCCCTTAACTGACTTTGTCAAAATGACAACATGATTGGATCATGTCTCTGCATCGATAAGCATCGTATGTAGCATCAATACCTCCTCCAAGTCTGACTCCTCATACTGAGTTGATAGCATATAATTTCCCATTCCTACTTCTGATATCAAAACTTCTGTCGAAGTATTTTGGTACTCCGTTATCATGTATTTCATTCTTGGTTCTCTCTCAATTCTAATTTGATTTGGTACTCCTTTCCAAGGGAGCCACATGTGGGAGTGGTCAGTAGACACATATCCATTCAAAGCCTTAGTAAAATCTCTCCCTAGAATTAAACCATACGCATCGGGGATATCAGCCACTTGAATATTGATAACCTATTGAATCCTTGGGTCAGAAGCTATCTGCATGTGAATCATATTTAATTCTCCCACCACATTTACTTCAGTTCTATCCAACTGGGTTACCTTCTTCTGGGAATCAGTAGGTGTAATCCCTCAAGCTCTACATACTCTAAATGGCATCACATTGGTGGAAGCACCAGAATCTAGTAAACAATTATGTAAATTCTTACCGAATATGCGCACAGAAATGAGGAATGGTGGGGTTTATGTCTTCCCTTGAAACAAAGTTGGTTGAGTATCTACTTGAGCCACTTGGGTTTTGTCCTTGTCCTTTCCTTTATCTCCAGGTGGAAAGTTAGTCTGACTGTGGGCCTGATTTTGTGTCTTCATCGGTTGGGAAATAGAAGTTTTGTTGATATCTTCACTAGAAGGTTTATCCAAAGACATTGAATGTGCATCATAAGTACCTAAAACTGCCTTCCTAATTGCAGGGAACCTTAATAAATCGAATGCTGAAAGATTTACCTTCAATTTCTTGAACTCCTCAGCGACATATGAAGCCATTTGCTCCTCACTCATATCAGTGGAAGCTTCCCTAGAAGGTTACTCCACGTTGTCTTTGCCTCCCTGAACAACCTTCTCCTTCTGTGGGTTAGTTTGGGCCTGTCTTTCATTCGAAAGGTATTGTCTGGAAACATGTGGATAAGACGGATTATTACTAGCATTAGGATCTGGAGGAGTATTGAAATTATTAGGAGGAATAGAGGTAGTGAAAGGTCCCCCAACCTGTGGGCGCCTGTGGGGCATATCTCTTAGACCTTGTCTCTGAAACATCTGTACCTCTTCAACATAAGCCTCTTCCTGATCCAGAGGGCCATTATCATTCATTTCTTCCTCATTGAATAACCGAGCAACCTCATCTCCATTGCAAATTTCATCTATTTTATCTTCATGGGAATCAGACTCTTCTTCCGGTACATTTTCCTTACTTGCTGGGAAGGGAGCATGATTTAACACTAACACAGGAGAGTCATAGGGAGTGGAGGGAACAATTTCCTACCCATTTACATTATTTTCCACTTCATACTAGAAAATTGAGGCAACAGTTTAGAATTCTGGACATTCTAACTCCGAATGCTGACTTGTCTTATGAAGCCTACACCATCCTAATAGGGATGCTTCAGCCAGATATACACCACTGGGAGGCTTGTCCTTACTGACTGGCTGATTTACAGATTGGTTGACAATTTGATTAACTAGTTGATCTAATGGGGTGGGGACTCCTCCATTATTGGGTCCTGTATTCCATGTCCTGTTATGTCCTTGCGATTGCCTCTTATCAAATCCTGATCCACTACCTTGTCCTCTATCAAAATTCTATCTCTTGTCATTATTGAATCCTCTGTCATTGTTGTAACCCTTATCCTGATTGTATCCCCTGTCGTTATAGAATCCTCTTTCATTACGCTGTCCTCTATTGAAATTCTACCCTTGTGGAAATTCTCTATTCTGATTGGACTGTATACTCTTCTGCGCAGCTTGTAATTGGTTGTTTTGATTCCTTAGGTAAGTCACCTCTAGATTTAACTTCTTTATCTGTTCAGCCATTTCATCAATCCTCTCCCTATTTGGATCTCGATAAGGGATCTGGTTTGGGTTACTCTGAGAAGGGACATGCATTGTAGTAGATCCCATGGACTAATGCAATACCTCAGAATTTTGCAGATAAGCAGGGAAACTATTTGGTTGTGGTTGATACATAGGTTGGTTAACCTGCTGTTGGGAAAAATTCATCATAGGGGAAACCTGGCTCATGGGAGGACCAGGGTGTGGCACCAAAGGTAACTGGGGTATTGGATTCATGATTGGGGTATGATTTGTAAGAGCCTGATTCACTGCCTAAACCTGATTGGGATGTGCAACTGGTCCTAAAGAAGGCAATGGTCCAGTCAATTGTTGTCTCAAATCTGTGGTAAGCTTAACAGCTTCTGTATAAGCATTAGTTGGGGTGGCTGCAGGATTAGGTCTCCACTTCAGAAAGGTGGTTGTCAGGCTGTCCAAGGCTTCATAATAGACTCCCAAGGCTGTATTATTGTCTAGGACATAGGGGTCTTGAATTCTGGTGTATGCACGATGGAACCTATTATTGAAACTAGATATTGGTTCATTATCCTCTCTTTACTTTGGTGAACTGCAAATATAATTCATTGGCACTGATGGGTATTCTGAATTTTTGTAAAAAGGCAGTCTCAAGATCATTCCAGTTGAGAATTGAACCAAAAGGGAGGTGATTGTACCAGTAAAAGGCTTCCTCTCCTAATGAATAAGGAAACAATCTACATGCAACATCCTCATGAACAATCCCCCTATCTTTGAGGCAGGTTTGGAAAATCCTTATATGTTCTTCCACAGTCCTGTTTGGGTCATTAACATGAAACTTTGAACAGAAGTGCTCAGGGTTCTTGGGCATAACATTATAAGCTTGGAAAAATAAGGGAGATGGATTATTAGCTAGGAAAGCCATTGATAAAAGTGGGGGAGGTGGTTGTGGTTGGTTGACGATAGGCTGGGGCTGTTGAATGGGAATTGCTTCAGAGATAGGTATGGCTTCAACTTCAAGAAGCGAAGATGCAGAGGATATGGGTGAAGGGATAGGTGATGATGATTCTCCCCTTTCTCGAGTCCTTGACCTAGTGGGGAACTATAATTCCTGTAAATCTTCCTCTCCTACGGTAAATTTGGTACTTCTTCTATATCTCTTAGGAGAGATTGTGTTTAAGAAACAATCTAGTGTGCTCATTCAGGCCCTCCTTCTAGCGCCAATCTGTTGATGGTGTTTCTTGCACAACAACAACTCAGACAGAATACAATATTCTATCTCTCTTGAAAGGTAATCTTCAACAATAAACTACTGAAAATCACCCCAAGGTCTCTCGGGTGTCAGATTATGACTTTGCATAAACAACTCAGATAATATGTGAAAATGCTGGTAATCACAATCAGACCTTACTACAAGCAAATTGTACCTTCCCACTTATCATATTTTGCAATATGATGATCTCAAATCCTAAATCTAACCAGATGATAAAGAAATAGAAAAACACCAAGGTGCAAGGATATGATAAGATCTAAACTATTCCTAGAATGAACAATGCAAATGACAGATATCTAGAATGGACCAATCTCAAGTTACCAATTCTTGCTTAACCCACAATGCAATATCACAAGAATGGTGCAATCTTCTAAGGTATATTGATTTTCAAATTATAGATGTTCATCCACAATCAAACTAAACACAAATAATTGTATGGTCCAGGTTGACTTCACCAGCCTACTACAATCAGATAGTTACTAGGAGTATAGACCAGAGATTTCTAGAAACATTCTAAATATAAAATCATGAACATCATCCATCAAACTTAATTCAATTCTAAATACTAAACCCTAAATCTTTAAGCAATTTGAAAGCTGAAACAACAGGAACCATGCAAGATAAACTAACACAAGAGATTTCACCAGGAAAACCACAATGTCTTCGATTGTATTAGATCATCAAAATGTTGCAACAATTCCACTATTCTATTACAATATTTTCTTCAAGAACTAAATTCTGCAAAATGCTCTAACTCAACTATATCGAACTCTAACTCTTACTCTTCTATCCTCTTCTATCTATATATCCCGTACAATAAGGCAGGAATGCCTTTTATAGAGAATTCATAAAACATGTCGGCCCAGCCAAACATTTACAAAATAAAATTAGCCAAAACAAGTCGGCCTTAGGAATTTCAAAATAAGGCACACATTAAATGCCGATACATTATCAAGGTCAGCCTAGACACATTCCCCAATGTTGCCTGGATCAACATATGCCCTATAATAATAGGGAAGCACAAATCTCAAAATGGGCATTAACTACTGCCTCCCTTATCCTCATTCTGATCTTGAACCTTCAAAAACAATTTATCCAACTCGACAACAGGTGGCAAAGGCAAGATCTTAAGCCGACATTCAATGGAGCCAATCTCCTCTTTTGACTATTTAACAGTTTTATTCCAATCATCCCTATGTGCTTAATACTTATGCATCATTGCCAAATAGGTTGTTGCATCATCCAACTGTTGCCCTATTATGACATTCTCAGAATCTGGGGCATAAACTTCATGCCACCATTCCTTTAGTTGTTCCAGGCTCAAGTACTTAGGAGCAATTTTCCTCCTGCCAGTCATAATCTCAAAAAATGCAATACATCCCTCATAGACTCCAGTTAAATCACCATCTATTAGCTTCTTTCATTTCTGAATCTTCCTCATGGCCTTCTGCCGAATCTGCAAAGCCTTGAACCATTCCCAAGGCTCATTAAGTCTAGAGGAAGGAAGAATTCCTTCTGCAGCCAACTTATCCTTTCCATATTTCATGATCACTTTGGATTTCTGCAGCAGCAGGTCAACATCCTCCTTGTCCTGGAAGAGCACATGCTCCAACAAATCTTTGGCTCTGACTGCATCCTTTCCAACCAAAAGGACATCCTTTATTGCATTATCTCCTTTCACCTGCACATCCTTTAACCAATCCATTGCAGTCTGGGTAGAGGCCTTTATCTTTTCAATCTCGGAAATAGTTTCCTTGGGAAAGAAACCAGGAGTAGCAGAGGAAGAGGGGTGGAGAGATAGCAGAGGTTTCATTACATCCTCCAGACACTTCTTGAGCCTCTCATTTTCCTTTCTAAGCTCATGCTTGGTTTGAGTTTCTTTCCTTAGTCTCCCAATTATTACTGCACTGGACCCTTCATATTCTTCAATATCCTGTTCCATGGAAGCTAGCCCAAGGTTGATGGTTTGCACATTGTAATTCTTTCTGGTGACCTCTTCTTTGCTCTTATCAGCAGCGTGGGTGGCAATGTGAATGACTCTGTTATTTACTTCATCTCTTTCTATCCTTGAAACTACCTTAGCCATCTTTTTCTTCTTACCCTTGCCAATCTTGGATAACATCTCATCCCAATCAAGAAGAGTGTCCTCAACAACGACTTGTTTCTTCCATGTGATTTCCTTTTCCAACCAATCTGGAACAATAGGTTCCACCCGGATTTCATCTATCTTCACTTCTTCATGTTTTTCTGGTGTTTCATCTTTTCCTTTCTTAGGAGACTGATCACCTTGATCACCTAATTCATGCTCCTCCTCCTGCACAGGCAATGGGGTTCTAATAGGGATATTCTCCTTTTCAGGAGATCCATTACCTTTGCTACTCTCTGGAGAATCCTCATATTGCACTAATGGAGAAGGATGCTTTTCTTTTTCTTCAACTTCAAGCTCAGCTGCCGCACCAAAGAGTTCTCCCTCCTTGAATGGCTCTGTCTCTCCACTAGTTTTTGGTTCTTGATGGGCTGTTTGCTAAGGTAAACTCGGTGAAGGGGAAGTAGCCCTAGGTTGCTCCACAACTGGTGACTTTGGAGGAGGATTCATCTTCTGCACAGCCTCCTTAGGGGATGGAGTCCTTGATCTCCTCGAATAAACCTTTGTCTTTTCCCCTGAACTCTCCACATCAACAATCAGAGTCTCATCTTTGGACATTTCTTGGCCCTTCCTCCTTGAAACTCTAGTTGTCCTAGTCTTCTTTGGCTGCGGAGGAGCATCCTCTTCTTCTGGCTTTTCAAATCCTTCCTCATCAGAGGACCTGCCTATTTTCAAAGCTCGGCTCCTTTTCTTTCCTTTTGGTTTTCTTTTCAGTTCTGGCTCACTTTCTTGAGGACCCCTAATTTTGATTTTAAAGGGTGAGCTCCCTTTAGTTTTCCCTTTGGGGTCATCTTCCCTGGATTCTTCTGAAGTGGACATAGGATTGAGATTTCCCATCAAATTAAAGGTACAGGGTAACTTCTCACTTTCCAACTCCCAAACCTTATGCTTCAACCATGAAGTGGTAAATCTCATGACACGGGCCATTAGGTCTTCCAACTCAGTGACCTCGTCATCATTCCAGTTTATCTCCCCAATTGATCTGTCCTTAACGGACTCATATGTATGGTCTTCAACCAGATTTCCATCATCTTCTAACTGGTCAGGGATCAACCTAATGTTGTATTGCCTAATCACATCAACTGGGAGCCTAGAGTAGCTTTTCTTCCTTGCCTCAAAATCATCCTTGATATTTTCCCAATAGTCTTCTAAGTCATCCTTATGACAGTATTCTTTAGTGGCCTTCTTCTGTGCTTCCCCGGTGATATCAAAGTTTTTCCTCTTGGAGTGGAAGGAAAAACCATGAGCTGCCAATTCATCGCCTGCTGCATGCGCCGATTGGATGGAAGGGCACACCTCTGCTATACCAATTATGAGAGGGAAGTCCCCACCAAAACCCATTTTATGCTTTGCCTTTTTGACAATTGCATCAAATTCACATATCTGTCTCACAACTTCCAATAACACAATATGATCAGTAGGGTACCTGGGTAACCTGTATGGAGCAGCCGGACATCTGTCAATTCTAATGTAAGAGAAGGTGGGAAACTGAATGAACTAGGCTCCGTATTTCTTTATCAACTCCTTCGCTCCATTTGACAATCTCACATGCTCTGCATTTTGAAGCATCCTAGTGATATGCATTATGAATGCATCATTGGCTCTTCTGTAGTTCCGATGTCCTAAGTGTAATTCTAGGTATATCTCATAGACTATATCTTGTCCAAATGTTCCCTGTGGATTCAAACCCCTATATGGGTAGAATTTGGCTAACACATACAGCACATAGGAAGACATGGTGAACCTCTTTGTTTCTAGGACATCCCTTAATTGCCTATCAATTACAACACTAATAAGTCCTTCCCAATGGTAATTGGTACCCTGCTCAATCTTGTTAATCACATGGACCATCCAGTTTTCCAACACCCCAACACTCTTCAAACCTGCTACTCTGCTCAAAAATGTGATTGCATCGTATATGTCTGATCTGAATTTGACTTTGTGTAATTGCTTGGGCAGTTTGGAAAAGTGAGACTTTGGTTTCTCCAACCAGGAATTAATCATTTGTTGGGCTTTAGTGGGCTCATTCTCATAGTAGGTTTTAGCCAGATCCATATTTAAGGCAGAAATAGAAGGAAAATCCAGCATGTCAAAGGCTTGGGCAATAGAAACGGGGTTGAAATTTTCCAAGACTCTCCCCTCTGTGCTAACAACCCTCTGTGTGTCAAAATCATATTGTCGGGCACACTCTAGTATCAACTCATAGCATTGGATTGTAGGAGGGAACCCTGCCACATAAACTAATCCGGACTTCATCATTCCTTGCCTCAGGACCGATAGATCCTTCTGAACTGTTCTTTCTTTGAATTCCTCATATCGCCACGCTCCAACATTGGTGTCAGA
Source organism: Sequoia sempervirens (assembly GCA_007258455.2). NCBI lineage: Eukaryota > Viridiplantae > Streptophyta > Pinopsida > Cupressales > Cupressaceae > Sequoia > Sequoia sempervirens. The sequence continues at coordinate 35,572,839 of VDFB02281492.1, forward strand.
GACCTCAGACCACACAGAGGATACTTTGTTGATAGGCAGTTGACTCTCGGTATCTAGTCTTAATCTTTATGCCTCTGTGATGGAAGATCCCTCTGTATCACCTTTGGATTTTCCTGTAGCAGCCTTACTTGATTCAACCTGCATTCACAAAATAGCTTCATAAGCATCCAATTAGCCTACATATTCTAATCAAAGGGTTAGCATAAAATCACATAAAGTAATTAAGATCCATCACAAATCATCAATCTTTGAAAATCCAAAAAAAAGAGAAATCCAAGAAAATAAGGTAAACCGGGAAAATAAGGTCAAGGCAGAATTCGGAGAAATCTGACCTAGACGGATTCTTGCAACCAAAACATCATTCGCCAAATAAATCATTAGTACAGACAGAAGATTATAAGATTATTATGAAATTCATCCATTAGCAACAAGAAATCACCATTTAGCACTTTACCCCATTAGCCGTAGCTTTGAAAAATTGAAGAAACAAAACCGGACAAGAAGACCAAAAAAATCCGGACAGGACAGATTTTTGCCGATGGTTCAAATACTCTGAAGTTCGCTATACTCCGTGGACTCGACAGATATCGAGAAAATCTGGGTGCGCAAGAATTCTGCATACACCTCGGAAACCCGACGAAATGCTAACACACAAACCATTAATCAAACGATCATGCAAACTTCTCTACTTGGATTCTAATGGTCCCAAAATCGACGCCAGTCAACAAAATTCAGAATGCACTTGAACTTGAATTTCAAAAGACCTCTGAATAACTAGTCTTTAAGTCGAAACAACGATGCCCTAAATCCCATAACCGGACCTCCACCATGAAAGCCCATGTAAACTTAAGATTTCAAAGAACACTATCATTGAGACGATCGATCGAAGCGCACAGGGATTTCTTAAGGTATGAGTAGGTTGGGCTAAACATAAACCATGAAATTGCGACAACCCCACTAAACCTTGGCAAATTCGGGCAAATGAACCGAAACCCTAATCTTCATAAAATATAGCGAATGGCATGCCTAGGAGGCAAAGTCCTACCCAGACGTAACTACAAAGATGCATCTGACACTCAATTGATAAACAAAAACATGCATAGTGGGAGTGATGAAATTGCGAAAAGATGGGTCAAACCCTAGCTTTATAAATACAAAGTCATAATCCAAGCAAAGGCCAACCCAAAAATGGCTACCAATTGACTTAGAAAGATTCAATTATCGTGCAAACAGAGGGAGGGGCTAGCCGCGACTTACCATGGATCAATATGGACGAGGCTCGAGCTCGAAGAGGTGACTGCAAAACAAGTGTGCCCTAGCGACGAAAATCCTTACACCAGTGCCCAAACAATTCACACACAAGCAGCTCAAACCCAATGATCGAAGCTTGAATGAAAACTCTCAATCGGCAAAGTAGCAAGCAAGTGAACAATGAAATCAAAATGATGCCCAAAAGACCTTAAATCCACCCATAATCGCGTCTGAGCAAAGGTACTTCGAGCATTAATGAGCTACAAGACATGTCTAAAAAATCTGGAAACCCGAGCCCAAGACGGAATTTCGAAAAAAATGAAGACACACGGAAAATCCGGATGAACGCGAATTCCGCGGATATAGCAGAAACTGGGATTTTAACGCAGTTCGGGAAAATCTGCCAAAACTAGAAAATCCCAGAGTCAAGTAGAAACCCAGATTCGGAAGATTAAGTAGGAAACAGACAACGAATTAGGACCTGAAAAATCCGCCTGAGCTGGAAAATCCCGGACTTAGGTCAAAACCCAGATTTTCACTAAAAAGCAACTTTAAACAATTCAAGCCTCGAGGAAAGAGCAAAAGCCAACAAGACCAACATCTCAAGACCTCGAAAAGACAAGTCCAATAAAACCCAAGGTCAAAAGGCATTCCGAAAAGAGGGTCCCTACTCCGAGTGGGGCGTGTGTGCAAAATTGCACAACACATCTCTAGAAATGTCTCCCTCTCTCTTATCTTATTCACTCCATCTCTTCTATTCTATATATTTATCTTAGTTTCTTGCTTGATCTCCCTCTCACTCATCTCTCTATCTCTTTCTATCCATATCCTTCTCTACGTATATCTCCCTATCTCTTTATCTCTTTTCCTATCACTGTTTATCTCTCTGTATCAACCTCTATCTCTCCCTCTCCCTCTCCTCTCTCTCTCCACCTATTCTTCTCTCTCCCTCTCTACATATATCTCCCTCTTCCCCATCTTCTCTCAACAATCTCGAGATTTTTGAGCTTATAAACTTGGCATCCGGGAGCAATCTCTGTGACAACATGGAAACAATCTTGTGAAACATGGAAACATCTTCAAGCCTATGGATATGCTCATATCGAAGATGAATCTCTAGATTATGGGTTGGTTCCCTTGATATTTTCTAATGAATAACTGGTTATCTTGAAGGTAAAGGGAAGAAAAGCTTTGAAATAAAAGGATAACTGAATCTTAAGCTATGGTGATGCACCTAAATCGTAAAGATGAGTAGCTTGATTCACAACTATCTCTCATAGAAACTTGTTTTCACAACTCAAACTGAACAATTTAAACAAATAAATGTTTCACAAAAAGGCCTAATAATCTATCCTTTATGAAGGAAAAATAATGCTTTCACAACCTAAAGGGAAAGATAAATTTGTAGCACAATCTATGACCTGTGGCTAAACCTGCATCTATGTACATGCATCCATTAATGAGACATAAATTGAAAGGTTCTGAGATTTAAAACTCATTAAATTTGCATCCAAATCATTAACAGAGGAAAAAAATCTAAATTTGAGAAGGCAACACTCGATTGCAATAAGAAGCGGAAGGAAACTCTACAAGTAACAATCTAAAATAACTTGTAAAAGTTGTTGTATATATTAAAAATTGTAAAAATGAGTTACAAGGCCAATCTCTCTCTACAAAATGCAAAGGAAAGAAGAAAGAACTAAGAAAAAAGACTAAGTCTTTTTCAATATATACAATAGGTAACTCCAAGGCACCAAGAGGTGGCACAAGAAGCTAACTGAAAGTGAAAATATCTTTGAATATCTCTCCCATGAGAAAAAATGAAAACCCATGAAAAGGGGAGTCAAAACTGATGTAAACTAAAAGATCAAGTGGTCAAACTCCTCTCAATGTGCATGACCAGAAGAACTCCAAAACTGATGTAAAATTGAAGTTATGTCTCAAAATCCTCCATGAATAATGGCCTCAATCAATGAGATCTCCAAAAAGACCGAACTTTGACTCCAAGTCAAAGAATACAAAACAATCCAGCTCACTTATATGACCCATCTTTATTTCTTGTACATTTATGATGCACATATTGGTTTGTATTAACAAATATTAAAGGTAATGCCTTAGATTTATTTACCTTAATAAGTGCTTATACAACCAATATTACAATACCATTAACAAACTATTAAGGAAAATAAATTGCTATTAATAATTGCTAAGATAAATCAATATGGTTCTCCTAAACATGCAAAAATAAGGGTGGGTTGTATTTGAAAGTGACAAATAGCAAAAGGAAGTGAAAGTGAACAAAACCTAAACAACACTTGGCATAAGGCATTAGTCTAAAGTAAATAACATAAAAATTAAGGCAAAAAATGCCTTAAACTTGGTCGGCCAATTTAGGTTAAAGAAACCCTAAGCAAAATAGACTTACGGCCTCCATTTTACACTTAACATTCTTTTTTGCACTTCTCATGCCTCTGCTTGATACGCTGTCATTGTTAGGGTTTTCTTGAGCTCTTCTGGAGTTTATTGGGAGTTTCTTCGAGCTTCCTCTACAGTCAACGTGCTAAAATTGCCTAGTAAGTTGTGCATTCTTTTATTATTTCTTTATTTGTCACATTGTGATAGATGTCCAAAAGCATTGAGAGTTTATTGCTTTTCCTGAAATAAAAGATTCTTGTCTGTGTATGAAAAGCTCCTTATTTTTCTAGCTACGACTAGCTTTTTGTATCTATATAAACGTTTCTCCATACAAAACTCTTGTGGGTTTGGCCATTTTCATAAACAAAGAAGAATAAAGAAACCCCTAGGTCGTGGCTTCAATATTTCTAGGTGCTTTCGAGGGTTTCTCCTTTCCTCTTAAAAATTTGGGTTTCCTTTTTAAAGAGATTCAATAATTTCTCTCTGTAGCTTTAAAAGGTATGAAGAAAACAAAGGAAAATTGTTTTTTTTTTCTCTATTCCATAGGCATCTTTTATGCTTTCATCTCTTCATGGCTGCGAGGTAAGTTTGCTCTGTGTTTTCACTTCTTATGAGAAGAGACACCTACTTTTTCATTTGGAAAACTTCACAGCAAAATAAGAAGTCAGTTCTTTTTTTTTTTTTGAAAAACTTGAGATAGAAATTTATGTTTATAGGCCACGGCCTTGAATCTCCATTATTTCCTCCATTCTGGTTTGATGTTGAGGGTTCGTCCTTTCCTATAGGCCACTAGTTTTATCTCTATTTGCATGAGAAAACCCTACCCTTTGTGCATACTCTTGAGTTTTTACCATGTTGTTCCTCATGCTAGCACTGTTGTTGATGATGACTTAGCTTTTTTTGAACCTCGCTTTTTGCATTTGCTAACTATGCTCTTCAAGTGCTCAACTAAATTTTTCCTATACTTTTGTTCACCATAGAGTATTAAATATTTATCAAAATGACTTAAATATGGACATTAAATCTTCATCTGAGTAGGAATTGACTTAAATAATTTAAGATAAACATCCCCCATCAAAAGAATAACAACAGTATCACCAGGAATCATATCAACATGAAGGCAATGAAAGGATTGCTTGTAGTTTGTTGCCTTTTGTTATCTTTTGGGAACTCTTAATACTCTACATTATTCATTTATATACTACCCTTAAAGGATTTGTCATTGACTATTGTATTACTCATTTCTTCTTATTGTCGCTCCACGGTCATATGATTGTCTTTAAGGACTAGGAATGCTCGATGAAGGCTCCTTTGTGATGAAATGATTGCATCCTGTATTGCTCTAATTGTTGAGAATTGTCATCCTCTTGATAGGTCTGCAATGGCACCTTCCTTTGCCTCTATATTGATGAACAACATAAGAATGAAAGGTTTGCACCTTATCACTATATCACTTCCCAACTGCAATGATTGTCCTATTTCACCTTTATCAATTTTGTGGTAGCATTCTCTATGCATCTGACTTGATAGGAGATTCTTGTTTTCTCTCACTGATTATTGCATTGTTAGGATGAGCTATGACATCTAATGTGCCTTGTTAGAACATGCTTAAGGTTTCTTTTTATATCCCTACATCCCTTATCAATGTCTTTGCTTTTGCAAATTTCATTCAAATATGCATCTTTGCAACTTATCCTTTAGACAGAACTATGAACTATTATGCTTGCTCTTTGGATGTATTACCTTTCTTGTATCTATGAGGTGATAGTTAATTGTTCATTGGTCATGTTCACTACTTCCCTTCATGCTAGTCTTGTCACTTCAATGTATCATTGTTGATTGCTCTCCTTTGATCTATTGACTATGCACTACAATGTGATTGCACTTTTACCACTTGTTATTGGCATGCAAAATCATAAATGCTGGAAAACTAGAACAAAAATCCTCACCTATGTATTGTATCATATATCAACCTCAATTCATGTAAAATTATACCATATGTTAAGCTATACCCCACACATCAGCAAATAATAAGCCTACACAGAACAACCATTCACTCTTTAATCATTTCCACTCTATATATTATTTTTCTGAGCAAAAAAATTATTTGTGCTTCTTGAGATTGTCCTTGATTTTCATTTGGCATGACTTTCCATGTTGTTTTGATCATTTTCTTCAAACAAATTGATGCCTCCTTAATGCACAGGCATTATAATGTGGGACTACCTCATATGCATATGTTGTATTTAAGATCATGGAGGTTGTCATACTTTGTTACTCATGAATGTATTATGATGCTCAACCATCTGCTTCAACCTTTCGAATGCTTCAAACATGGATAGAGAGTCATGTTTAAATACTTGAATGTTCCTTCAAAAGATGACTATAACAGTCCTAAATGCTTATAACTATTTGCTAGGCTTGATTATGAGTTTAATGACTGTTACCATGCATTTATTATAAACTCTTGAAGTCAGTTCATGACTGTCCCCTAATGATGACTACTCTACCTCTAGACATGTTGCTCCCCAATTGCTATGGAGAATGCTCATTGTAAATTCAAGTAAGTGATTGTTATGACTTTTGATATGCAATGATGAAAATAGACCATTACTCTTGATTTTATAAATGAGAGGATGCAATATACTGGGCACAACGCTTGTGGGATCCCATTTTCCTCCACATACTGTAATGTTTGAACGAGATGAACCTGTACTTGCACAATGAGCAAACTAGTTAGAAAAATAATGAAGTTCAATGCTCTTCCTTATGACTTGACTCTCATTTGATAATCTGATTTGCCTCTTTTGCATTTATTTGATAATGGCTCAATTGATTTAATGCATCATAGATATAAGTTATATGTCTGTTGATGAAACATGTGATTAGATTCCATGTCCCGCACTCTAAAAAAATCTTACAATCATCTGTAGGTGAATATGGAGATTGAGAATGAGAGGAGCTAAAGATAGAAGGATCAAGCTAAAGATTTGAAGGACCAACATCTACATCAGCCCTTAAGGCAATGGAGGATATGATCTCTTTTCATGTGTTTTTTCCTTTACTTAATCTTCAAATGTATAGCTTGCATCCATTATTGTATTAATTCAATTTAGTCATTCCCATGGCTTGTGTGGGATATTTAAGCATTCTTTTGATCTCAATGAATGAAACAACAACATTGTATACATTTTCATTTTCAAAATGAATGAAATACAACATATCATGTAATTTGTATAATCTCTTTTTGTTGTAAATCAATGCATAATAAAAACTGAATTCCACTTGAAACCTTAAATGCAAATGATTAGGTTTAGCAAAAATTTATTGAAGTGCCTTTCACCTTAGATGTAACAATTGTTTCAACTCTACCAAATTGAGCTACAGGTGAAATTTTGGTAACATTTCTAGCGATTTCTGCTAAATGCTTGCCTACTAAGCATGTCAAACCAGTTTCCTAAACAGTCCATTGGGCATGGAATCAATTCTACCCTCCTCAAACTCTTGAAACCATTGTAACTCAGGCGTTAGGAACTATACAATAGCATAACAAAACAAAAAACAAACTATGATGGCATTGTTTAAGATAGAGGCAGCAAACAGTGCATCTGCACTTATTGAAAACTAAACTGGAATAAAATGTGCCTAGAGCACTTATTAACTAAAAACTATCCTACCCTGCACTACCCATTAGTGATAGGCTTTCTAGATGAAACTATTAACTAGACTTGCAAAGTAGCTACCTTTCTTGTTTAGGTGAATATGCCTTCCCTGCTTGTAAGCAACCAATAAGGGTTGTGGAAAGGGTGGGCATCTAATGAACTTAGGTAATACTTCTTTAAGAAATAGTACAAACACACATACCCACTTTTTTTGACTGAAAGTACAATTGTTCTGAGGTGGACAGGTTAGCTATCTCTCTTCTCCTTGTTGCTCATCTAATGCTTTCTCCTTGCTATTTTCCAACTGGATTAGATGTTGAATAGGACATCCTCTTGATAAACTAATGTGCAAACAATCAAAATTGATTTGTTGCTCTGCTGCCTTATCACCCTTGTTGTCTTAATCATTCATTGGCTTGGGCTTTTGATCAGTACAAGAATTCAACAAAGTGGCAAGCTCTCTTTCAAGCTAAAAATGTAGGATCTTGACAAACAAACATTGAGTTGTCTTGAAAAGACTGATCATCTTCAATCAGTTCACTTGACTGCTCTTCAAGGCAAGATACTTTCAATTCATTCATTCTAGCCTCTTCAATGTAGTACAAAGGGAGTTATGAAAATAAATCAGATGTTTCACATCCATGAAGAACATGATCTTCTTTGTAAATAGGGCTCTCTTCTTTTGAAAAACTTTCTAGATCTTCTTCATCACTGTACTAGTTGGATACCTCAAAATAGTTGTCAATGTTTTGTTGTTCAACCTGATCCTTGTTTTCCAAAACATGTTCTTGCCCCTGGCTTGCAGCTATTGTGGGTATGAGCATGCTTTCTTCATCTTGTTCAAAAAAAGATGGCAGCTCATAAAAAAAATGTAGACTCTTCCTTTCACCACCCCTTTCTTGCTTTTTATCAGCTTGTTGTGTATGATTAACCCTGCAAAAATCCTCACCTTGCTAATTCATTAGTGCTACATCATGTTGGCCATATTCAGGATGAGAACTCTATTGTTCTAGATCTTCTTATGTTGCATCTTGCTAAAGAACAATATTATTTTGCACCATTAAGGCCTAATTTATCATGCCATTCGAATAAAGTGACTGGTTGTGTGGTTGGTTACATAGGTAACACCAATCATACTCTTGTGCCATATTGTTTTGTACTAGTACTAATTCTCTGGATGAGTTGGAAACATGCTAATCATAGGGGTTGATAAGGCCTATAAATCTATTTTGGCTACTTTTTAATGTTCAACTCCTTTCCAATTGCTTGTAACATCTCTACTTGACCTTGTAACAACTCAGTTTGCTTCTATAGCAACTTTGTTTTCCTTTTAAACTCATTAGATTGGACTGGAACAACATTAGTTTGGGAAAAAACTTGATAGTTTAGAGCTGGTACAACAAGTACAACAATAATAGGTGGAGTTTGTAGTGGGACTAGTGGTTGTATCTCTAGAAAAATAGGCATTGACAGCCTAGGGGCTATTTTACCAACCTGAATTAGGTTGTTTTCAGCTCTTATAGCAATGTCATAGGCACTTGGTAATGTTTCAACACCCATTGACTGGACCATCACTGCTATATCACTATTTAAAGCTTTTAGAAAGTACAAAAATGTATGATTAATAGTAGACCTTACCATTTATGGTATTCAATCCCAAGTCCTTTAAAATCGGAGGTTGAAATCTGCCATATGCGCCTATGGAGCTCTTTTTAATGGTAGTGAATTGTTCAATCAATGATAGGTTGTCTGACTTGTCTTCAAACTGTTTATTTAGAGCTTCACCTAACAGATCCCAAGAAGTAATTGAACCTACAACCAAACCTCTAAACCACTAAATTTCCTTACCCTTCAGAGATGTGTCCAAAAGCCTCACTGCAACATTCTCCTATGTAATATGATGGACTGAACATAATGTAGCCACATCCTTGATATGCTCAATTGGAGTAGTCTAATTTTCACCAGTGAAGAAAGGAAAGCCTCTCAAGGCTACTACCGGAATATTGTCATGTTGTACAAGTAGTAATGGGTTTCCAGCATTAAATGTAACAAAATGTAATTGTCTTGCCATTTTGCATAGTAGGCCTGAAGCATATGGTAGTCAAAACATGAACATTAAGAAAACCACCACCAACCTGATTCATTGTAGATTCTTCAGCTGTTGAAACCAATTAATATATGCTTTGAGTCACCATGGTGTTTGATGATTTTTCCTCCAAAGGCTAATAACACTGAAGAAAACACTAGATCCTTTAGTATGTATACATCTCGTTTGTTGTTCATACTAGATCTACTTGAAAATCAAAGAACAAAGTCGCCAAGTATGTTGTTTTTCACCTCAAAAGGTTGAAACTCTATTGTACATACCAAAAAAACAAAGAAAAATTGTCTTTAAGTGGACTGAAACTTAGTTCAATGTCCCACCGGGTGTGCCAAAAACTATTGTCATAGAGATTGGCTCAACAATCTCGTGAAACATGGAAACATCTTCAAGCATATGTGTATGCTCATATTGAAGATGAATCTCCAGAATATGGATTGGTTCCCTTAAGATTTTCTAATGAATAACTAGTTATCTTGAAGGTAAAGGGAAGAAAAGTTTTGAAATAAAAGGATAATTGAATCTTAAGCTATGGTGACACACCTAAATGGTAAAGATTAGCAGCTTGATTCACAACTATCTCTCATAGAAATCTATTTTCACAACTCAAAATGAATAGTTTAAACACATAAATGTTTCACAAAAAAGGTCTAATAATCTATCCTTTATAAAGGAAAAATAATTCTCTCACAACCTAAAGGGAAAGATAAATCTATAGCACAATCTATGACCTGTGGCTAAACCTACACCTACATTTGTGTACATGCATCCATTAATGAGACATAAATTTAAAGGTTCTGAGATTTAAAACTCATTAAATTTGCATCCAAATCATGAACAAAGGAAAAACACATGAATCTAAGAAGGCAACACTCAATTGTAATAAGAAACGGAAGGAAACTTTGCAACATGCTAAAATAACCTGTAAAAGCTACTATATATATTAAAAACTATAAAAATGAGTTACAAGGCCAATCTCTCTTTGCAGAATGCAAAGGCAAGAAGCAAGAACTGAGAAAAAAGACTAAGTCTTTTTCAATATATACAATAGGCAACTCCAAGGTGCCAAGAGGTGGCACAAGCAACTAACTGAAAAGTGAAAATATCTCTAAATATTTCTCCCACAAGCAAAGATGAAAACCCATGAAAAGGGGAGTCAGAACTAATGTAAACTAAAAGATCAAGTGGTCAAACTCCTCCTCTCAATGTGCATGACCAAAAGAACTCCAAAACTGATGTAAAACCGAGGTTATGTCTCAAAATCCTCCATGAATAATGGCCTCAATCAATGAGATCTCCAAAAAGACTGAACTTTGACTCCAAGTCAAAGAATGCACAATACTCCAGTTCACTTATATGACGCATCTTTATTTCTTTCACACTTAGGATGCAGGTATTGATTTGTATTAACAAATATTGAAGGTAATACCTTAGATTTATTTACCTTAATAAGTGCTTATACAACCAATATTACAACACCATTAACAAACTATTAAGGCAAATAAATTCCTATTAATAATTGCTAAGATAAATCAATATGGGTCTCCTAAACATCCAAAAATAAGGGTGGGTTGTATTTGAAAGTGACAAATAGAAAAAGGAAGTGAAAGTGAACAAAACCTAAACAAAATTTGGCATAAGGCATTAGTCTGAAGTAAATAACATAAAAATAAGGCAAAAAATTCCTTGAACTTGGACGGCCAATTTAGGGTAAAGAAACCCGAAGTAAAATAGACTTGTGGCCTCCATTTTTCACTTAGCATTCTTTTTTGCACTTCTCATGCCTCTACTTGATACACCACCACTGTTAGGGATTTCTTGAGCTCTTTTGGAGTTTACCGGGAGTTTCATTGAGCTTCCTCATCAGTCAACATGCTAAAACTTCCTAGTAAGTTGTGCATTCTTTTATTATTTCTTTATCTGCCACATTGTGATAGATGGCCGAAAGCATTGAGAGTTTATTGCTTTTCTTGAAAAAAAAAAAATTGTGTATGAAAAACTCCTTATTTTTCTAGTCGCGGCTAGCTTTTTGTTTCTATATAAACGTTTCTCCATACAAAACTCTTATGGGTTGGCCATTTTTAGAAACAAAGAAGAATAAAGAAACCCTTAGGCCATGACTTCAATATTTTTGGGTGCTTTCAAGGATTTATCCTTTCCTTGTAAAAAATTGGGTTTCCTTTTTAAAGATATTCAATAATTTCTCTCTATAGCTTTAAAAAGTACGAAGAAAACAAAAGGAAATTGCTTTATTTTTCTCTATTCCATAGGCATCTTTTATGCTTTCATCTCTTCATGGACGCGAGGTAAGTTTGCTTTGTGTTTTCACTTCTTATGAGAAGAGACACCTCCTTTTGCATTTGGAAAACTTGATAGCAAACTAAGAAGTCAATTCTTTTTTTGTTTTTGAAAAACTTGAGATAGAAATTTGTGTTTACAGGCTGCAACCTTGAATCTCCATTATTTCCTCCATTATGGTTTGTTGTTGAGGGTTCCTCCTTTCTTGTAGGTCACGAGTTTTATCTCCATTTGTATGAGAAAACCCTACCCTTTTTGCATACTCTTGAGGTTTTACCATGTTGTTCCTCATGCTAGCACTATCGTTGGTGATGACTTAGATTTCTTTGAACCTCACTTTTTGCATTTGCTAACTGTGCTCTTCAAGCTCTCAATTGAGTTTTTCATATGCTTTTGTTCACCACAGAGTATTAAATATTTATCAAAATGACTTAAAGATGGACATTAAATATGCATCTGAGTAGGAATTGACTTAAATAAGTTAAGATAAACATCCTCCATCAAAAGAATAACAACAGTATCACCAGGAATCCTATCAACATGAAGGCAATGAAAGGATTGCTTGTAGTTTGTTTCCTTCTGTTATCTATTGGGCACTCTTAATACTCTGCATTATTCATTTCTATATTTCCCTTAAAGGATTTTTCATTGACTATTGCATTACTCATTTCTTCTTATTGTTGCTCCATGGTCATATGATTGTCTTTAAGGCACTAGGAATGCTCGATGAGAGCTCCTCTGTGATGAAAGGATTGCATCCTGTATTGCTTCGATTGCTAAGAATTGTCATCCTCGTGACAGGTCTGCAATGGAACCTTCCTTTTCCTTTGTATTAATGAACAACATAAGAATGAAAGGTTTGCACCTTATCACTATATCACTTCCCAACTGCAATGACTGTCATATTTCACCTTTATCAATTTTGTGGTAGCATTCTTTATGCATCTGACTTGATAGGAGATTCTTGTTTTCTCTCAATGATTATTGCATTGTTAGGATGAGCTATGACATATAATGTGCATTTTTAGAACATGATTAAGGTTTCTTTTTATATCCCTACATCCCTTATCAATGTCTTTTCTTTTGCAAATTTCATTCAGATATGCATCTTTGCAACTTATCCTTTAGACAGAACTGTGAACTATTATGCTTGCTCTTTGGATGTATTACCTTTCTTGTATCTATGAGGTGAATGTTAATTGTTCATTGGCCTTGTTCACTGCTTCCCTTCATGCTAGTCTTGTCACTTCAATGTATCATTGTTGATTTTTCTCCTTTGATATATTGACTATGCACTACAATGTGATTGCGCGTTTACCACTTGTTATTGACATGTAAACTCATAAATGCTAGAAAACTAGAATGAAACTTCTCACCTATGTATTGTATCATATATCAACCTCAATTCATGTAAAATTATACCATATTCTAAGGTATATCCCACACATCAACAAATAAGAAGCTTACACAAAACAACCATTTAATCTTTAATCATTTCCACTCTATATTATATTGTCCTTAGCAAAAAAGTTCTCTGTGCTTCTTGAGATTGTCCTTGACTTTCATTTGAGATGACTTGCCTTATTGTTTTGATCACTTTCTTCAAACAAATTGATGCCTCCTTAATGCACATGCATTATATTGTGGGACTACCTCATATGGATATGTTGTATTTAAGATCATGGAGGTTGTCATACTTTGTTACTCATGAATGCATTATGCTACTTAGTTATCTGCTTCATTCTTTTGAATGCTCCAAACATGGATAGAGAGTCATGTTGATATACTTGAATGCTCCTTTGAAAGATGATTATAACAATCCTAAATGCTTATAACTGTTTGCTTGGCTTGATTATGAGTTTGATGACTATCACCATGCATTTATTATAGACTCTTTAAGTTAGTTCATGACTATCCCCTAATGATGATTGTCTACCTCTAGACATGTTGCTCCCCAATTGATATGGTGAATGCTCATTGTGAATGCAAGAAAATGATTTTTATGACTTCTGATATGCAATGATGAAAATAGACCCTTACTCCTAATTTTGTAATGAGAGGATGCGGTATGCTGGGATCAACCCTTGTGGGGGCCCATTTTCCTTCACATACTATAATGTTTGAACAAGATGAACCATTTAATGAAAGATGAACCTGTACCTGCACAATGAGCAAACTAGTTAGAAAAATAATGAAGTTCAATGCTCTTCCTGATGACTTGACTCTCATTTGATAATCTAATTTGCCTCTTTTTCATTTATTTGATAATGGCTCAATTGATTTAATGCATCATAGTTGTAATTTATATGTCTGTTGATGAAACATGTGATTAGATTTCATGTCTCAAGCTCTAACAAAATCTTTCAATCATTTGCAGGTGCATCTGGAGATTGGGAACAAGAGGAGTTGAAGATAGAATGATCAAGCTAAAGATTTGAAGGACCAACATCTACATCAACCCTTAAGGAAATGATGGATATGATCTATTCTCATGTGTTTTTCCTTTACTTAATCTTTAGATGTATAGCTTGCATCCATTATTGTATTAATTCAATTCAGTCATTCCCACGACTTATGTTGGATATTTAAGCATTCTTTTGATCTCAATGAATGAAATAGCAACATTGTATACATTTTCATTTTCAAAATGAATGAAATACAACATATCATGTAATTTGTATAGTCTCTTTTTGTTGTAAATCATTGCATGATAAAAATTAAATTCCACTTAAAACCTTAAATGCAAATGATTAGGATTAGTAGAAATTTATTGAAGTACCTTTCACCTTAGATGTAACAACTATTTCAGCTCTACCAAATGAAGTTGTAGGTGAAATTTTGGTAGCAAATATAAACAACTACACTCATGTCAACTTCACATTAAATTGAATAACATATCAATCTATATATTATGTTATATCATTATTTGATAAAATAAACACATTGAGAGAAATATGTGATCTAAACAAAATAGAAAAGTTCCCAAGTTTTTTTTTTTCTTGTTTAAGTGTGAAGTCTTGACCAAACCTCTTCAGTTACAATGGAAGGCATTTAAATATTGGATAATTATGGAGTGAATGCATATAGAACATTTTGAAATGTGAAGTCTTGACCAAACCTCTTCAAGATGGCTCATTTCAAGAGAGAAATAAAAGCAAATGATGTAGAAATAATGTGTGCTAAAACCACTTACTTTGGGTTAATCACCAATAGTATTCAAGTAACCCTCTAAAATGTCATTGAATCTATAGATTTGACATTTTTTCTCCTCACCAACAAAGTTTTGAGTGAGTTAATCTTGTTGTACACATTTTCTTCAATCATATCCCAACTAAAATAGACTCGTAATCATAGGATATTAAAATTTTACCAGTCATGCCATTGTAAAAATATTTTTTGAAGTATACAATATCTCAACATTAGGCACTGTAAGAATAACATGAACATGTTTCAATAGAATAACAATCACAAGGAAAATGCATCTTCATTGGTGGAAGTTTGAAACCGTGTTATCTTTCTAGAGCATAAAATGGATGGGCTTAAAATAGTTAGTCACTTTTAATCCTTTCTTGATTGTTCTTGAAAGTCAATATATTCACATATCTAAACAAATTTCCTGAATAATTCTTCCTGCAATCAAATCCTAATTCAAATACAAGAATACAAAATGATTTGTACTAGACCACATTCCTATTACTATTAAAAAAATGCTTTCAATTCACATGGGTTATTATATTCAAGCACCAAGAACTTCATTTGATTGCCACTACATTTGAAGGAACACTCAATGAACATACATTTAGTCTAATGTATTTGTAAAAAATTTAAGCTCATTAGATTGCCACTAAACTTATGGATAAAAACAAAGTCCATTCTATTGTCACACATTGAAAGATTTGAAGGAATGAACAACATGACATTTATCTACTCACAGATAAAGATCAATAAGAGTGGGAGAGGCATGAATCAGGGAAGTGGTTGCTTATCTTTTAGACCATGATCATTTTACAAAGGTGCCCCTTACTGTGCTCGTTAAAATCACACATTCAATTTTTAATGTTAACAAAGCGATGAGTAAAGGAAAATTTCAAAATGACAGACAGACTATAAGTAAGATAGCTTCCTTTCAGCAATTTGTCTCATATGATTTTGATGCCAGTGACCATGGAACATCTACAAACTCTATAATAGAAGGCATGGAAATGAAAAATTATATAATAGAAGGATGAGAGCAACACGGAGAGCCTTGCTACTACATACAAAACAACGGCCCATTTCGTTGGTGCTTGAGGTCGATACCCTCTCTTAGGTGGTTTTGGGAAGTCTTGTAGCCATAACGTTGTGTGGCATTTTCAATAGTTATTAAATTTGAGTAAATCTCTTACATCTTGTGCCTCATTCTCCAAAAAATTGTGCCAAAAATAAGAGTGCATCTAAAAGTGAATAAGAATCTAATAAAATTGTATTGGAGATTCCACCAGTAGGACCAATTTTGCTTCCACAAACAGGCCCACACTTGAACTACAAATGGTTGTGCAAATTCTCTATTGAAATGTAAATCTTTGGATCCTGCAGCAAGTTTGCTTAACCCCTCGATCAAGATTTCATTTTGCCTGTGTATTTCTCTTCATTAAATATATGAATACCACATAGAAAGAAACTGAAATGAAGTTTCAAATGTTTGGTAACACACTACCAGTGAAGAGATTATTACCTGTAGAGGGGTGATTTCTTATAAATTTTGGCAAAGACAACCCCAAGACATGCTTCCACTTTGTGGGAGGTGACATAGAGCATCCATGTGGCAGGGTTTAGCCCCTTTGTGATTTTGGGAACTCCCTCAATTGCCTCAAGATAATCAATTCACGTTTGAGAGTGGTGACCAAGAGGGCCTATGTAGATTATTTTCCCTCCCTGCTTCATCAATACCAACTACACCAACAAGTGCATTATTTATCTATTATTTGACATAGTTGAGAATAAACAAATCCATATTAAGAATGGTAATACCTCATCGGAGGCTTCAAATATATTGATGCTTGGTTGATAAACGACCTCTCATTGCCTGATCGGTGGTGATGATGAAGCATGCCCCCATCGTACCACCAAGGCCCAGGCACACCAGATCATACCACCGCACATTCCTATGTATTTCCGCACCTGAATATCAAACATGGCAAGTGGTGAGGATGAAAAATAGTATTTTAGAAGCCACATGTTTGAACTTGAATTTATTTGTTAATAAACAATTACGAGAAATAAATTTGTTCACATTCGCATGACATAAATGCACCAAGAACAATTAGAGAGAAATGATTAGGAAAAATAGTCATAGAAGAAGGATTACATTTTTTAGCAATGGCGTCTTTTGTTGTTGTCATTTAAAAAGTCCCCCTCTGCTAAAAATAGCGATAATAGTAAGATTGAACAACCTCCGTCCTGTATCCAAAGGGACTATAATCTCTAAGATTCAATACCAAAAATAGTTTACGAATAAGTTACTAAACCATTTCAAAGTTCGTTGAATACTTGGACATAATGCATCATAGATTTACTTCATAATGAGAGGTATTTTTGTTGTTCATAAGAGGGACTCCACATGCTATTTCTACCATAATCTCCTTTTAAGTGGCAACAACCTCATATATGGATAAAGAATAGATTTCCAATATTCACCGATTGCCTGTGCTTGAAAGATGCAAAATACCAAATGAAGTAAACTTAACGTGGCATTCTCACGAGGAAAGGTAACAACATTTTATTATTACTAAAGCTGGTGTTAATAAAAAAAGGTGATTATCTCTGAAATTAATGCTACCATGAAGCTACTTTGAATAATGGTATTAAATCATTAATAATCTTTGAAAATCTTTTATTATTTTATTATTTTGGAGTACTTGGAGTTATATTCAAAAACGACTATCAAGAAACATGATTATTTTTTAAATTAAAAATATCAAATACCAAGATTATTTTCAAATATCAAGATTATTTTTAAATATCAAGATTTACATTAACAAAAAATTGAGGGTGATGATGTCAAGAACTCTCCTTGATTTAAGGTAGAGTTTTTCTGAACACACAAAATGTCATTAGACGTCTTTCGATGTAACAAATATTTAACATGTTTACTTTTAAAATCAATCACCCCAAACTTCTTAGCCAAAGAAATAATTTTTACAATTTTTAAATAAATATTTAACATATTTACTTTTAAAAAATTAAATTGTATTTGAAGAGCATGAAATTTTAGTATTTAATTGTTTCAAAACCAAGCTAGTTAACACACTAAATTATTTAGAAATTGACTAGTAGGTTTTTTTTTCACTTTTTAAAATTTGATGTTACTTGTAATTTTTAATATAAAATTAGAATTTTACTTTTAACAATTTTAATATAATTTATTTTTATTTTTAATGTTTTATTTGAAATATACTTTTATTTTCTAGAATTTAGTTTATTTAATAATGTTTTATAAAAAAAAAAATTATTCATAAATATGCTTATATTGATTTTTAAAAAGATATTACATTTCAATTCGATATGCTATCAAAAAACACCATAACCATCCCCAGAACCACCCACAAACTACCAAGACTAGATGTAGCTACCTTGTCAAACGGGCCAAAACCAAACTTCATTTACTAGACACCCCATACATTTTTAGCAGCTCGAGCACCAGAGAAACCCTTACAGACGTCAAAAGGACCAAGCATCTAAACACAACACCGAAAATCAAAAGAACCAATTACTCCACCATTAATATGCCATTGACAATCAAGAAGTCCCTAAAGAGACAACGCCAATCCACCCCTCCTAATGGCTCCAAAAATATATGGTGCTTTAAGAAGATCAGCCCACAACATGCCCGTTCGCAATGCCTCCGTAGAGCCTCTCCTTTAATGTCCAAGATGAAACGATACTGCTTTACCCTCAAGCTAGGAAGAAGAGCGCACTGCAAGTCTCGAGGCCGAGGAATCCCTACACCAACTCGGCGATGATTACCACATCCATAGCTCCCTCCAACAAGTTGTCCCAAACTAACTTTCTTGCCACAAGCAACACCATGGCTTTCGACACCTCTAGGTCCAAAAGCACATCAAGAAATCATGCCACGATATCTACATTTGTCTGCCATCGTTCTGTCGAGTTCATAAATTCCTCACCCAAAAGCAATTCCATCGCTCCCAAGACCAATTCATCCCAATCTTTGAAAACCGATTTGAGTCGTCCATGCCAGATTCTCCTATAGGAAGCCCACAACTTTCTAGTAGACGGCAAGCAAACTAGGGTCTGCATCATTTTGGATGGTGAGAATGAGGGACACCAAGAATATGAAGGCAATATAACACAATTTCCAGAGCAAGCGTCCTATCAACTTTGAAATCCCACTCCACCCCATCCTTTGACAGGACCTCCCATAAATGCAATCGAACGAAAATCTTGTAAACTCCCCTCGCCACCTTCCAACATTTAATTCCTCCCACCGCCACCCTACTTCACCATGCCAGCCAAGCCTATGTCACCAACCACATTCCCACAATGACACCAAAACTGAGACCGCTCACTTGGTAGCCACAAAAATATTTTTGTATTTATTAATATTGAATTTATTTTAATATTATTTGTAATATATTAACTTAATAAGTTTATTATTTGTTATTTATTTAATCATTTATTAACTTAATAAGTTTATTATTTGTTATTAATTTTTTAAAATTATTATGTTTATTAATATTTGGATTTTGATATATTTTGACTTTCCCTTTAGTTTATTTTATTTTAGTTTTTAATTTAGATTTAAGTTTGAATTTTAAAAAAAAAAATTTAACATGTTTACTTTTAAAAAATTAAATTGTATTTGAAGAGCATGATTTTTTTAATTTTTTTTTCAAAAACAAACTAGTTAACACAATAAATCAATTAGAAATTGACTAGTAGTTTCATTTTATTTTCACTTTTTAAAATTTGATGTTACTTGTAATTTTTAATATAAAAGTTAGAATTTTACTTTTAACAATTTTAATATAATTTATTTTTATTTTTAATGTTTTATTTGAAATATACTTTTAGTTTCTAAATTTAGTTAATTTAATAATGTTTTATAATATTTTTGTATTTATTAATATTGAGTTTATTTTAATATTATATTCAATATATTAATTATATTTTTTAGGTACATATTTTATTAATATTTCAATTCTAATAAATTTCAAAAATAGTTTAATTTTTTATTTAATCATTTATTAACTTAATAAGTTTATTATTTGTTATGGATTTTTTAAAATTAATATGTTTATTAATATTTGGATTTTTATATATTTTACTTTCCCTTTAGTTTATTTTATTTTAGTTTTTAATTTAGATTGAAGTTTGAAATTTATTTTTATTATTTATTTATTTTTATGAAATTACAAATAATAATTAAAAATTGTTACAATTAATTTAATTTACTAGCTTATCTATCTTAATATATTAATCTATATATTATACGCCTGAGAGATATCATTTTCCAGGCATATTTTTTTCGCTTTTTTTCTTTTTGAATTTAAAAAATACGCCTCGAAAATTATATCTCTCTGCATATAATATATAGATTAATATATTAAGATAGATAAGCTAGTTATTAGTTTGAAAAGTTATGACCAAAACATATATTAAAAATATTTTAAAAACATTTTAATTAAATTAACTTTTTTACCCTAAAAGAATAAAACTAAAAACAATTAATAATACATTTATATTTTATATTAAATTACTTTCTTATTTGTAATTGAAAAACATTATAATAGAATTACTTTTTTACCCTAAAAAAATAAAACTAAAAAAATATTTACTTTCTTATAATAGATATTTTATTAAAAAATTATTTACTTATAATAAAATAAACATTATAATGTAAGCATTAAAATGTTTATAATGAAATTACCTTTTACCATAAAAAATTAATAATACATTTAAATTTTATATTAAATTACTTTCTTATTTATAATTGAAAAAAATCTAAAAAAGTATTATAATGTATAGAAATATTTTTAGATTAAATGAAAATAGAAATAACTTATTTTTTTCACTCACGGTATTTATCTCCACCTCTATATTTATTCACACTATTTTTTGGTAATAATCTCTTTTTAATTCCCACTATTTACTTCCTATTTATATTAGTTTGAAAAGTTATGACCGAAACATATAATATTTCATCTCTTTAGTTGTTGGCTTTTTTTTATAAGTTAACTTTTTTTTTAACACGGTCACGCTCCACTCGTGCTGTGTCACTCTAGGTTACGCCTCTCAGCATAATAATTATTTATCTTATTAAAACTTTAATTGTTGTAGAATAATTCTATTTCATATTTTTGTTATAATTTATATAATAAAATGAATTTCAAACTTAAAATATAAATTAAGATTTATATAGTGAGAGATAAGGTAACCTTTGATTAGTTGTTTCATGCCAACAATCCAAGGATAGCATGCCCCTAGGGAGTTATGCTTAGGGTAGCATGTAATTTGATTAAGGATATGATAATTCACCTTTAAAACCTATCCAGTGTACCCATTACACAGTTAGGAGGAAAATAGAGAGTGAAAGAAAATAAAAATAGAGAAATAGAGAAATAGAGAAATAGAGAGGAGACAAAGAGATATAGAGAGAAAAAAAGAGATATAGAGATACAAAAATAGAGGTATAGATATAAAGGAATAAGTATGAAGAGAAAAAGAGATAGAGAGGAAGAGAGATAAATAAAGAGAGATGAAAAGAGAAGAGGAGAGACATAGATAGATATAGTCACATAAAGAGAAAGATAGAGAGATAAAGAGAAATAGGAGACAAAGATATATATAGAGGTTGAGAGATCAAGAGATAAAGAGGGAAAGGGGGAGAGATGGGGGAGATAAATAGGGATAGCAAAAAATAGTAAGGGGAGAATATAGGGAAAGGGAAATAGATAGAAGAAATGAGAGGAAGAGAGATAGAGGAAGATAGAAGGGAAAACAAATATAGAGAGAAATAGAGGAGAGAGGAAGATAGAGATTGAGAGATAATAAAAAATATAAAGATAGAGAGGAAGATAAAGATATAAATAGATAGTTGTATTTCTCTTCCCATATCTCTCTATAATATCTCCCCATATGTACCTCTCCCTACCTCTCTCTATATATATCTCACTCTCTCTACCTCTCTTTATATAACTTCCTATCTCTATATTTCTATCCCTCCATCTCTCCCTCTCTACACCTCTGCCTCTCTCTTTGTAACCCCCTCTTTGTATCTCTTTTCTCTCCCCCCTCTCTCTCTCCATTTCCATCTCCATCTCCATCTCCATCTCTATCTTCCTCTCTATCTCTCTCCCTATCTCTATCTCCTTATCTCTATATTTTGGGAGTCTAGAAAGAGTCCCGGTCTTGCATATCAGACTTATGCTCTCTCCTGCGCTTCGAGTGATCTAGATTATCAAAATTTGAATGCATGTTTGTATGTAATTTGGAGATTGTCAACCTAATAGAACTTCAAGTTTGTTTTGTTTCTGGGTGATGCTATGTTGTCTATTAAGCCCAATTTCACCATAAATCTTGACGATAAATATGTACAATCTGCATTTTGTCTATTATTGCAAATCAAAGGTGTCATCCTCCAACCAGATTTTGTGTATGCTACTGTAGGTGGTAGGTGTGTGTATAGGTTATTGAATACAGTTTTCCCTCCTTCAAAGTTTTCTATTAGGGTAAGTTATACAAATGAAAATAAAAATGTTGATGATTTTGGAAGACACATAGATGCCACTGGGTTTGACATTGGTTTCCTTGTTATAGAAAAACTTATAAACCAATCTCAGCTAAAGTTCCAAGAACTTCCAGTTCCCTCTAGACATATATTGTCTAAAAAACCCCGAACGCAAAGTCGTAGGCTTGCCAATATAGATCTAAGAGCTCTCTCTGATGAGACACTATTTGAGCAACCTGAAGCCTCGACCAGTGGATGACCTAGCATGTCCACATGATCATATTCCATGTCATGCAATTTTCCAAGCACATCCAATAAACCATACCTCGACTATAATCCTGAAGAATCTTTAGGACCAAGTCAGTTCCCCATGTATAAACAACCCTCAGTCAATCCTTATCCTTCAAGAGCTTCTTTGGCAACACTCTCTGCTTAGCGGAAATCCTGAACTCATGGATCGATTAGCCCAATAGGTCAGTCAAAGACTTGCCCTGACTCCAAAAGAGGAAGAAAAATTAGATCAGAAAGGAAAAGGGATTAAGTTCACAAAAATGGGTGAGAAGAATTGTATGATGAAAGAAAAGATCCCTAAGGCAAAGCTCCCAAGGGTAGGATCCGAGAAAAAGAATGTATACAAAATGGAATTGAACAATCAAGAACAAGAAATTATAGGTTATGAATCTAGTAGATGGCCAACTCCCGAAACTTTCACAGTCATCAATTCTGACAAAAGACTGTGTTGAAGATATGAAGCACGACTTCATACAGAACAAGGAAGAAAGCAAAAGAGCTTTGAAGCTCAGAGAAATTGAATGGCACAGTGGATGATTTCAGCGCAAGATAATTTAGATGACATGGCAGTAGATGTTAGATTTTCTAGAGATTTAGCATTAGAAGTTGTAAATAAGTTAGATATTATTTATGAAGATCAGCAAAAGGCCTTTACTTCTGTAAGAAAATGTTGAGCATTATTTCTCCACTCTATCTAATGACATAGCTAATGTTAGCTATGATGTCAAAGAAGTCCATAAAAGTGTGAAGACTGTTATCTCCACACAACAACACCAAGATAACTACCTTACCCACATCTATGATGATCAATAGAATAATGAGACTGCAAGAAAGGTCAATGATCTAGAAAATAAAACCTTTTTAGATTTTGTTGCTAAAAAACTTGGAAAGGTAAGGATGCTCATAAAAAGGATTAGAATATCCCAAACGGGTAAGGATAGCTCAGAAGAAGAAGACAGAGAAAAGAAAGGAAAATCTGTAGAACCTCCCAAATCAAAGAAGGTTTTAATCTCGAGAAGAAAACCTCTCCACAATGAAGAGGATAAAGCTTCAACATCTAGAAAATCTTCGCAAAATCCAACTCCACATGTTCCCATGCCTAAAATTAAGGAACATAATCTGGCCAACAAAGAAGAACCATTAAAGGATTGGCTTGCAAAACTAGGAGTGAATGAAGAACAAGAAGAACCGATTTACATGGATGAACCTGGTTATGCTAATAAAGAATCTAATGTTGAGTCTTCTGATGCAAATACTTTAGTTGTTTCTGAAAGCTCTAATAATTTTGAATCCTCTGTAAATAGCAATTTTGACGAGATAGACTTAGATTTTTCTAGATATAAGCAAATTGAAGAAAAAGTACCATGGGAATCACTGAAGAAGTTAACAATGGATATTAAGATGCAAGAACCAGTAACAGAGAATCTCAAACCCGAGCAAATGAGACCATATGCTTCCAGCGGTTACATTTTGAACATTGATAAGCTAGTTAATCCCTATGAAGCAATTTGTACCTAGACTGACACATTAGAAAATATGTTTGAAAGAAGCAGTTCATGGATAGAACCAACAAAGGTTCTTTATGCAGTAAGGCTTATTTCTAGAAAATTGAGAAACTGGTGGAACAATCTACCAGATCAAGTTCCAATGCCCAAAAAAATTCCAACACAGCCAACATATCCGATTTTAGTGGATCCTAAAAATTTGGGAAAAGATGATATATTTCAAGCTGGCTTTGATGAATTTAAATGGTTATTAACTAATATTTTCTGTGATAACATTTCAAATCAAGCCCTAGAAGCCAATAAGATTCTGCAATCTATGAAACTGAAGAATTTAGCTAAGTTTGATGAATACAATTGTATGTTTGAATCTTATATGGTTGCAGCTGATAAGATGCATGACTTGACCATAAAACAGTACTACCTGAATTCACTTCCTTGTGGTCTAGGCACTTGGGCTCAAGACTATATAATCATAAAGGAACACAAAAAGCTTGATGATGTAAGCTTTCCAACAATTAAACTATTAATAAGGTATAAGTTAGAAAAGCAGTGCTTGCTAGGAGCTTTAAAACTCAATAAGGAGGAATAAAAATATACATGCAATTTGAAAGAATTATGTGATCTTCCTCCCATAAACAAGCTAAAAGATTTTCAACAGCTGAAACAATTAAAAAAAGGTGGTTGTGGTAGAAAATGCAAATGTAAAAGGTGTTCAAGAAATAAGTATCACGAAGGAGAATACACCTTTAAGAGAAGCAAACATGGTAAGTATGGATACAAAAAGAAATATAGGGTAGTGCCCTATAAAAGAAAGAAATTTCATAAGACACCACCATACTTGCTGAAGAAAAGAAATAGTAAGGTCCCCAAAGGCATTAAATGTTTTATCTGTAAAGGACCACACTATTTTACTAATTGTCCCAAGAAGTTAAATCCTGGTACAAAGATTTATGTAATGTTTGAGTATGATAATCCAGGATGGGAAGTTATTGATAGTAGCAACATTTTTGATTTGCAAGAGTTGTATGAGTTAGTTGAAGTTGTTCCCGATTCTAGTTTTATGCTAAAATTCAAAGATGTTAAGGATCAATATCAACACATGTAGAATTTGTTTGACCCTAAACCAGAAAGTTCAGATCCAGATGAGGATTTTCTGACCTCACTTCTTAAAGATACTTTGCAGGATCTTAAGGTTAAAATATAGATTGAGAAATCCAAAGATCCTTATAAGATGGCAGGAACAAAAGAAGAAAGAAAGGAAGTTGTCCACCAACATTTGGAAAAACTTAAAAGCCTAGAATCAGATAAAGTTGAGGTGGAAAAACAACTCAAGTTGTAGAAGAAACCCTCAAAAGGGGTTGATAAAGATGTTGACCATGGATATAAAATTCCTCCATGGCAAAGAAAGGACAAAGCATCCTCCTCCAAATCTTCTTCTAAACCAAAAGCTTCTAATACAGATACTGATATAATTGCAATCTTTAAGAAATTTGATCCTTTAATAAATGATGTTGTAGAACTAAAAAGATTGCTAAAGACTCAACAAAAGGAACTCAGAAATCTCTCTGCCAAAGTGGGAGAAATCAAAGATATTTTATTCAAAGTAGATAAACACGCTAAATCTGATAGAGAAGCTACCCAAGAAGAAGAAGCAGAAAGCAGCAACAATAGTCTAATCGAGAAAACAAGAGAAAAATCATGCTCTCTATTGCTCACTAACAATGGTAACTATATCAGAATAAATTTTTGTTTTCCAGGATACAAGAAAATTCCATTAGATGCATTTGTGGACACAAGTTCCTTCCACTCACTGGCCAAAACCAATTCCATTCCTCCAGAATTCTGGAAAGAAAGACCCGATCTTCCACATAGTTATGCAATAAATGGAGAAAGGATTCAAATGGGTAGGTATGCACAAGACGTCCATATAGAAATAATGGGTAAAATGTTTTTCACCAATTTCATAGAATATAATGATCTTGAAGATGATGTTTTGCTAGGATTTTTGTTTTTGACAAAATACTAGCCTCTTCAATTTTGAAAACACAAAATCTCTCTGAGACATGATGATGGCTAGATTGAGATCCCCGCACTCAAAATTGTAAATCATAAGTTTGAAAATAATGGGAGAAAGAAACAAAAAGAGTCAGTCAAAGAATTAGCAGAAAAGACACCTGATGTGTTTAGTGAAATTAGACAAAGATATGAGACAGATTGTTGCAAAATTAACCCATTGCAATTCTGGTCCCAGGATCACGAAGAATGTGAAATTCAAATTAGGTTAGAATGCCAGTCAGTCATACCACATGAACCTGCCTACTTGATGAGTCCAAAATAAATTAAAGAAATGGATGAACAACTCAAAGAATTATTGGATGGACACTTTATTCGCCCTAGCAAGAGTCCATTTGCATGTCCAACTTTCTTGGTAAACAAGAGAGAAGAATAGGTAAGAGGAAAAAGGAGAATTTGTATCAATTACAAGCCTCTCAATGACATTATCCTTCCATTTAATTATCTGATTCCATTTAGTACATATTTAATTAGAAGAGCTGCCACTAAAAAGATATTTTCTAAGTTTGACTGTAAGTCAGGCTTCTGGCAGATCAAGGTAAAAGAATTAGACATATATAAAACAACTTTTTCAGTCCCTCAAGGATTGTATGAATGGAACATCATGCCTTTTGGTTTGTGCATAGCTCCAGCCTATTTCTAGTGGCGCATGGATCAAGCATTAAGGCATCTTAAAGATTTATGTGTTGTTTACATTGATGATATCCTCATATTTTGGATTATGTTACTGATCATTTGCAGCATCTTGAAGAGCTATATGCAGCTATTAGAAAACATGGAATATGCTTAATAGCTAAAAAGATGGTGATTGGTCAAAGCCAAATTGATTTCCTTGGCTTGCATCTAACAATGGGAAAGTTCAACTTCAACCTCACATCATGCAACACATTCAAGAGTTTCCTGATATTCTTCAAGACAAGAAACAACTTCAGAGATTCTTAGGATGTTTAAATTGTTTCTCTCCTTTCTATAAAGGACTAGCTGAAGATCGTTGAGTCATCCAATCGCATTTGAAAGAAAGAAAAGAAGGATGGTCATTAGAAGCTACAAAAGCAGTCTAGAGAATCAAAGCTAAATGTCAGCATTTGCCATCCCTGTAGACCCCTGCTTCTGATTTACCTCTATATTTGTATACTGATGCATCTAACAACACTTGGTCTGTTGTGTTGATACGGGAGGAAGGGAAAAG
Source organism: Sequoia sempervirens (assembly GCA_007258455.2). Lineage (NCBI taxonomy): Eukaryota > Viridiplantae > Streptophyta > Pinopsida > Cupressales > Cupressaceae > Sequoia > Sequoia sempervirens. The sequence goes on from VDFB02281492.1 coordinate 35,600,353, forward strand.
GAAAGAAAAATATATGTGGCTATCGTTCTAGAACTTTCACAGATGCAGAAAGCAAATATCGCATTTATGAAAAAGAAATACTGGCGGTAAAGAAAGGGATAGAAAAATTCAAGATTTTTCTAAATCCAGTAAAATTTACTATTAGAACAAACATCCAAGCTATGCGAAGCCTGCTCAAGAAAAAGCAAAATAAAGACATTGCTCAGGGTAGAATTGCTAGATGGTACTTTGAATTTCTTAGTTATGACTTTGAGATTGAATGGATAAAAGGTGAAAATAATCCTTTAGTAGATACCCTGACCAGAGAACTTGCAGGTTCCATATATACTGATCTAGAATTCAAATCCCCATATTGGTATAGACCAGATGGTATAGGAATGTACATGGTAAATTTTGGTAACGGTAATATGATCAGCTTTCCAATTCTTCCCAAAGAAATAGTTATCATTTTGTTGGAATCTTATTTTATGAATAAATGGCTTCTAGAAATAAAATGTCAGATTCATTATTTTCATGGACAAGGATTAATAGATTCAGATGAAGAAGAATAATTCAAAGAATCCATTGGATTAGCCAGAGCCCCAGTCAAGTATTGGTGTGGAAATAACTCCATCCATATCCACATCAAAGGTTTGTTCAAAATAAATTGGTCAAAAACAAGCAAAATGAATTTGTTGAAAGGACTAAAATTTGGTTTCATCACTCAAATGAGTTTTGATCAAGATTCCTTTGAAGAATATGTTGACATAGTTGGTGCTAGATTTAATCCTGACATGGAAAAATTTATGAATTTATTGTATCCTCAGTTTAAGAGAACATTGTGTAATTGTATGGTTCAATATCTGATGCCCTTTCCTAGAACATGATATCATTTCCCAAGAATTGAGCTATATCCTCTTGAAGCCAAATGGAGACCAGAAGTAAGGATTGAAGACATGTAGATAAAACTTAAATCAACACTCCTTGCTAGAAGATTTGAGTTAGACCAAGCGTATTCATAGGACTACGTGGTCCAAATTGAGTATGCCTTTAACCCCAGACATGAATATTGGGCACAAGTTTACCAAGAGTTACCAGATCAATTATTGGATCCGGTACCATTCTGATGGCTAGCACACGGGCTTGTCTGTGTCGTGACATCACCCACATTAAGATGGGAACCCTGTTACAAAAGGAAAGATCCCTGTAGCCACTTACGGGTGTTAAGTGGGCCCTTCTCACTAATGGGTGTCTGAAAAGTGATTATCTTTATTCTCCACTATGTTAGTGTTTATGACAGACTGCCTAACAGTTGTCTACTCCATAGTATGGTAGGTTAGTGGGACACTTGTCACAAAAATATGGACGGATTCAAAATTAATTCTAATATACCATGAGGTTACAAGCTCAACCTCTCCTTTAAATTGTTGAGGACACCTCATTCTCAACATCGTTTGTCTAGGATAGGAGTCTAGAGTCTAGAAAGAGTCCCAGTCTTGCATATCAAAATTATGCTCTCTCCTGCGCTTCGAGTGATCTGGATGATCAGAATTTGAATGCATGTTTGTATGTAATTTGGAGATTGTCAACCTAATAGAACTTCAAGTTTGTTCTATTTCTAGGTTATTCCGCAAATTGGTATTTGTGAAATAACCCAAAAACAGAACAAACTTGAAGTTCTATTAGGTTGACAATCTCCAAATTACATACAAACATGCATTCAGATTCTGATCATCCAAATCACTCGAAGCGTAGGAGAGAGCATAAGTCTGATATGCAAGACTGATACTCTTTCTAGACTCCAGACTCCAATCCTAGACAACCGATGCCCATAATGAGGCGTCCTCAACAATTTAAAGGAGAGGTCGAGCTTGTAACCTCATGGCATATTACAATTAATTTGGAATCCGTCCATATGTTTGTGACAAGTGTCCTACTAACCTACCGCACTATGGAGTAGACAACTATTAGGCAGTCTATTGTAAACACTAACATAGTGGAGAATAAAGATAATCACTTTTCAAACACCCATTAGTGAGAAAGGCCCACTTAACACCTGTAAGTGGCTACAGGGATCTTGTTTTTTGTAACAGGGTTGCGTCTTGTTGTCACGTCTTAACATGGGTGACATCATGACATAGACAATCCCATGTACTAGCCATCAGAATGGTACCAGATCCAATAATTGATCTAGTAACTCTTGGTAAATTTGTGCCCAATCTTCATGTCTAGGGTTAAAGGCATAGTCAATTTGGACCACGTAGTCCTGTGAATAGGCTTGGTCTAACTCAACTCTTTTGGCAAGGAGTGTTGGTTTAAGTTTTATCTGCATGTCTTTGATCCTTACTTTTGGTCTCCATCTGGGTTCAAGAGGATATAGCTCAATTATTGGGAAATGATATCATGTTCTAAGAAAGTGCATTAGATATTGAACCATACAATTACATAATGTTCTCTTAAACTGAGGATACAATAAATTTAGAAATTCTTCCATGTCAGGATTAAATCTAGCACCAACTATGTTAGCATATTCTTCAAAGGAGTCTTGATCAAAACTTATTTGAGTGATGAAACCAATTTTCAGTCCTTTCAACAAATTCATTTTGCTTGTTTTTGACCAATTCATTCTGAACAAACCTTTGATGCGGATATGGATGGAGTTATTTCCACACCAATACTTGATTGTGGCTCTGGCTAATCCAATGGATTCTTTGAATTATTCTTCTTCATCTGAATCTATTAATCCTTTTCCATGAAAATAATGAATAGACGTTTTATTTCCAGAAGCCATTTTATTCAGAAAATAAGATTCCAACAAAACTATAACTATTTCTTTGGGAAGAGTTGGCAAGCTGGTCATATTACCATTACCAAAATTTACCATGTACATTCCTATACCATCTAGTCTATACCAATATGGGGATTTGAATTCTAGATCAGTATACATGGAACCTGCAAGTTCTCTGGTCAGTGTATCTGCTAAAGGATTATTTTCAACTTTTATCCATTCAATCTCAAAGTCATAACTAAGAAATTCAAAGTACCATCTAGCAATTCTACCCTAAGCAATGTCTTTATTCAGCTTTTTCTTAAGTAGGCTTTGCATAGCTTGGTTGTCTGTTATAATAGTAAATTTTACTGGCTTTAGAAAATCTTGAATTTTTCTATCCCTTTCTTTACTGCCAGTATTTCTTTTTCATAAATGTGATATCTGCTTTCTGTATCTGTGAAAGTTCTAGAATGATAGCCGCAAATATTTTTCTTTCCATTCCCTTCCTCCTGTATCAACACAATAGACCAAGTGTTGTCAGATGCATCAGTATACAAATATAGAGGTAAATCAGAAGCAGGGGTCTACAGGGATGGCAAATGTTGACATTTAGCTTTTATTCTCTAGACTGCTTCTGTAGCTTCTAATTACCATCTTTCTTTTCCTTCTTTCAAATGAGATTGGATGACTCAACAATCTTTAGCTAGTCCTTTATAGAAAGGAGAGACATAATTTAAACATCCTAAGAATCTCTGAATTTGTTTCTTGTCCTGAAGAATATTAGGAAACTCTTGAATGCATTGCAGGATGTGAGGCTAAAGTTGAACTTTCCCATTGTTCAGATGCAAGGCAAGGAAATCAATTTGGCTTTGACCAATCACCACATTTTTAGCTGTTAAGCATATTCCATGTTTTCTGATAGCTACATATAGCTCTTCAAGATGCTTGATTTTCCAGAAGCCTGACTTGCAGTTGAACTTAGAAAATATCTTTTTAGTGGCAGCTCTTCTGATTAAATTTGTATTGAATGGAATTAGATAATTAAATGGAAGGATAATGTAGTTGAGATGTTTGTAATTGATACAAAGTCTCTTTTTTCCTCTTACATGTCCTACTCTCTTTTTTACCAAGAAAGTTGGACATGTAAATAGACTCTTCCTAGGGCGAATAAAGTGCCCATCCAATAATTCTTTGATTTTTTCATCCATTTCTTTTGTTTATTTTGGACTCATCAAGTAGGCAGGTTCATGTGGTATGACTGATTGGCATTCTGGCCTAATCTAAATTTCACATTCTTCATGATCCTGGGACTAAAATTGCAATGGGTTCATACTGCAACAATTTGTCTCATATCTTTGTCTGATTTCACTAAACACATCAGGTGTCTTTTCTGATAATTCTTTGACTGACTCTTTTTGTTTCTTTTTCCCATTATTTTCAAACTTATGATTTACAATTTTGAGTGTTGGGATCTCAATCTGGCCATCTTCATGTCTCAGAGAGATTTTATGTTCCAGAATTGAAGAGGCTCGTATTTTGTTAGAAACAAAAATCCTAGCTGAACATCATCTTTGAGATCATTATATTCTATGAAATCGGTGACAAACATTTTACCCATTATTTTCATATGGACGTCTTGTGCATACCTACCCATTTGAATCCTTTCTCCATTTATTGCATAACTATGTGGAAGATCGGGTCTTTCTTTCCAGAATTCTAGAGGAATGGCATTGGTTTTGGCCAGTGAGTGGGAGGAACTTGTGTCCACAAATGCATCTAATGGAATTTTCTTGTATCTTGGAAAACAAAAATTTATTTTGACATAGTTACCATTGTTAGCGAGCAATAGAGAGCATGATTTTTCTCTTGTTTTCTCGATTAGACTATTGTTGTTGCTTTCTGATTCTTCTTCTTGGGTAGCTTCTCTATCAGACTCAACTTGTTTATTTGCTTTAAATAAAATATCTTTGATTTCTCCCACTTCAGCAGAGAGATTTCTGAGTTCCTTTTGTTGATTCTTTAGCAATCTTTTTAGTTCTACATCATCATTTATTAAAAGATCAAATTTCTTAAAGATTGCAATTCTATCAATATTTGTATTAGAAGCTTTTGGTTTAGAAGAAGATTTGGAGGAGGATGCTTTGTCCTTTCTTTGCCATGGAGGAATTTTATATCCATGGTCAACATATTTATCAACCCCTTTTGAGGGTTTCTTCTGCAACTTGAGTTGTTTTTCCACCTCAACTTTATATGATTCTAGGCTTTTAAGTTTTGCCAAATGTTGGTGGACAACTTTCTTTCTTTCTTCTTTTGTTCCTGCCATCTTGTAAGGATCTTTGGATTTCTCAATCTATATTTTAACCTTAAGATCTTGTAGAGTATCTTTAAGAAGTGAGGTCAAAAAATCCTCATCTGGATCTGAAATTTCTAGTTTAGGGTATGGTTCAAGGTCAGAAAAATTCTGCATGTGTCTATATCGATCCTTAACATCTTTGAATTTTAGCATAAAACTGGAATTGGGAACAACTTCAACTAACTCATAGAAATCTTACAAATAAAAAATGTTGCTACTATAAATAACTTCCCATCCTGGATTATCATACTCAAACATTACATAAATCTTTGTACCAAGATTTAAGCTCTTGGGACAGTTAGTAAAATAATGTGGTCCTTTACAGATAAAACATTTAATGCCTTTGGGGACCTTATTATTTCTTTTCTTCAGCAAGTATGGTGGTTTCTTATGAAATTTATTTCTTTTATAGGGTACTACCCTATATTTCTTTTTGTAGCCATACTTACCATGTTTGCTTCTCTTAAAGGTGTATTCTCCTTCGTGATACTTATTTCTTGAACACCTTTTACATCTGCATTTTCTGCCACAACCACCTTTTTTTAATTGTTTCAGTTGTTGAAAATCTTTTAGCTTATTTATGGGAGGAAGATCACATAATTCTTTCAAATTGCATGTATAGTTGTATTCCTCCTTATTGAGTTTTAAAGCTCCTAGCAAGAACTTCTTTTCTAACTTATACCTTATTAATCTTTTAATTGTTGGAAAGCTTGCATCATCAAGTTGTTTGTGTTCCTTTCTGATTATATATTCTTGAGCCCAAGCGCCTAGACCACAAGGAAGTGAATTCAGGTAGTACTATTTTGTGGTCAAGTCATGCATCTTATTAGCTGCAACCATATAAGATTCAAAAATACAATTGTATTCATCAAACTTAGCTAAATTCTTCAGTTTCATAGATTGTAGAATCTTATTGGCTTCTAGGGCTTGATTTGAAATGTCATCACAGAAAAGATCAGTTAATAACCATTTAAATTCATCAAACCCAGCTTGAAATATATCATCTTTTCCCAGATTTTTAGGATCCACTAAAATCGGATTTGTTGGCTGTGTTTGAATGTTTTTGGGCATTGGACCTTGATCTGGTAGATTGTTCCACCAATTTATCAATTTTCCAGACATAAGCCTTACTGCATAAAGAACCTTTGTTGGTTCTGTTCATGAACCTCTTCTTTCAAACATATTTTCTAATGTGTCAATCCAGGTACAAATTACTTCATAGGGATTAACCAACTTATCAATTTTCAAAATGTAACCACTGGAAGCATATGGTCTCATCTGCTCAGGTTTGAGATTCTCTGTTACTGGTTCTTGCATCTCAATATCCATTGTTAACTTCTTTAGTGATTCCCATGGTTCTTTTTCTTCAATTTTCTTATATCCAGAAAATTCAAAGTCTATCTCGTGAAAATTGCTATTTATAGAGGATTCAGAATCACTAGAGTTTTCAGAAACAACTAAAGTATTTACATCAGAAGACTCAACATTAGATTCTTTATTAGCATAACCAGGTTCATCCATGTATACCAGTTCTTCTTTTTCCTCATTCACTCCTAGTTCTACAAGCCAACTCCACATGTTCCCATGCCTAAAATCAAGTAACATACTCTAGCCAAAAAAGAAGAACCATTAAAGGAAAATAGAAAGTGAAAGAAAATAAAAAGAGAGAAATAGAGAAATAGAGAGGAGACAAAGAGATATAGAGATACAAAAATAGAGGTATAGACATAAAGGAATAAGTATGAAGAGAAAAAGAGATAGAGAGGAAGAGAGATAAATAAAGAGAGATGAAAATAGAAGAGGAGAGGCATAGATAGATATAGTCACATAAAGAGAAAGATAGAGAGATAAAGAGAAATAGGAGACAAAGATATATATATTAGAGGTCGAGAAATCAAGAGATAAAGAGGGAAAGGGGGAGAGAGGGGGGAGATAAATAGGGATAGCAAAAAATAGTAAGGGGAGAATATAGGGAAAGGGAAATAGATAGAAGAAATGAGAGGAAGAGAGAAGGGAAAAAAATATAGAGAGAAATAGAGGAGAGAGGAAGATAGAGATTGAGAGATAATAAAAAATATAAAGATAGAGAGGAAGATAAAGATATAAATAGATATTTTTCTTTCTCTTCCCATATCTCTCTATAATATCTCCCCATATGTACCTCTCCCTACCTCTCTCTATATATATCTCACTCTCTCTACACTAATGCATTTGACTACAAAATACGACGAAACTGTCCGACAAAATATGTAAAATTCGATGTTCGTCGGGTGCTTGTAAAATTTGATGTGTAATTTCCAATTCTTTCGAAAGTTTATCCCCGACGTCCGTCGAAATATCGACGAACCTGGTGTTCGTCGAAATGTCGGCTATTATTTTCGTCGAATGTTCGACAAACATGAAAAATTAAAAAAATCAAATT